>PVJX010001005.1:26439-188574 GCA_004027295.1 Dolichotis patagonum | reverse complement strand
CCCTTGTTATTTTTAAGAGATCCTCCCTTTCATGATCACACATTGCAAGCCTGTATTCAATTTTTGATAGTCTATCTTTGGTTTCTTTTAAGCAGTTTTGCCAGCTTTCTATGGAGTCTTTAGTTTCCTGATAATCTCTTTGAATCTGCTTCATGAATTCTAGGTTTTTTTTTTTTGTATTCTTCATTAAACGTTTCTCTCCTTTTGTGTTCCTCCATTCTTCTGTCTGTGTCTTCTTGAGAGGTGCCCAGCCTTTCTTTTATTAATCTACTTATCTCTTGTTTAATTTGAATTAATATTTCAGTTTTGGTCCCACTTATGGGGTCCTGAAGATATCTCTTTATGTCTGCTAACGCTATGTCTGATGTTGCATTTTTGCTGCCCTCAATCTCTTTTGTATTTACCTCTCCTGGATCAATGTTCTCAGTGTTGGGGGCTGGGGTTTTTTTCTTATTTCTCCCTCTTGTCATGTTTTTGGTTCTTTCCATACAAGTGTATAGTGCAATTCCCAGCCCATTTTCTTGTTGGTTAAGGCTGCTCTAGAGGGCACAGGCTAGGAGCTTTAGCCCTCTTCAATAGGCTATCAGAGATCAGAGTTCACCCACGTTCAGTATGCACTGGCTCCTCCCCTCTGGGCCAGTCAACCTTTGCAAGCCTTCACTGCATCAGTGTGTGCCAAGCTCACGGAATTAATTTGTAGCAACCCACTTGGTCCCAGCCAGGGTCTCGGCCCAGTCCAAGCAGATTCCACCAATCTGCTCGATGAGGGGAGCAACCAACTGAAGCCACTTCCTTATGGAGTTAGGGCTATCCTGCCTGACTCCAACATGTCGTCCAGTTGGTTGCCCCTTTCCCGTGGGATGGTCTTATTCCCATTACTCACTGCGTGTTGATGCCGGTCCCTGAGAACTGCTGGGCTCCCTGACCTGTGACTTCAGCGCTTCTGTGGTGTGAATTCATGGTGCCTCTGGGTGGGTCACCTGCAGGGCCGGGTCCGGCCAAGCCACATGCAGGAATGTTCAGCTCCACGCTCCGGCCGCTCAAGCCAGTCACATCGGCGTGGTTCGGTTGGTCACGGGCAGGAATTCAGGTGGCTCGAGGAGGGCGCCGTGCTTGCTGATCTTAGCTTCTCTAATGGTAGCCCCAGGACTTCATATTCGAGTGGTTTTTTTCACTTTAGTTTTTTCCTGGGTTGAGAGAGTCCATCTCTCTCTGTTTGGGTCTCTCCAGGGTATTCTATTCTGGCATTTTTTTTTTTTTTTTTTTGGTGCCGGGGATCGAACTCACGATCTCATGCTTGCCAAGCAGGGACTTACACCACTGAGCTAAACCCCTGCCCCCTCTATTCTGGCATTTAAACTGTCTCTCTCAGAGAGGGTCCCTCTCCTGCTACCTACCAGTCCGCCATCTTTAGTAAAGCCCCAGAGTGGTCATTTTTATTATTTTTGTAGCAGGTCTTGCTAAGTTGGCTTGGCTGGCCTTGAACATGAGATCCTCCTAACTCAGTATCCTGAGTAGTGGATTATAGATTGCACTGTGTTGCCCAACAAGAGTTTTAAAGGGACGAATATATCAGTTAAACTACATCCACATACAAATAATAGTACGTGCCCAACTACCTTAAAAATGACATTTATTATGTACCAGGAAGTCCAGATGTAAGGTGACTCAAGCATTGGTTAATTAAGCAGCATTAGCAGTTAGTTGGGTTTTCTCCCCATTTTTTTCTATTCTGTCCTTAGCCAGCACTCTCCATAGGTGCAAGATAGTCGTGACGGATGCAGGTATCACATTCTCACTCAACAAGGTTCAGATGCAGAAAAGGGTCATTTCCTTCATATATGTATTTTTTTTTTAAAGAAATCTCAGAAGTCTTTCTCTGAGCTGACTTCCTTTTATATCTCATTGGCCAGACATAGCTCACGTGTCTAGCCTAAGCCAATTACAGTAAGGGAAGGAGGCCATGAGGATTTATGTGAACCAATCAGAATTTTCCCAAGGAAGACGGGAATAGAGAGTAGAACAAGGTAAGGAACTGCCAGCATAGACAAAGAAGGAAACACTGGGTGGTAATTACTTTAGTTAGTCTCAGATTCTGTTGCAAATAACATCAAAACTTAAGAATTGGTTTAACCAGGAAAGGCAGAGCATGAGAGGCAGAGTGATGCAAATGGAGAGGAATCTGTGCAATTGGCCCTTGGGAATCCCACGAGACTTTCAGAGCTCTGGCGCAGAATGGGGGCTAGGATCAGCAGGGATGATAGAGTTGGTGTGGAATTCATCTCAGCACCAAAGCCTGCTCTTCCGTGATGGCAGATCTCCCATGCAGAGCAGGCTTTCAGTAGGTGGCCTCACACCCAGGCCAGCCTCCCTCCCTGCTGGAAGGATTTACAGAGCCCCGCAGTACCCCAGGGGGGCATCTTTTGCCCCCATCCCTTGTACGAGTTCTGCCCATTGTCTGGCATTGTTTGTCAGGGCACCTGCCTCCCCTTTAGACTGAGCTCCTCAAGAGCAAGGGCTCCTGTTGACACATCCCCACACGACTTATCCATGTCATATCCATAGTGATGTGACTTGATTGGCTGATACACACTTCTGGTGCCCAGTATAGAACTCCATCCATGGTTCCTGCTAATGCTTGTTAAGCTGATCTATTTTTTTTTTTTTGTAATGGGCATTGAACTCACTACTGCGTCCTTGCAAGGCAGGTGCTTATGCCACTGAGCTAAATCCCCGGCCCTTAAGCTGATCATTTATAAGAGAGTGAATGAATGAGTGAACTCACAGGGTCTAACACCATGTCTGTGTACATATAGATGCTAATAAATACTTATTTTCATTGTTTAGAATTTGAACAATGGTCATGTGGTTCAAAAGTTGGTAAGCGTCTCACTCCATTCTATTTTCTGTCTACCTGGTTCATATCACTTTGACTGGTTTCTTAGCTTTCCAGTGGTTCATCATGCAAATGTCTACAAATCCATGTGAAAGAAACCTGCTGCTCTCCTCCAGACCACATGCTTAGTGGTAGCAGTTGGGACTGAGCAGGCCAGAGCCAGTGGCACAAGGCCAGAAGACCTGGTCAGTTCATCCTCACTGACCTTCTTGAACAGTGTGGTAGTCAGATTTTCAGTACTATAACAAATAACCCTGGTTATCAACTTTAAAAAGAAGAAAAATTTTATTTTGGTGCATGGCTTTAGAGGTTTCAGTCCATGGTTGCTTGGCTCTTTTGCTTTGGGCATGTGGCTGAGCAGCCTATCATGGCAAGAGTACATGATAGAGCAAAGCTGTTCACCTTGTGGTGGCCAAAAGGCAAAGAGAGAGATTAAAGGGGTTCTGGGTCTCAGTATTCCCTCTGAGGGTATCCTTGCTCTGGGACTACCTTTCTTCCACCAGGCCATACCTCCTAAAGGTTCTGCCATGTCCCAATAAACACACAGGCTGGGGACAAAGTCTTCAACTCGTGGACTTTTAGGGGACATTCAAGATGCAAGCCAGAGGAGCCAGGGTTCTGATGGGAAACACTGCGCATCTGACTCCATATGTGAATCAGACCCTAAGGCAAGACTTCACCCTGGCTGGACTCTGCCCTTTGCCCTGGCCTGAGGGAAGAAGTAGCACAGGTCCCCCAAGGGAATGGAGAGTCAGATCCCCCACTGCCTAAGCATGGGTTTACTGCAGCTGGCAGACTGGGCTCATCAGAGCCCAGAGTGGAAACCTTTCTCCCCTCTAGCTGTCCTTCAATTAAGTATTAAGAGAAAGTCTCTGCTGAAGGCTGGTGTGTTTCTAATACCTCTCCTAACACTTACTTCCCTTTTTAACAGAGAATAGGCCTCCAGAGCCTTGGGCAGGCAACCGGATCTGGCTAGAATTTAATGACATTGTTTTGTTTTCATTGTGCTTATTTTTATGGTTACCTTCTATTTATGGCAGGAGATATTGGTTTTCCATTTATGGATGGATCTAAAGTTTCCTTCTTAAATATTATTTTTATGTTTTTACAGGGGGCCCATTTAAAGAAAAAAATATTATGTAACTGGCAGCAAAGTGGTACCCAGGCATGGTGCACTGAAAAGGAGGAAATACTTTCTGGGTCAAGTCTGGTGCCTGGCACTTGGCCTCCATTGGGTCCCCTGCAATGGATGCTCTCTCCTTCCTCAGCGTTAGTGTGCCTGCTCTCTCCTCTACCCCATTTCCTTTTTACTTCGATACCTCCTTCCTGCACTGGACATATCCCCAGCATCACTCTCTGCAAAGCCATCTTTTTCTTTCTTTTTGGAAACAGGGTCTCTCTGCTTAGTCAGGCTGGACTTGAACTCACTGTGTAGCTCAGGCTGGCCTCAGGTTCACTGTGATTTTCCCCCCTCAGTCTTCTGAGTGCTGAGATTACAGCTGTTCACCACCATGCCCAGCGGAGCCATCTTCAAACGTCCCTTGCGGGCTATCTTAGCTCCCTGCTCTTCAGTGTCTCCTCTACGCTCACATCCTCAACCTGCATGTGGTGACAGAGACCTTTTGTTCTTTTTTTTTTTTTTTTTTAACCAGCCTCTCTCCTCATCTCCTGGAACCTCATCTTCCTGCCCATTTTTAAAAATCATTATTACTTTTTAAATTTTTGCTTTTTTGAGACAGGGTTTCGCTATGTAGCCCAGGCTAACCTTGAACTCCAGGAGATCCTCCTCCTGCTTTAGTCTTCCAAGTGCTGGGATTACAACCATGTGCCACCATACCTGGCTTGCACAGTATGTTATTAAGAAACGTTTCTTTGAGAAATGAATACATTTAGCTAGGTGTGGTGGCACACACTTATAATTCCAGCATTTGGGAGGCTGAGCAAGGCTGAGAGTACAAAGTTGGTCTAAGTTCAAGGTTTAGTTCCCCAAACTCATAATGAGACACTGTCACAAAAACCCCAAAATAAATAAATAAATAAATAAATAAATAAGAACTTAAGAAAAGGAAAAAAGAAATAAGTGAGTTTAGACTTGATCTTGTAGAAAGAATACACCATTACCAATAACAGTAGCCAACCAGTGCAGACTTGCTGTGTGCCTGGCGCTGTGCTCAACAGATCAGAATCTGGATCTGGCTTACTTCTCACAACCTCAGAAGTCCACTGTAATGAGCCTCTTTTTAGAGATGAGAAAACCAAGGATTGGTGAGACAAAGCAATGTTCCTAAGGCCACAGAACTCAGAAGCCACAGAGCCAGCAGTCCAAAGCATCCAGTTCAAAGCCAGGGACGCAGCACACAGCTGGGGAAGTATCTTAGGGTCCCTACATCGTTTAGTGGGGTTTCTAGGAGTCCCTGAACCTCACAAGAAGCATATGGAGCTTAGGTGTCTGTGTGAGCTTCTTTGGGAAGAGAAAGTCTCTTTTTTGTTTTGTTTGGTGCTATCTAGCTGGGGCCTCACACATGATCATGCACTCTATTACTGAGCTACACTCCCTAATTTTATTTTATTTTAATAGGAAACAGGGTGTCTCTATGTTGGTCCCAACTCTTAGGCTCAAAGAAGCCTCCTGGTTCAGCCTCTGGAGAAGCTGGGAGGACAGAGTGCCACTCTGCTGGCCAAGTCCATTACTTATATCCAAGCCTTAGCAGGATCTGGATGCAAACTGTTCTTTTGTATACAGGGAGAAGTTTTAGGGAATTTTTGTTTTGAGAGGAGTGGTTCTTTATGCTCTAGAGGACCACTTTAGCTATTCATGGAAGTGTAATGCATTAGAGAAAAAAAATTGGAAACATTCCTGAAGCCCACCAAAAGCGGTTACACGAATTCTGTTAGGTTATGTGCACCACTATAGAGATGAAGGAAGTCTCCGTTAATATGGGATGCTTCTGCAGATATTTTAAGTAAACATAGCAAAGGGCAGATAGTATGTGTAAGTTTCTAGCTGTGTTTTTATAAAGGGAAGAGATAAGAGCACAGATCTAGATGTGCTCAGTATGCACGGCCTATCTGACAATACTCATGTGACAAGAGCCAGTGGAAACTCTACCTCACAGGGCTTTTATGGGGCTTAGGTGAGTTCATACTAGATAATTGTTCAGAAGAGGGCCTTCATACAGTGAACACTACGCAAGATTTTGTTGAATAAAATAGAAGAGAGGGTTTGTTAGAGGATGGGGACCAAGCACCGGATGACATCTCTAAATTATATCTGAATTTGTATCATGGGTGAATATCATCAATCCTTTTTTTAAAGTTGAAGGTAAATGGATTTGGATGGATAAAAAAAATCGTGGTGGTGGTGGGGAGACCAGAGCCTGGATCCCACCCAGAACGCCCAGGAATTCCCTGCAATTGGTCAAAGGCTTCATTGTGTGGGCGAGCAATGTGGACAGTGAAGGGGGGGGCGCTCATCGAATCACCCACGCCCCAGGGCCCACTATAAAAAGCACATTTAAAAACACCCAACTGGAAAAGTTTTTTTAGTATTATTATTATTTTTTTAAATAGCAAAAGCACGTCCCCCCAGGAGGCGGGTTGCAGCTGCGGCCCGGCTGTTCCCAGGTGATGTCAGCCCTGGCCCCGCGCCAGCCCCGGCCCCTTGGAGACGGTCTTGGGTTCAGCCTGACTGTTTTTCCTTCCTGAGACTTGAGGACACCTTCCTGTCTCAAAGAAAGCTGCTTTCTGAGAGCCGGAGGCAGAGGAGGCGGTGGGCCTGGGGCGAGACGGAGGGAGGGGGCGCGGGACGCGCGGGCGGCTCCTCAACCCGCCCACAGGGGGCGCGAGGCTGCGCGCCTCCGCCGCCTCCACCGCCTCCGCCCGGTCCTTCCCGGTCCTTCCAGTCCTTCCAATCAGGCGGCTGCGGCGCGGGGGAGGCCCTGGGCGGGGTGGGGTTGGGCAAGGGACATTCCCACGAACTTCTCAGCCTTGCTCTCTCTCCAAGCCCTGAGCCCACCCCGCTGTCCCCAGGGCTAAACTCTCATCCACCCTGGAAGATATTTCTGTTCATGGGATGGACCACAGAAGAGCCCTCCTGGCTTTGTGACAGTCCCGTCACGTCTCCCCTTTGCGACCACCTGGGACATGGGTAAAATCCATCCTGGGGCAAGATGATGCAGGGAAGAGAGATGCAAAGGCTTCTCGGTCTCTATAGCATTGCTAAGTACCCATTCTGTGCAGGCAAGCACCCAGTGAGGTGTGGGTGGCAGCCATGGTGGCAGACTGGGGCTCCGGGCCCAGTTCAGTGGCTTCGGACACTTGGTCATCTGCAGAACCAAGGGGCCAAGGGTGCCAGCCCTGCACCAGGCACATCTGCATCCAGATCCTGGTTCATCCTTCAGGGCTTGGGACCATAGAGATCTCTGGGAGGGTGGAGCCAGGAGTGCAGTGCCAGCCCTAAGTCCCTGGGCCGGGCAGGAGTGAATGAGTTACAGGTCTGCAAATACCTGACACAGATGCTGTACTGACTCTTTCCTCGGTCCAGCAAGGTATGCAGCTCTGTCCATGGGGCCACCTGGCTGCTCTGTGTGCTAAAGATCAGGTATGCCTGGCTTATGTTCAGAGGACACCTAGGAATCTGCAGGTGTCTGTACTTCCAGTGACACATTCCCACATCCCACATGCAGGGAAACACCTACCATTCTTTTTCCTTCACTTTGGTATGGAGGACAGAACTCAGGTGCTCTGCCAGGAACCATAACCCCAGACTCTACATTTTTATTATATTTATTATTTGCTTGCTTTTCCTGTAAGTTGTGATCACTGCAAGGTTAGGGACCCTATTTGTCCTATTTGCTCAGCATCGACACACCCTTGTCTGGTCATAAGAAAAGTTCCATGCATGTTTGTTGATATTGACCAAATGGTTGAGCACACTTTAAGTTGATCTGTGAAACGCAGGTCCAATCTGAGACTCCAGGGCCCGGGATTTAGCTCAGTGGCTTAAGCGCCTGCCTGGCAAGCGCGAGGTCATGAGTTTGATCCCCGGTACCAAAAAAAAAAAAAAAAAAAAAAAAAAATCTGAGACTCCAAGGCTGTATTCCATTCTGGATAACTAGTGATAAAGTCCCACAGGATTATAAACTTTTAACCTTATTATGTGATTTTTAGCAATATCTTTCACGACTCATTTGCATCATCCTCTGGTGCAGATGTGTTGGTGACAAGGGGACATTCTACAGGGAAGGACACAGTGCAATACAAATTCTATTTCCCAAGCCAGTCAGTTGACTCAAAACAGTGCGTATAAGATGTTACATGTGCTTGTGTGACTTGGTGACTAACATAGACCTTTACTGCTATAAATGAATTTCAACCTCGCAATATGTGTGTGCCTGTGAAGACAGGTGTTTAGTGTTATTAAGCAATATGTAAGTTGTTACATTTGGCTAGTAAACTTGGGCTTGTTCATCTTATTTTAATGTTATACTAAAATAGTTTAAAAATAAAGGAAGTTTTGTTACTTAAATACATTAATTATTTAATATATTTTATATATAGCCCAAGACCATTCTTCCTCATTCAGTGCAGCGCAGGCAAGCTGAAAGTTTGGGCCCTGAGACCTATGACACTGAACCCCGTCCCATGCTTCCTGCGAGATTTGCCTCCTGCAGTGGCCTGGGCCATGGGGTCTGAAGCGAGATCCCTAGGGATTGAATCATGGCTCTGCCGTTTCCTGGCCCTGTGACTTGGGGTCCTGGGCGTGGGTTTTCAGTATGCCAAGTGGGGAGGGTGACATACCTGGCTGTGTGGGTGGGGTCTCTGTGCCTGTCAGGTTGGTGGGTGAGTGCTGAGGGCCCTCTGTGGCTAGCCACTTGCTCAGATTCACCTGCTTATGCCATTAACCTCTCTGTCTTTCCATTTCCTCAGCTATAAAATAATAGCACACACCTAGGAAGCTTGTTGAGTAGACTGTATTAGTTCTGTTATGCCCAGCATATAGACATGACACATAGTAGGCCCTCAAAAAAGTCAGACATTTTTTTCTAAGCCTAGGGAACCTGGGTATTTGGGGGAAACCAGCTTCTATGTTTTATTGGCTTTCCTTCCCCAAAATCAGTCTTTCTCAGTTGACAAAACCCCCTGGGTCACTGTGTGCAGGATACGCTGAGATGAACAACAGCAAGACTCAGAGACAGGCAGACACAACCTCTGGGTCACACAGGAGCAGTGGCCAACTTAGACCAGGCAAAGTCTCCTGCCTTTCAACTGGTTCACCCTCAGCACCACTCCTCCTCTCAGTTTCCAGGCCCTGCTGGCCTGGCCTCTGACCCTGGCCCCCTGGGAGGCTGATCCCAGGCCCGTGGGGTCTTCGAGTCTGGTCTGGATTAGATACGCTGAGAAGCAAAGGATGGCCCCCCAGCCGGCCACCCGGTGGGACCCAAGCTCACAGCTGCTGAGGCTCACAAGGACATAAATCATGGTGGCAGGAAGCTTGGGGGCCGGGACCACCTTAGCCTTTGGAGGAGCACAGGGGCTCTGAGAGTCACAGACAGGGGTGCCTAGGTCCCCCGGGGTCTTTTCTGTCCTCGATTGGGTTGGCCAAAGCACAGGTGGGTCAGAGAAGGACGGGATGGTTTGGCACACCTCACATCCTCATGTGCCAAGATCTTGGCTTCTTTACTCATCATTTTGCAATTATTTATGAAGAAGCAGAGAAGAATTGAGACTGTGGGGAACCCTGGACACCCTTGACCCAGATTCTCCAGATTTACACAGGTCAGAGTATGTGCTTTGTCCCTCTCTCCCACAGGCATAATATTTATTTTTTTAGATCCCTTTGAGAATGCGTTGTTACCTATATCATGCTCTTCTATCCCCGAAGAATACTAATTTCTTAAGCACAAGGATATCCTCTTACATATCCATAGAACTGTTAGCAAATGCAAAAAACTTACCTTTGATACAATACCTCATTGTCCCAATTCTAATTCTTTCAGTTGTTCTGTTACTACTCTCCGTGGCATTCCCCACCCCCACCCCATAGTACAGGCTCCAGTCCAAGGTCACATGTTGCATGTAGCTGTCCAGTTCTAGACTTTGATATCACACTCAACCCAGGAGCCAAAATACACAGTAGCAAGAGACACAGGGATCACAGAACACATTCAGCTTTGCATGGACATCCCAGGAATTGATGTTTTTGTAAATCCTCTAATTATGTTTGCAAGATGATGTGTTGTGCTTTGAGACTGAGTGTAGGTGTATGAGAGTTAACTTGCTAATAACAGACTATCATTTTTCAGAATTCTTTTGTGATGCTTTTATTTACTACTATTGTTTTTTGTGCTGGGGACTGAACGTAGGGCCTTATGTATGCTGAGAATATACTTTACCACTGAGCCATATCCTTAGCCTTTTTATTTTTAAACTTGTAATAGGAGCTTCATAAAATGGATGTGGCCTGGTCCAACAAGGGAGGAGCCCTGGACACTAAGCCCTGCTCAGCACCAAATGCTATGCACATGTCACCCATCACTTTCTCTGTTTTTCCACGGCTGTGGGTGACCTTTGAACCTTCCTGCTTGTAACTGTGGAATTAGAGGATAGAGACTTGCCTGGCAAGGGAGAAGGCCTGGGTTTCTGGTGATCCAGCACAGTTGAATACTTGCTAGGGGACCTCACACAGGACTCTTCGTCTTGTCTCAGTTTTCTCACTGTGAAATGATGAGGCTTAGATCTTTGTCATCCTGATCATTCCACTCTCCTGAGCCCTGAGATTCTTCTTTCTGAGCAACTTAACTCCTCTGGCCTTAAGTTGGCCTGGAGAAGTCTGTTGGGGGTGTTGCAGTCTGGAGGCGGGAAGGGCGTGTAGGGGAGGGGCAGTGTTAGGAAAATGGCCCCCAGAGTATTGGTTCACAGCTGTGCTTCTCCCAAGTCACATGTGCAGGCTGGTCCTGCAGCCTACAAAGACTCATGGATGTTAACTGTCCATGGTCCAGGAAGTCTATAAACTGCTCAGTGTGCAGAAGGGAGCACTATATAACTGGGAACAGGGAAGAACAGCTCGTGGAACACCATGGGCTCTGGGCAGCACTGTAAGGGGAAAAAAAATCCAAGCACGAAGCAGTGTAGAGGGCTGTCAATTGTATGGGAAAGAGACTTATTGTCAGTTTATTTGCTTTTGTGTTTTCTGAATGGTGAGCTCTGTAAGTGCATTATGTATTTCAAAGGAGTATGACTGAAAGCTCTGTATGAGAGTAAGTACTGGCCCCAGGCTTCCCAGGAACTGCAGACTGCATCTTGTGACCTGGTGAGTAACCACGGAGCAGGGCTCTTACACAAGTATACTTTCTGGCACAGATGCTACGTGTGGATAAGAGGTTTACGCTCAGTATGCTGTAGATGGCTGTTTAAGCGCATGTGTGTGTGTGTGTGTGTGTATGTAATGAACATGCAGTGGTTGTCTTTGGGATGGGCTTTATTTCTAGGGTCTTGTTCTTTGAACTCTATTTCATAAAGATATCAGTAGAGAAACCCATGGATTTTTCAGCAGTAATAGCCAGTGTAGAGCCTTCCTGGAAGGACCTATGGGAAACAGAGCTGCCTTCAGGGAGGGATCTGTACTTTTCACTTCACACTATTTGATACAATTTGAGCTATTTGCCCAATGCGTAAGTGGGCTATTCAAAATTATTGAACAAAGTAAAAAACAAACACTTCCTCTGTTCTAGCTGTTCTTGCTGGTTAGAGATTGAGCCAGTGAGGCCCAGAGGGGTTAAGAAACATGTCTGGGGTCACCCAGCAAATCTGCTGGTAGAAATGGGCCTCCAGCCCAGTGCATCCAAGTGTCTGCCCTGCCTCCACTCCCAGGTTTCCTGTCATTGACAAGGTCACAGTCCTCTTCCTGTGGCTTTGCCAGAGGCTGCCTGTACCTGGACCGAAGTAGGCGCAGGGAGAGCAATGTGCTTTCCTAATTAGCTCCCGAAGGGGAAATGTGGCCCCCTGGGACATAGGATAGGCAAGATGGTGTCCATGGAACACTGGGAAGGGAGGTGGAGGGCGCCTGGAAAGCTCTTCTGGGCTAAGTGGGTAGTGTGGGGCTGGCAATTCTGGCAACTCCTTTTCTCCAAGAGTTTTCATTGTGAGAGAAGCCAGGCGGCTCTGGCTCAGTCCCATGGTGACTGGCACAGGGCCTGCACATGGGCTGGCCCCATTTAGGCTCATCAGAGGGTGAAGCGCATGAAAGGAAATGTAAGCATGGATGTGGAACCTGACTCTAGAATGTCAACGTTATAGAAATCTTGTTCAGTGAAAATAATTAAAATATGTCTATGAATGTACCTGGGTGACTGCCCTGGTCTCTCCCTGCCTTCTCTCCCTCAGGGATCCTGAGCTCCTATGATTCTGGTCTCACAGGGACAGGGGCCCTGGAGTGCCAAGGACTCCTAGGCACACTGACCTGTCCTGCCCCCATCTTCATCTTAGCTGACACAGCTCTCATCACCAAGGCTGCTGGGCATCTATCCAGGGTCTCAGGACTGGTACTGCATAGGGAGGGGGAAGCAGCTGCTCTGGGTCTGCTTTAAACAGTGGACAGGCCTCAGGGTGTCACCCTGCCATGTGCCTTTGGGTGTCATCAGTCCTCCAAATCATCTCTGCTAATACAAGGGTAAGAGTGTATGCCTCTAGGACACACTCATTTGCACACATGGAAAACTGCACCCACACAACATTATTGGTGACAGCATCAATGAGAGATGGGCTAAAGTACGGTGCATGCATAAAACAGAAAGATCAGCCAATAGAAGAATCAAGACACTGTTTCCGTACTGATCTGGGGCAACAGACGGCTAGATTAGAGGGGGTAAAGGAAGAAGCAGAAAGTGTCCTATGCTCTGTGCATTTGCTTGGTTATTCACAGGGAAGTAGACATCACAGAAAACAGTGACTAAGCAGCCTGTGGGAGGAGAAGTAGTAGCTGGAAGTCATAGCGACTTTACCCGTGTCCTCTTACACCTTGATTTTACACATGGATTTAATCCTTATGCAAAAATAAATAACATCAGGATTTCTCCACTCCAGACATCAAGTAGTTGTTCAGTGACACTGCATACATGGAGGACTGTGGGAGGAGTGGTCACCTCCACTTCGGTCTCAGCCTGTTCAGGTGCTGGCCCCTAGCCTACTCCTCCAGGGCTGGCATTCCCTGCCACTTTGTGTCCCTTTCTAGGTCCTGGCAAGGGACCACCTCCAATCTCCGCTGTTCACAGGCCATTCCCTTCCTCAGCTGGAAATGACGTCTCTTATTTAAAAATACTTTTATTTCAAATCCCACCAACTCTCTCTCTCTCTCATGCACATCCATGCTCATGCACACACACGCATACACCCTCTATAAGTCACCAAGTCTTTGGTTTTCTGGTGTCTCTGAGCAGCTAGGCCTGGGTAAGCTGGATGGGTCCCCATAAGTCTCCAGGGTGGGATGGAGATATACCAGGGGCCCTCCCCAAAAGACCCTGGGCTCAGGCCATTGTCCTCTGGTCCCTACAGAGAAGGGATGGGTCCGGCATCTGGGGTCTTCTCCCCTGCCCAGCCAGTAGCTAGCTTCCTTCTCCAGAGTCCTACTTGGAACAAATGCTGCAATGGCTCAGGTTCATCTCCGTGGCCCTCGAAGCGGGGTCACCCCCCTCACTTTCAAGCAGCTGCCTCCCAAGTCACGACGGCCACCCTATAGAAGGAGAAAAAGAGGTGTCAGGAGGGTGGGTCAGGTCACTGGGAACACAGTGCTGGAACTTAGACATTGTCTAAAGGCAAAAACTAGAGCTGAACTGAATGAATACTCGCCTGTGCTGTAATTTCCAGACAGAAGAGCACGCTGGGAATTGCTAGTGGGTGTCTTCAGAGGACAGACAGATGATGATGGGGAGACAGAATGGGAGGGAGGCCTTTTCACTTTATATACTCTTTTACCTATGTCTTCCCCATATTGTCCTTTTTTAAAAATCTAAATTTAGCCAGGTGTGGTGGCACATGTCTATAATCCCAGCACTGAGGGAGGCTGAGGCAAGTTCAAATCTCTTCTGGGCAACTTAGCAAGACAGTCTTCAAATAAAAAAATACGCAAAATGGCTGGGAATGTAGCTCAGTGGTAGAGCACCTCTAGGTTTGATCTCCAGCACTGCTGGGGAGTGGTAGGGAGAAAGCATCTGTAACTCCAAGGTCCCTTTTCCAGTCCAGAGCCAGACGTGCAGTAGGTGCCAGTCAATGCTCCCTGAGTCCGCTGGGGGACAAACTAATGGTGGTGGTCCCTGAGGCTATCCATCCCTCACTCCACAGGGGCACTTTCTGCCAGCTCCTCTTGCCAGTACTCTCAGGCTGTATACACAGGCTTCATCTTCCTAATAGGTCAGAGGTCGCAGTGTTATACTGCCTGTTGTCTTCTGAGGCTTCCAGACTTGGGTAGCTGGCCCACAGGCACCTGGCCAGTTGGTAACAGAGCCTGACTAGAAACCCATGTTGTCCGGCAAGCTGTTCTGCTTCTGGGACACTACGCTGTCTGAAACACCACAGTAAATGCTCGGCACCCAGAACCCGGCAAGGCGAGGAGGGAGTGGTGGCTTTCTCAGCCCGGCAAGGGAAGTAGCAGACCATCTGGACGCCCTGTCTCTGCCCCCCTCCATCCCGGGCCCAGGTTGGGGCAGATCCATCCAGATGTGGCCCAGCCTCCCTCGAGGCTCTCTGGGCCCAGGGACAGCATGTTCACTCACAGGCAGGGCTATTTTGAGGGCTGAGGCCATGGTCCCAGCAGAGCCTTGGGCTTGGGCTTCTCAGACAAATTCTGGCAGGGAAGGCTAAGAAGGGAGGACAGGGGCAGGGGAGGGGTGCAGGGTTGGGGTTGGGGATAGAAAATGGGCCTCCCCACTTCCTGTCTTTAAATCCTACAGATACCACTTACACTGTGTCTGGAGGTCATCTAGATACCCAGATCCCATGAGAATGCTGGGACCATCCACCTCCTTGAACCTGTTTCTTCATCTATGAAATGGTGACAAATGATTGTGGTTGCTGCTCCAGACACAGCCAAATGTGTAAACTGCCATGAGCCCTTCGAAGAGATCCTGACCATTCCCTAGTTTGTCCCCTGCGAACTAAGTGCCAAGAGTGTTTGTGAAGGGCTTGGGCTCAAGGACAGTCCTGGCCTCCAGGCCCTGCTCTGCACCAGACTGCCTGTTGGAATTCAGACAAGCAACCTCACCTCACTGAGTGTGAGTTTTACTTTTAGGATTACTCAAGTTAACATGGGTCATACAAGCTAATGGATAAAACGCTGAGCACAGCATAGGGAACATAGTAAGTGTTCACAAGTATGGTCGTCAGCATCATCTGGTAACAGCATCTCCTGGGCTCTGCCACCCCATCACCACTTCTCTTCCTGAGCTGGGCACAACAGAGGATCCAGTCGACTCCCCACCCCCAGGACAAAAGGAAAACAGGGCAGAGACAAGGACTGCCTTTCCCTCTTCTATGCACAACTCTTAGCACAGAGGCCATCCTTCAGGCCCCTAGCAGCAAGGTGCTATGGGGAACTATTTCCACAGTGGCCCCAGCCCAGACTGGCCAAGGAAGAAGGGAGCAAGTGACTCAGGGTGAAAGGACAGGGACCTTGAGGCTTCCCAGGCCTCAGAGCTCAGAGGACAGCAGGAGCTACCTAAGACAGTCAGTTTTCCTTCAGCTGAGTCCTGGAGGGGCCAGAACTGGCGAGGATCACCTCTCTTGTTATTCCCAGAGGAGCCACGGCTTTGAGTGTGGTTTCTACAGCCATATTTGGTTGAGTTCTTGGTCCCATACACAGATCCCAAGGAAGCAGCCAGCCCAGGCAAGGCCCCTTGAGTCAGGGGATGGGCCTGAGACCTACACAGAAGCCCCTAGTCTGCTTGGTGTAGCAGTGGGCATGTTACCAATAGCCCTTCTCACCAGGCCTGCAGTATAAGGCTCCTAATACCACCTGTTCCCCTCCTGAATGAGGATCCTGCTCCATCACTGCAACCAGTGATGGGGACAGCCACAGCACTCTTGCCCTGCCTGCTGAGGTATCTCAGTGATAACTCATGGAGTGTGCTGAGCACAAATCAGTGCTCAGGAAGACGGTGTCACAGTCTCTGTCTTCCCTCCATACTCTGCTGACAGTCTCTGTCTTCCCTCCATACTTTTGCCATCATTAACTTCTTCCCACTTCCTTCTCTAGGCCATGATTCCAACCCCCAGCCGCTGATGTGCTGCTCCTAGAACACTCCTCCCTCTCCCTCTCTTCCCTCTCCCTCCCTTTGCAATTTTCCACAGAAGCCCCTCAGCTCTCGCCCTGGGTCTAGGCTTCCTCTGGGTTCTGACGGTCCCTTTGTGCCACCCTCCTTCCACCTCCATCAGATGTCGGCATCCTTGTCTTCATCTCCCTGTCTCGGCTCTGACACATCACTGGAAGCACCTGGCTTGGCTAGGGACCCACTGCCTGCTTCTCTGGGTCCATCCTCAGAGCCAACAGAAGCCAGCTGCTGGGTTTTCAAGGTTGCTGAGCTGAATGAAGCAGAGAAAGGCACTCAGGGGTATCATAGAGGGATCAGGCTGCCCTTTCATTGCTGGCTATAAGACTGAGGACTCAGGCCTGGCTTCCCAGCCCAGCCAGGCACTGTCAGGGACCCTGGAAAGGGTACAAATCAGAGCCTAAGAAAGAAACTGAGGAAGCCATGGATGAGAAGCCAATATGGAGGTTTGATGAGCCACAGTGGTGGGGGGCGTGAGGCCAGGACACAGGCTCGTGTAGGGCTAGCTCAGGCTGGTGTAGGGAATCCAGAGCAGCTGTGAGAACCAAGGTCTGGTGGAGTCAGGGGGCCTGACTGTAAACTCCCCTTCCCCTACCAATAACCTTCCATTGGCCACCAAAAGCCAGGCAGGACTCTGTGAGCCTCAGTTTCCTAGATATAAATGACAGCTGCAAAAATCCAGTGTTGTCACAGAGATAGGTTTTTCCTTTCTGCAGGAAAAGCCCAGGTCAGGAAAGGGGAGAGGCTGGGGCCTGAATAAGTTTTCAGCTAAGAGGACCCTGCGCAGCCTCTTCTGCTATCCACCTCCTACCCAATCCCTACATGCTGGTTCACCCCTTACTTAGAATACAAAGCTGAAGCTTAACTCCAGCTCTGTCCAGCTGCCACAAGAGTGGCCTGTCCCCATGCTACATTATTCCAGGGAACCCCCTGCTTTCTCCTACTGCTCATCAGCTGGGTTCAAGCTTGGGCTGATGGTACGCGTGCTCCCATTTCTTCAGGGTTTCCTGCTTTGGGTTAGGTCTGAGGACAGGGGACAACTGAAGACAGGGTAGCTCAGGGTATCACATGCCCAGCAACTCTAAAGCCTGAACCCTGTAAATGCAGGAATGGGATTTCATTTCCTAGGGCCTCAGGTCCTCCTCCCGGCAAACTCAGGGGAAAACCTATCTGCTGAAGGTGCTCTGGTGAGGAAGAGGCAGGCCAAGAAGTGCATCCAACACAGAGAAAGGAAGGACTCTGCAAGTGAAGTCTGAGTTACTCTGTCCTCATCTTTCCTCTCACACACCTTTAGCTGAAGCAGCATCCATCAATGCACAATTAAATCAGAGCCGGGCTCGGGGGTTCCCTGCGCCCTTCTGTTTGGGGCCTGTGTCACATCACAACTAACCATAGTCGTTTCGCCCTCGCTTCACAGCGGTTTCTGCACCTCAAACTCCCGGAAAGGCCCCGTTCCCCGCTGAGCCAGGCTCCGTGGTCGCAAGCACGGCGCACTCACCCCCTTGCGCTGGTTGCTGAGGCAGAAGGTGCAGATGGAGCGCGGCTGGCGGCCGTCGGCGGCGGCGGCGGCGGGGACGGAGCTCTTGGCGTTGCCGGCCGCACGGAAGCACGGCTGCCCGTCGTCGGCTGCGTCGCCCAGCAGCAGCACGTTGGCCAGGTGCGCGATGTAGCTGGACGCCAGGCGCAGCGTCTCTATCTTGGACAGCTTGCGGTCTACCGGCTCGGTGGGGATGAGCGTGCGCAGCGCCGTGAAGGCCGTATTCACGCTCTGCGTGCGGTCCCGTTCCCGCGCGTTGGCCGCCTGCCGCTGTCGCACCACCACCACAGGGCCCGCGCCACTGCCCGTCCGCCGCCCGCCCCCGGGGCCCGGGCCGCGCCGCGCCGCCTCCAGGCCTTCGCAGCAGCCGAACGACTGGTCCGACGCGTCGCTTTCGCTGCGGTTTTCCTCGTCCTCGCTCAGCAGCCTTACGTCCGGGTACAGCACGTGCGCGCCGACGGGGCGCAGCAGCGCGAACGCCATCAGCACCCAGTCGCGTCCCTCCTCGCGCCGTGTCCCCGGGTCTGCAGCGCCCCGCCGTGAGCTCCCGCGCGCTCCCACGACCCTCGGGCCACCGCCTTATAGCCAAGGGAGGGGCCAATCATAACGCGGCCCTGGTAGGAGGCGGGGGCTCCGCCGAGCCAATGAGGAGGCGCCGCTCGCACCCCAGCCAATGGCACCGCGCCGCTCTTCTCCAGGTTGAAAGAGGCCAGCGAGCTGGTGTCCCACCCCGAGGGCTCCCGTTTCTGCTGGCGAGCGAGTTAAATGTTGGAGGTCTGGGTGGGTGGAGTGGAGGTCAGCTCCTAACTTCTGGACTGCGCACAGGGTGCTTTTCCTGTGTCCTCTTTTGGAAAGTGGATTTTTGGGAGTCTTCCAGCCCTCGTAGTCTAACCTCGTGGTTCCCCCAACTTTTGTGTGGTAGGAACCGAAAGGGCTTTTGACACTATGGCTCTTGGGTTGCCCCATTTGATTCAGTTGTTCTGGAGCGCGGCTCAAGAAACTACGTCTTGTGCAAGACGATGGTGTCCATGGGGAACACTTGGAGAAATGCTATAGTTTTTGTAAAAAATGATTCAACAGTGTCACCTTTCTAGCAACAATCTTTAAAAGCAAAACGAAACCAAAACACACAAATACCAGTTGTTCCATTCATTCCTTTGTTCATCCAACAAGTAGGTGTTGAGTCTCTACTAAGTGTCAGTCCTGGTTTTAGTATGAGGACTCAGGTGGGTACAAAGTAAAAGCCCTCTGCCTCGTGGGCCCTCTCGGAGCTGGCAGACATAGTTCTGGGGACTTTAGTGCTCTCTTCTTGGGCTGTGGAACAATGTTCCTAATTTACAGATAAGAAAATTGAGCTGGGTGTGGTGGGGTAGGCTGAGGCAGGAGGATCGCTGTGAGTTCGAGGCCAGTCTGGGTTATATAGTGAGTTCAAAACCAGCCTGAACTGCACAGCAAGACCCTCCTTAAATAAATAAATAGGGCAAAAAGAGAGCTGGCCTTCAGTTTTAGAGGTGGTTGAGTGAGTGTGCTAGCCTAACCTGTCTGGTGTCACAACTTCTGGGAATCCACTACCATAGCACTGGTACACACAGACTTCTTCCCTCATTCCTGCTTTCCTTCCAGATACCTGAATGTTCAACCTATATATGTGTTCTCCTTCACAGAGGCCTGGGGAAAAATAACTGAACTATCGATGGTCACTGAGGCCCTTCATCACTCATTTCTGCTTCCCTGATCTATCCAGGTACTGCTCTAATCAGCATCTATTTGGCCTTGAAAATAACTTTCTTTTCAACTCAGATGACGCCAGTGTGACAGGTCTGCGGTAGAAGGCTTCCTGGTGCATTTGACTCCTCTGGGCCCTCATGTTCTTGGAGGTGCCTCCCAGCTTTGCCATGCTGGGTGTCTTCGGGTTCTCTGACCTCAGAGAGAGAGAAAGGGAGAGAGGGATGTGGAATTTCCCTTGGCTGCTGGGAGAGGAGCTTCTAAGTCTTCAGAACCCAAGATCTGTGGGACAGTCTGTTTCCACACCTGGCTCCCCCACCCCCACACCATTTGACCGTGACCCTGGCCAGGCTGGGCTTCGGAGGAGGAGAGGGAGCTTGTATGACCCCTCCCCGCAGGGCCTGTCCCACAGGCAGCCCCAGGCCCAGCTATTGCTGCTGCTTCCTGAGTAGATGAATTATTGCTGGGAGATTTCCTTCCCTGTCTGCACCTCCTCATGGGGCTCCCAGCTCCCTTCACTTTCACTTTCTCCCCCTTCTCCCCCTTCTCTCTGCTCCTGACCCTCAGGCAGCTTGAAATTCCTCTGCCAGCTCCCTTCCAGTTGCAGTTTAAGACTGGAGATGCTCAACAGAGCGCGAACTAGCCCGGAAGACCAGCTTGTTCATTCATTCTCTTGGGCCATTTTTAACACAAGGGATCTGGGAGTAAAATAAAACCATGAATGAGAAGGAGGCGGGCTGCTGCAGTGTGGGGAAGGCAAGCTGTAAACAAAGAATTTCAGAACAATGTGGCAGGAACAAGCCAGGGTCTGGCATCAGAGTGACCCAATCCAGTTCAGAGCTTAGCTACCACTTGGTGTCATTTTGCTGCTGTGAAGACCGGGATAAGCTGGAGATGGCGCCATGCAGTGATGCCAAGAAAACTGAGCTCTGGCACCCAGAAAGAGTCTGGTCCCTAAGAGAAAGAGGTCTGTGCTGCTGTGCTGAGGGCTGGCCCTGCGACAGGACTGAGCCTGTCCCTTATTGCAGAACTGGTCATTGAAAGTGGGTGGGTGGGGGGCCTTCTGTGATGTTCTTGGTCTACCAACCCAAGGGGCCTCAGCTTGTCCCACTCTGTCCTTCACTGCTGGAGCCACACTAGGTTCTTTTCTGTCCCTGGCATGACTGTCCTCAGGTCTCCCCAGAGTGTATCCCTTTACTTCCTTTAATCCTCCTTGAAATCTGCTCCTCAGGATCCCCTGACCACCAGGTCTCAAAAGGTCACTGTCTCCCTCCTGCCAGCACCCAGTGCTACCTCTCACTCTACCCTGCTGTATCTTCTTCTACAGCCTTTATCACTACCATTTATTCATTCTGCAAGCATTCATTGAGCAACAGCTGCATGCTAGGCACGGTTCTGGGCCCTGGAAATATAGTAGTGAAAACATGCAATATTTTTGGTCCACTCTGTGTATGTTACTGATAGAATGCATATTTACTTCCTGCCTGTCACAAGCTTCTGTCATAGCTGTTGTCATTCTGCTCATTTTATCATAGGGAAACAGAGTCAGAAGAAAACGACTTGCCCAAGGTCACACAGTAGCCACAGGGTAGTGTGACTCCATATCCCTTGCTTGCTCCCTTCCACCATCTTCCTTGCAGACAGCCCAGAAGTGTGGAAGGGCTGAGCGGTAGTTACCAGGTGAATGAAGGCTGAGGGGACAGTGCTGGCCCTGCTGCCCTGACCCTGACAGTGGGCCCTGGGCTTCTGAATTGCTAAAGCACTTAGCCTGCGTCTGTGGCATTGGTCTTCGCGTCCGTCCTCCCTGGGGCCCTCCCATACAGCCCTGATGCTCTGCCAAGGTTTGGAGTGGCTTCTCAGCTCCTCAACCACCCCCCACTGCAATTCAAAGTCTCACAATATGCATCACAACAGCTTGTGACATCTCTTCCTGATTCCCTTCTCCTCCACCCCTCTCAACAGGGCACTTGCTCTAATGCTTTTGATGCCTGTCTCTGGATATGTATGTGTCCTTATGGAACATACATGTGACTAGTTTTTGCGAGTGGGTCCTTAATGTACACAAGGGATTGTTTCTATAGATTAGTTTTTTAGGTTATTTTGTTGTACTGTATTTTGTTTCCTTGACACTGCTCTGTGTGCTGAGTCTAACTCAGCTTCCAGCTGCCACTCAGCATGTGTACTATACACACATCCACCAGAGTTTCTTTTCCCATTTCTTTAGGGATAGACATGGGCCACCTCCAGTTTCCCTCTGCCAAAGCAAAACTGCAGTGATTTTGAGATACGTGAGTCTCAGGAACTCCCGTGTGTGTCATTCAGGAACAGATACCAGGGGCAGGATCATTGGGACAGAAAGAGTTCATGTGCTTAGCTTGAGTACTGTCCGGCTGCACCATGACACCTGCCCAATCTAAATACCCACCGGCTGGGCTGGGGTCCACTTCCCTGCCTTACTTAGCACTAGAGTCAGTTCACTTCCCGATGACAAAGAGATGGCTGTTTTCTGTCTCATTATGGTTGTTTGTCTCACTGAATGGTGAGTCCTGCAGCATCCAAGGCCAGAGCTTGGCATGCTATATATAATAATGAGTGAAAAAGAATAAATAGATGAATGAATGAATGAAGAAGCTAATACACTGCCTTCCATACCTACATTGTATCAAACCTCAACTAGATGGGGGTGGTACACACATGTAAGTTTGTGTGTGAGTAGAGAAGAATAAGACAAAGTCCTACACCTCCATCTGCTTAGAGAAAAGGATGAATGAGAACACTTGTCGGGGCCTACTCTGTGCCAAGAACTTATAGGTGTATTAATCGCAATCATAAATCAGTTATACAATATGAAAACCTATTTCCCTCTCACATTCCAGATGTTTGGTGGAAGGGCTGGCTTGGCATTCTGTGGGTTTGTCCCAGGTGCTAAAATAGCTCCTAGTGCACCTCGGCTGCTGGTATCACCCCTTTTGTGTAGTGCCTTCTTTACATGGAGTTGGATATGACTTCTGTGACCAAAACAATGACAGAAATGACAGTGTAGGACTGATGAAGACAGAGTGCTTTTGTGCTGTTCTCTTGAATCACTTAGCTTGGGGACAGCAGCCACCACGTCATTAGGACGTAACTATGAGCTGTGCTGCCTGCATTCCAAGTGATGGAAACAAAAAAGAGGAAGATGAAGGAAGAGCATGTTTCACCTTTAAGGATGCTTGCCTGGGAGTGATGCCTTCTGTTCGTGTCCCACTGGCTGTATACTTGATCATACTTAACTGGAAAGGAGGCTGGGGAGGCAATGTTTCTTGCAGGTGGCCACTTACGCAGCTGAACACTGTGTCTGTTGGTAGAGAAGAAAGGAAGAACGGACATGGGGAATAGTGGATGATATCTGCCTGGGGGTGGGGTGTGGCATCTGTGTGTCACAGGGTTGAGTCTGCAGATTTGGGAGCCTGACTGCCTGGGTTAAAATCTTAGCTTTGTTGTTTACCAGTTTGTGACCTTGGAAAGTTTTCTGTCTCTCAGTTTCTTCATCTGTAAAACACAGACCGCAGTAGAACCTGCCTCAGTGGGTCATTGTGTGGCTTGGGTGAGTTTACATAGGTAGTGTTTGTAATAATCCTGCACACAGTGCATGCAGTATGCTTTAGTCTTTACTAGGAATCTCTCTAACTTCATATAAACAATAAGTGATGGGGCAGAATTTGAGTTGGGAACACTTTTCTTCTTTTGCCTCATTCCATCAAAATTCTTAGAGAATAAGATTGAGGCTCAGGGTAGTGCCTGGCACATAATAAGCATCCAAAAATATCTGTTGAATGAAATTTATATTGTGTCCCTGTGCTTACTTATTAGGTTCTGTTTTGTCCTGTTTTATACTCAGGGTAATGAGGATCCTCCACTGACCCCATGTGGGACCTCCAGAATGGAGCTTGATGCCTTTGATGCTGTTACTTAGAACTGAGTTCCTTCATGTCATCGTAGTCAAGGGTGAATGCCTAGGAACACTTGTTCTGGCAGATGTTTGGGGTTTCATGATTTAAAAAACAAAATTGGGAAGCTGCATTTTGCATCCTTCTTTTGGAGAGTTGCAACATATTGGCACGTTAAAGGCTTTTCGGGCTTTACCTGAGAAATCCTGCAGCAAATAAATTCATTGGGTTTCATTTCAGTTTACATTTTCCTGGCTTTATTTAACCATAGACTTTCCTCTACCACTTGGGTACCTAATAGAGAATACAGTTAAGCAGACATTTCTCCAGGCCATTGTTGGTGACATCCATATCAGGGTGAATGGGGACTTCATTCTTTCTTGAGAGCAGGCTTGGTAGGAGTGAGGTAGGAGTAAGCAGGTTAGCAGGCAGAGGCAGGTCAACAGGGAAGATATACAGGCTTAGGGCCAGAGCTCTATTCTCTAAGGGACTCTAAAATATCTTTGGAAGTGTAACCCATTGCGGGCAGACATGCTTTCTAGCATGTTTCTCATAAAAAGTGAAATGCAAATTGAAATAATAATGTTATCAAGATGCTACTATATTCCAGGTATTCTTTTTGAGTACTTAAGTGCATTTCCTCATTTGCCCTCAGAGCAGCCTTATGAGCTAATAATTATGCCATTCTCCCAGACCATTTCTATCTCAGAGCAGACTAACCATGGACAGAACCCAGAAACTGAGCCAAAATAAATCTCTTCTCCTTTACATTGTGGGTGTTGAATGTTTTGTGCCAGTTACAGGAAATCTAACTAATACAGGTGCTTACAAATCTATTCCAGGGAGAGTAGGCCTACCTATTGCAGTGTTCTTTTTTTTTTTTTAATTTTATTTAAAGAGGAAAAAAAAAACACAAAACAGAAAAAAAATACAGAATTTTAAAAAAACAGTAAGAAATCACTAGTTGATAACTTACATATTGTCCTCTTAGAAATAGTTGTTCATATTACAGAATTAAAGCATACAAAGTGGACATTCAAACAGATAAGCTGCAAACAGTTCTGTTCAACGATCCAACAAAAACTTAGTAATACGGGTTATCAATCCTACACACTTAAACATACATGCAGTTATATTCTTTAGAGCACTTTCTTTTCCTCCTTTTGCTTTTTAAGTCCATTATCTGTTTAGTTATATCATGTTTCAGCTTGCTCAGTACCTTACTGATCTGTTTTGTTGTTATTTCCTTTTTAATAACCTTATATAATTCTGGGGTTTTTTTGAAGGTAGTAGAAATACAACAGAACAAGACAGAACAAAGCCAATTGAGACAGTGCAGTGAATTTGATACAGAACTTCACAGCAGGTTACCGGGATAACAGTAATAGATACCATCCTATATCTCATTATCTTCACAATACTTGTCTAGTCAATTAAGTATAGAAAAATCACATCAAAGACAACATTATAAAATCAATCAAAAGAGAATATTGAATAGAGCAAAACAAATAATCATAATGAAACAAAACTGAAAACAACACTTGCTTTCAAAGAGAAGATAGAGGAGACCCCCTATATTTGCTATGTTGCATCCTGCAACATAGTCATCCTGCCAAGAGATGCTCAGACCTCTGTCCCTGGGTGAGGGGGAGGGAATGTGTGGAGGGGGTTGGGATGTTTGATTGCAAGCCTGCGCGCCTGTAGGTTCAAGAGACACTACAGAGTCCACCTGGCTCATGCCAGAGGAAGGCACTTACCAAGAGGGTGGGCGAATTGCTTCTTTGTGCAGGCTCCCGGGTTCCGCCATGGCTGTCACAGTGTTCTGACTTCGTTTGGCAAAAGAGGCAAGATTGGGACCAGAGTGAAACTGCATGATAACTGGCCGTGAAGCAAGGCCAGCAGATTGCTGTAGCTGCTGGTTTCAAACAGGAATCTAAGGAGAATTCTTTCTGTGGTCTGTTGGCCATTTCAGAACTTTGGAAATGGAATGGTCAATTCATCAGAAAGAAATAGCTGGTGAATATGGCGGACTTTAGGGGCGCTGCAGGGGAGAGACCCTGGTGCCTCGGGACCTGCACCATGCAGTTGACTTGGGGTGCTGGGAGAACAAGAAGCTCCTCCCCTCCCTGGGGGGCGGCTAAGAGTGTGGCAGACTTTCAGCAGCCGGAAGGAGAGAGACCCTGGCATGTTGGAAACTGCATGGTCGGTTGACTCAGGGTGGCGGGAGAACAAGGAACTCCTCCCCTCTCTGGGGGGGCCTGTGATCCTGCAGGCATGCGGGGTGAGAATCAGACATCTCACGTGGTCCTGTCCCCTGTCCCGTGTCCCCCCCACCCCTTAGCAAGCGGGAGCCAGTTAAGTACGTATCTTGTGAAAAGATTGGCTATGTTATTTAGTATGAGCTCCCCATATGCAAAGATATAAACAACCATTTGGAAGTAAACAAGAGACAATATGACAGATAGTGAAGATCTCTGGTTGTCTAGCTTTGAAATTTATGCTTTCTTATGTCCCGTTCTGTTCTGTTTTGTTGTGTTTGATTTTACCCCTTTTAAAATAAAAAAAAATAAAAAAATAAAGAAATTGTATGATAAGAAAGAGGAGGCTGATGTGTCCATGAGTACCCCACTTCAGCCCTGTGCCTTTAGGGTGTGTTGAGCTGATGCTAAAAGACTGTGCTGCATAATGTAGTCTGCCAGGCTCAGGTTGATCCTAATAGCAATGTCAGGTGTGACAGAGACACCAAGATGATGTAGAAAAGCAAAGTGATGCTGATCAAAACCACCATTAAGGAGTCCTTTACCAATTCAGAGCTCGCTTGAAAGTCCTCAAGGTGCAATGTCGGGGACCCAGGCCACACCGTGAGTTCTGCTCTTGGCTGTTCCAGGAAAATTCTCCTTTCTGCTGAGAACTGGGGCATGAGTCTCACAGAACCCTGACCTTGGCATATCAGATCCCCCAGGTCCAGTTTTGGTGGCCTGGCTCAGGTAATAGTATTTCAGAGAAGGATGATGTAACAGCCGCAGAGCCATCTGGGAAAGCTTTCTGAAGGAGGTGGCCTCAGGAGCTCAGCCACCTCAAAGGAGGGATCCCCAGGATGAAATTTGTTCTAGTCTGTCCTAAATGATCCATGGCATGAAAGATGCATGTGCGGGTTGCTGTCCAACGTAGACAATGCAGACATTGCTATCTGCCTGACACATCCATGCCCTTCTCTATCATTAGAATCCCAATTTTTCTGGCGTAGTAGGGCTAGCTAAAAATACTACCCTTCTCAGCCTTCCTTACAACTAGGGGTGGTCATGTAGCTCATTTTGGCCAATAAGATAAGGTAGAAGTTCCTAGGACAACCTCCTTCCCCAAATGAAATGAGAGTCTCCTGTGATGGCTGTTGCCTTTTATCTTTCTTCTTCTTCCTGCCTGGAATGGAGATGCAATTCCTGGAGGTACTGGAGTCAATTTGGAACCAAAGGACAAATGTCACATGCTAAGGATTGTTGATTGGAGAGCCAGAGTAGCTGAGTCTTTGGTGATTTCTGTGAGCAGTCACACTAGTCTCCAAACTCTAAGCCACTATATTGGGTTTTTGTTCCATGCAGCCAAATGCAGCCTATTAACACATTCCAGTCTTGCAACGAACACTACCCATACCATTCCCATGTACAGGCACTGTGTGCCCAGCACTGACCTGCTTTCCACCCAGTGTCTCATTTCATCCTCTCTCCTGGAAACTGGAACAGGATGTTGGAGCTCCAGGAGTTAAGGACTTGCCTGGGACCTCCCAGCAAGGACAGTGGCAGAGTTAGGACTTGGACCTGAGTCTCTCACTTTCTCATTTGTGTTAATAGCCAGGATGGTTCAGAAACTTTTGATGGCCACTCTTTCCATTAAGACCTGGGGTTTGTGTCCCCTTCCTTTGAGTTTGAGCAGGCTGGTGGCTGCTTTGATCAACTGAATTTGGCAGGAATGAACCTGTGTGTCTTCAGAAGCTGGGCCATGGAAGGTGAGGCAGCTCCTGCCTTGATTACTGAAACCATCTTGCTGGATGCTCAGAGTTTCCCTGAGGCCACTGTGGTGTGAGGAAGCCCAGGCCGCCTGGGGAAGCCCCATGGAAGTGTCTCTGCTTGGTGGTTCTGTTCTTTCAGCCCTGTTCTTTGCCTTGGGAACATATCTTGAAGTAAAGACATGGCCTTGTGACTGCAGCCCCAATGTGGCATCATCCTCACCTTTGAGTCTTCCAGGTTGAAGTCACAGATGACATCAGGGAGCAAGGACAAGCTTTTGCTGGTGCGCCAATTTGGAATCCCCAACTGCAAAATCTGAGCGTATGAAATAGCTGCTTGAAGACGTCAACTTGTGGAGTAATTTGTCACAGTAGCTCACTGCAGTACCTATGAGGACTCCTGGAAGTGTGGTCTATTTTCATCACTTGCTGCAGTTTTATTTTATAAGGTTGCTGCAAATGCTGAGTTAGCAAATGCTGAACCATCGCTCCTAGAGGAAGCACAGGGTTCAATTTGCAAACCACTCTGGTCATGACATTTTTCATCAACTAATCAATATATCAGCTTGTTTTTTGTGGGTTTCTGTTGAAGGACCCTTCACATAATATATTTTGTTGATTCATTCACATTGCAGTCGCTCTCTCCACACTATCACTCACACCTGAATGAAATTCACCTAACGCACATATTTTCTTTGTAAGAACAGCAAAATCACCAACAAAAAGCATGAAAGTTTGTAAAGAGTTGCACAAAACTGGCTGTGGAAAGGATACTTGTTTACAATTTGAGAGCCAGAACAAAAAGGCAGCGTGCCAATTGTGTGCGTAGGTGACTCAAATCTTTCATTACTCATCATATGTCCCCCCAATGACCATGAAAATCCTGGTGAGTGTTGGTTCTGGGGTTACCCATAAATTTTAGTGAGCAGGCGAATTCCCACATGTGGAGTCTGACTCATAGGAATGAGCGTATTCTTTAGTAAGTTCAGGTGACCCTGACAGGTAGCTGGGGGCAGTGAAAGAGCCCAAGGAGCCTTGCTCCCCTCCTGTGAGGGATGTGGTGGAGGACACCAGGCTTTCAGGTTTGTGGAGGGAAAAGGGAGTGACATCAGCAATGATAGTGACTGTCGGTTGTTGAGAACCACATGTGAAAACGGTAGACATGACCGATCACCTTCGGTTAGTCCTCACCACAGTCCTGTGAGGTAGCTCCTATTACTAAGCCAAGATTACTAAACAGCTTGCTCGGCCCCTGTCACATTCAGAGACTGTTTAAGATCTTATAAACCAGAAGCTAAGAGACAGACCAAGACTGTCCCAAAAACAAAAACTAAAAGATCTTATAAAGAAGCCAGGAAGGGCTGGGGCTCAGGGCATTCCCATTCTAGGACACATGTTGGTGCTTTTCTACCTTGCTCTGCATACTTCCACAGCAAGTCCATGGGATGCTTGGCTGTGTGCCTAGCACACGGTCTGCCCATGGTGATCATAAACACAGACCTGGGGCCCTGGAGCAAGTTTTGCCAAGGGGGGTGTGGGTGGGTGGGTGGGGAAGCTGAGCTGAGGGGCAGGTGTGTGCATGTGGGTGTGCAGGGCAGGGAGTGCAGAGAGTTTGAATCAGACTCCAGGTCTCCTCCCACAGAGGGTTAAAGTGGCCCAGCCTCCTTCCGGCTGAGCGGAAATCAGATTTTGAGAGCTGAGAAGGGCTCAGGAGGGATGTTTTTCTTCTCCATTTGTCTGCCGTGGCTGGCCCATAAAACCTACCGGAACTCCATGCTGAAATGAGGAATTCCCGCTGAACAGGGACCTGGAGCACGCAGGCTCGGCATGGGGGTCTGGTATGGCCCTTATCAGGGCAGAGACCACCCCCATCTTCAAGGCCCCACTTCCAGGCCCAGGTGGAGTGACCCCCTTCGAAGGATATCCTGGGGAATGGGAAGAGGCAGGGCGGGTGCAGGTACAGGGAAGGGACCCCTCTCCACCAAGTCATCTTGGCAGTGAGAAGTGTTAGAGGAGTGGAGGATTCGGGTTGTGGTGGGTCCCTTGTGTGTGATACGATGATAAGGTACGGTGACACTTGGCAAGTCTCTGGGTGAGTAAAATGGCACTTAGTGGATGAGTGAAATGATTAGTGTGTAAATTTCCCAGGCAGAACTGACGATCTGAGGTCTTTCTACTAACAGATACCTTGCAGGCCTTTCGGAAAACAGTGCATTTACTACCACCCCATTGTATGGGTGAACGAACAGAGAGGCTCAGAGGGTGAGGAGGCTTCCCCAAGTCACCTACTCTGAGACCGTGGGTGCCATCTCATGAGGAATCTCTCTCCTGCCTCCCAACTTGCCGGGTTCTAATTTTCCTTGTCCTGGGAAACCTTTGTTCTTTGACTCTACTCATGGGTTACTTCCCCTAGGAAGCCTCCCCTGACCCCCTGGCTAGGCTGGGCTCCTCTTTAACTGCCTGTACCTGCTGGGGGTCTGAGCTGTGAGTAGAGTCAGTTCTCAATCTTCCCTCATCTGCCAGCACAAGGAACCTTTAATTTGTCTTGATGATCTCAAGTGTTTGTGGGGGCTCCATTGAGAAGCGTGTCTGTGGCTCCTCATGAGGGTCTGGGATGGCTTTGACCAACAGACAAGGGAGAAGTGACTGCGTGTCCTCAGGCTGTCTGCTATTCTTGCACTCAGCTGCTCTGAAAGAGGTCACTGCTAGAGGCTGAGGATTTAGCTCAGTGGCATAAGCGCCTACCTTGCAAGCACATGGTCATGAGTTTGGTCCCTGGTACTGATAAAAAACAAATAAACAAACAAACAAGAGGTCACGTGCCTGAGACCCCAAGCTGTGCTGCTGCCTTGGACACATCGCCTGCATCCTTGCCAGGGTTCCTGCTACTGTGTCCACACAGGGATCCTGGCTTCCCTGCTGTCCCCTCTGGACCCATTGCAGCCATAGAATGAAGCCCCACATTGGCTGGGGATTTAGCTCAGTGGCCTAAGTGCCTGCCTGGCAAGCACAAGGTCATGAGTTCGATCCCCAGTACAAAAAAAAAAAAAAAGAATGAAGCCCCACTAAAGCTGCATACAGCAGGCCTTGCCCCTCCCCTGAGCAGCCTTCTTCAGCTCCCAGTTCACTGGGAGTCTTAGGGGTTCTGCCCTGGCCTCTATCCCATTGCTTCTCTGTCCTGTCTCCTCTACCCTTTCTGACCCTCGCCAGCCACACTGACCTTCACGGTGCTCCTGAAACAGTGGCCCCTGCATCTCAGGACCCTTGCACTTCCTGTGGCCACTGTTCCACTGCCTGGAACCCTCATTGTCCAGGTGCTGCTTGGTGCATCCCTCATCTTGTTCAAGTCTCGCTTAGTGGCACCTTTTTCAGTGCTGCTATGCCCTATGGCCTCCTCTCCTAAGGCACTTTACAAATGGGAAGTTTTACATAATTGTGTGCATATTGTACGCATTGTCTCTTGTCTTTTCCTGGCTCTCCCAAGGCAAGGATCTTTTCTATCCTCTAAAATAGTGCCTGACACTGCGCAGTGGTTTGCCAAATGTGGAATGCACCAGAGGAGTCCAGAGTGGCTGTCTGCCTCTCCTGGGTTGTGTGTGTGGGGATACAGGAAAGGGCAGAAGCAGAGTGGCTAGGCTGGACGACATTCCAGGGAAGTGACAGCTTGCTGCCCCTCTGGGACCTGAGGGTGAGAGACGCAAGGCAAGACTTTGAAGATGCAAACACGGGCACCTCCCGGGCCTCCCCCTTCCTGGTCTTGTGTGCCTCCGGCCTTGCCAGTAAACAGGATCTCTGGGCAACTGCCTGAGAACCCTGCCCAGCCCCGCAGAGGCTGCGACTGGCTCCTTCCTGCGCTGTAAATCGGGTCCCTTCCAGCTGTGACATCCTGAACTTGCTGGGGAGGTGAGGCAGACTCATTTGTTTCAAAGAGCTGTGTGTGACCTGGGACAGGGCACTGTACCTCAATTCCCTGGCAGCCAAGTGGGAACAGTGTCAGTGCAGGCGGCAAGGTGTGGCTGCGAAGCAGAAGGTGGCAACACGTGCAGTGCTTGGAAGAGCTCTGCACAGGAAGATGCTCCAGGGCTGCTGTGGAGAGAGGTGCAGGGGATAAAGCTTAGCTCTGCCTCCAGACTTTGTCTCCATTTCTGAGGGCATCTTGGCCAGGTAGCCCAAGTCACTAGTTTGCTAGGATTGTTGGGGGATTCAGGCAGGTGCTGCACTGCTGAGCTACATCCCCGGCCCATGTTGGGGGATTCAAAGTGCAGAGAAAATTCTTAGCACCCAGTGAAGGAGAAATACATATTAGCTGTGATTGACAGTAATTATTACAAAGACTATAGAGAATCAGATGCTAATGAGAAGCCATTTGGGACACAGGAGCCTCAGCTCAAACCCCAGAGGCCTGTAGTCTCCCCTGAATATTTCAGTCTGGTCATAGGGACCTTCCCATGTGCAAGATCAGCCACCCTTCCGTTCCCAGCAAAGCCATACCTGTGATCATACCTCTTCCCTACAGTGTAGCAAGGAGGTAATACTTAGCCTTGGGGGTGATGTTCAAATCTAGGCCCTGCCATTCTCCAAGTGGAAAGGTAGATGTGTCCCTTAATCACTCTAAGCCTGAATTTCCTCATCTGAAAGCATTTGCCTCTGGTTGTTGCCATGAGAAATGAGGGAGTTTAAACTGGGCATGGTGGTGGTATACCTGTGGCTTCAGGTATGCAGGAAGCTGAGGCAGGAGGATCTCAAGTTAGAGGCCAGCATGGGCAATTTAGTGAGACTCTGTCTCAAAAAGAAAAATAAAAAATACTGGGGCTCTGTACAAAGACTGTCAGTTAAATCCCCAGTATCCTAAAAACAAACAAGTTATTATGCAGGGGAGAGGAGGAAGTATTAGTATCCGTACTGTAGCAATGGGTAGACTCAGCCAGGAGAAAAAATTTGGTCTGAGTTGTCAGTTGTGTTTAGGCCCTGCATTGGGATTAGTTCATCACACCCTAGATGCCCCAACCAATGAACTCATTGCTTGTGAGAGATCTTTTATTCTTCAGTGATTTTTTTTTTTTTAGTTATGTGGGAGCTCGTGCCAATAACTTTAAAATGAGTAAGAGAAAAACTTAACATGAGAAAATGTCATCCATGAACTGGATTCTGGAGAGTTGGGGAAAGGCTTGGGTGTTAAGTCTCCGGAGTTCCTGTTTGAGATGCATCAAGTAAGGTGATAGGGAGTCCTTCAAAGTTCCTGAGCAGGGGAAGCTTGAATGTAAAGGATGGGCATCTGACGATAGGTTTGGGTTCACTGAGGTTACTGCGATTCAGACATTACTGGAGGAGTGCAAACTGCCACAGTCTCAACAGAGAGGGATTGAATTCCACAAATATTCAAGATGCAGTTGAATATCTAGTTTCTACTAAATGCAAGTGCCATTTGGGTATTGATGGTTTTCAGTCTTTTGACCCAGCACTTAAGATCCAGAGAGAAGACAGACAATCCTTCAGTTTCAATATGGCCCACGGGATGCATGTTGAGCAAAGCCATGGGGTCATTTGGGGACGGAGCTCTTCAAAAGGGGACACCACGTGTGCGGGCCAAGCGTGGAGCCCAGAAGCCTATGTCAGGATGGGCACTGTGGGCACTGGAGATCAGCTGAGGCTCTGAGCAGAGGTAAATAGGGCTGGACTGACAGTTTGTGAGGCTCCCTCTGGCTTCAGGAGAGAGTGGACTGTGGGGGCCCCAGTCGTGTGGGGACCTGGTGGCTTGGGTCAGGTGGCATGGTTGGGGGTGGGCTGAGAGGTGGCTGGTTGCAGGAGCTGTGAGCAGGAAATGGAACCAGGTTTATATGCACACTAGCGAGGTGCAGCCCCTTTGTCCTAGTGTGTCTGCTGTGGGCCCCGTGCCTCCATTCCCACTCACAGGTGAGATCTCCCCAAAGGAGTGTGGAAGTGGCTGAGCCAGCTTTGCCTAGCCCAGTGTGGGTGGTGTGTGGTGTGGACGGGAGCTGACTGTCCATGTGGAGGTCGGACCCTCTGCCAGAGAGGAAGCAGGATGAGTGCACACTGGAAAGGTCCTCACCAGAGATTAGGAGCCACAGATGGAGCCGCACTGTGCAGGGGCTAAAGCACAGGAGCCCAAGCAAATCCGATATGCAAACACTGATGGCGAAAGCATGCACATGCGTGTATCATGTCCCACCAGAGTCTGGAAAACACAGGAGATCTACTGGAATGGGATCTGCAGGCACAGAAAGTGCAGAGCATGTAGGGTAGAAAGGAATACCTCATGTGGATATGGAAGGGTGTGTGTAGGTCCTGTGTAAATACTACATGTTTTATATAAGGGGGTGTCAGCATCTATGCATGTTGGTATTCTCTAGGGTCCTGGACCCAGGCCCTGTGGATACCAAAGTATAACTGTAAATATAGAGAGATAAACAGAGTAAAGGTGGGGGCATGCTGGGGTCCATGAGGATGGTCTGTCATGAACTGAAGAGTTTCGCTTTTTCTGAAAATTCAACTCTACATCTGGAGTTTGAAAAGTGATAATAATAGCATAGAAAGTAAGTGCCTACAAGCAGGGGTGGGCAAACCCCGTACAGCACATTCACGTGACAGAGTATTCTGAAGCCATAAAAACGGATGGAGGGCCGGACGTGGTGGTATATGTCTGTAATCCTAGTACTTGAGAGGCTGAGGAAGGAGGATTACCATGAATTCAAGGCCAGCCCGAGCTGCACAGTGAGACCCTGTTTCAAAAAACAGAACAGAACGAAACAAAACAAGGATGGAGTGAGCCTATTGTGTACTGAACACATTAATAAAGGGGGAAGATGCAGAAGAGTGTGTGCAACTAGCTTCCATGTGGGGAAAAGTGAAAGTGTATTCATTTACACACTTATTTATGAGCAAGACACAGACTTGTGCTAGGATGGCCGAGAGAGCCTCGTACAAATGGCTGCTCCTGGGAAAAAAGAGCCAGAGCTCAGGAGATAGCAGATGGTGCTTAGGAGAAGCAGGCTCCCAGGGGCCGGGTTCTGAGAAGGGCTGACACTGGGACCCCCTCCTCCAGGCCAGGTGCACCTCGTGCTTGGCTCTGAGGGGCAGAGTCCCTCTGTCCACAGAGGACTCAGAGTTCTCACTAAGCCCCAGCGTCAATGCCACTTCGATGACAAGACCCTGCACAGTTTGGGCACCAGCCATCCCCACCCTCCACTCTCCACCCTTGTCAGCTGCCACCCTGGCCATCAGCAGCCTCCTTCTTCCCTCCTGGATCACTCCCCCATTCCCATCTCCCACCGTGGTATTAAACACTTGAATATGAAGCAATGGGTATCACATACCCACTACCCAGTTTTAGAAGTAAACTTTGCAAATACACTGGGGGAGGTGGTTTTCAAACAATCTCACAAAAGCAATCTACTCCCCAACCTGCAAGTGGCGAAGGAAGAGGGTGTGGGTGAGGTGACGTTGGAGGCACCATCGTAAAAGCACACAGCGTCTGCCTCGCTGTCTGTCTGCCTCCACCTCCATGTTTGCTCTTGGCGTCCAGCCACCACATTGTGATGGAAGCCTGGACACACGGACGGGCCCATGTGGACAGGAACTGAGTGCCCCACCCTCGACAACAGGCCTCGCTTCACCCACCATGCGGCGGAGCCCCTCCGCCCAGCTCCGGTTGCACTGGTATCTCAATGCAGCCTGGCAGCCAGAAATGCCCTGCTAACCCACTCCCAGCTTCCTGCCCCCTGAAACTTGGAAGGACTATTGTGTTGTAACCTTATGTGTGTCATTGTCACCATGCAGGAGGGACAGCTAATGGAGGAGGCCCCTGCTGTCCCTTCTCAGCCTCAAGGAAATCACTGTGCTGGTATCTATTATGTCCATGAATGTTTTCATTTTTACAGTACATTATTAATGCATTCACAACAGACAGGATTATAGCTTATTCCTGAATGACCGGGTATGCTGCACATCTGTAATTGACTCTAGAGGCTGAGGCAGGAAGATTGGCCTCAGTTTGACTTAGGGTTTGATTCCCTAGCACCACAAAACAGAACAAAAACCCACAAGATCGCCCATTCTCCAGCACCCATCTGTTATATTATGTATATGTCCCTTCCTACCTGTTCCCTTCCACAACAGAGCTGAGACTCACGTGGGCATGCAACAGCCATCCCCTCCCTGGCTTGGCAGCATGCCATTTGTACCATTGCACAGCATACGAAAGTCAATGATGAGGGACATTCATGTCCTTCGGGTTTGCGCTCTCTGTGCTGGTGACATCCATCTTTCTGTACCTCTTCACATGGTCTTTTCTTGTTCCAGGAGGTCTCAGCTCTAAGGTCACCCTGCTGCTTATGGGCCTTCTGGGGTCTTTCCAGACAGGAGGGGTGCAGGTGCCCAGAACACTGGTGAGTGAAGAGGGCATCTCTCCCTCTGGGCTCCTGGGCCTGGCGATGGTGCAGGGGCCAAGTATGTGGGCAGAGCTGCCTGGACCTGGAGGGCCCAGACGAGGCTTGACAACCAGCACCTGTTCCTTGGCAGCAGCATCCAGAGGGACAGGGAGGGGCCCTGAGGCCCTGGGACCCCACTACTCTCTTGGTGACTTCTGAGCCTACTGCCCTGCTCTCTTCCGTCTCTTCCTCCCTTGAATTTATTCATTTTCCAAACTTGGTGCCAGGCATTGGACCTGCCTTTCATTTATTCATTAAATCCTCACCAAGGGCCTGTGAGGCACCAGGCACTGCTCTGAGACAACAATGAACAGAACAGACAAAACTGCTGGCTGCTGTGGATGGTGCTCTGGGTCCAAGGGACATGGGAGAGAAAGAATCTATCAGAAGAAAACCAAGTAGAGCAGGGGACATTCACTTTTGGCAGGGTGACCAGGAGAAATCCCGCTGAGACTTTGAGTGCTGCGGACCGGTCTAAAGGAAAGATACCAGGCAAAGGGAACAGCAAAGGCAAAGGCCCTGGGGCAGGAGCTGCCTGGTGTGTCAGAGGCAGGAGTTGCTGCAGGGGTGTCTGAAGGGGAGGGGAGGGAGAAGAAAGTGGAGAGGAAGATCCTAGAGGGCCTGGGGTGAGGAGCTACATTCAGTCTGTTACCTACCCCATGGCACTTACTCACTGGGGGTTTGGGGTGGACAGATCATCAGCCTTCTGTTCTCTTCAGTGCCAGGGACCAAGCCTTGAGTGGGCTAGGCAGACTCTCACTTAAGGCTTTGGGCCCAGCTGATGGGAGGAAGCCAAGCTGGATGGACTGCAATGGGGTGGGGCTGGGACAGGTGGATGTGAGGAGCTGGGACAGCCTAAGGAAGGTCCAGGTGGTTGCCAGGGTGACACCTGCACTGAGGACACATGTAAGTGCTCTTGGGTCATGAAAACCTGGAGACCACATGTGAGCATGGGGGCAAAGGGATGTCATTGAACAGAGGAGATGATGCCAGCACTTTCTACAAGGACACGACCCAGCTACATTGCTATCTAACCGAGATCTATTAAACGGGAACTTATGCTACTCTCAGTGTGCTGAAGTCATAGTACATTTAATCTTCATGACTATCCTGAGATGGTACTATCACTATGAGCTGCATTTTATAGAAGTTGGAAAACAGACAGGTTAAGTTACTTTCTGTGGTGCATACGTGAGTTGTGAGTCCCACTAGCTTGGGAGGCTGAGTCAGGAGGACTGCAAATTCAAGGCCAGGTCCAAAACCTTAATGACATACCAAGATCCTGTTTAAAAAACAAAAACAAAGGGCTAGCAGTGTCTCAGTGAAGAGGTCCTGTGTTCAATCTCCAGTACCTCCCCCAAACAAACAAACAAACAGACAGACAACAAAAGCCAGTGGGGCCGGGGTTTGAATCTACACAGCTGCCTGCCACCTTCCCTGTCCTGTGTCAGTGCCATACAGCTGGGTACCCATGGTGGTCAGGGAAGGAGGGAGTCTGAGGCCAGTCTGGGCTACATGGTGAGTTCCAGGGCAGCCTGAACTACAGAGTGAGATCCTGTCTTAAAACAAAAATAAACAAACAAAAAAAGTCAAGTATATTCTCATACAAAATTACAGTACAGGTATCAAAGTCAGGACACTAGGTTGATATGATACTCCTATCTCTCCTACAGACCTGCTGATTTTCCTTGTGCTTGTTTTTTTGAGACAGGATCTCACTGTATAGTTCTGGCTGGCCTTGAACTCACCATATAGCCCAGGCTGGCCTTGAACCTGCAGTGATTTGCCTACCTCTGCCCCCCAAATGCTGGGATTGTGGGTGTACCTGGCTCAGACTTACTGACAGTCTGCTGGTTGTGCCTCCAGTGTCCTTTATAGCAAACAAATGAAGATGTGGATCTGATCCAGAGAATGGGCTATAGCTAGTTTTTATGTCTCTTCTTTCTCCTCTTCTGACCACACAGTGCATACTTAGGTTTTCCTTGAGTTTTATGACCTTGACCTTTTTTGAAGAGTATAGGCCAGTTGCTCTGTGAATGCCCTTTGGTTTTGATGTTGCTGTCATTCCTTTATGATTCGATTCAGGGCAGAATGGAGGGATGACCGATGAAAAGGTGATGAGTGACAGTGAGGCTACTTTTCTAAAAGCAGCACAATTCCAGTGTTAAGAAAACACTTCACCTCATATCACAGAATCACATTCTAGAAAGCTGATTCTTCGACCCTTTCCTACAGCCACAGAATGAGCAAGGGCAGCATAAGAGTAACAATTTCCCCAACCATGGCCTCTGAGGTGAGGGCACTTTGTCCCAGTATGACCGAGTTTACCTTGATCATATGGTAAAGACAGTGTCCTCTCAGTTTCTCTGTGAAGTGACTATTTTTCTTTGTAACTAATAATTATCTTGTGGGAGATAAATTGAGACTATAGATGGAACATGATCAAAAGTACAATAAATGCTGCTACCAAGAGCCATCCAACAGAAAGGCAAGGATTTTTCAACATGATACGTGGCATGTCATACCTTAGTAATAGTGTGTGACAAGTTTCAACTTGTCTGGTGCAATCCGTCAGTTGTGAGCGAAGGTTTAGAGAAACTATGTTTTAGTGTGGTGGCACATGCCTGTAACCCTAGCACTTAGGAGCCTGAGGCAGCAGGATTGTTGCAAGTTTGAGATCAACCCGAAATGCATAGCAAGACCCTGTCTCAAAAAGACAATAAATACATAAATAAAGTGTGCCATAAATTGTGGATCACAAACTGCATTAATGTGAAAATCTGTCAATTTCATTGGAAGTTGTATGATTGTGCAGTGTTATAGTTTGTATCTAGATGCCTCCCCCAAAGTCTTGTGTGATCATAGGTGGGGTTGTTTGGAGGTGGCTGGATCTAGGTTCTGTGCTGCTGGGATCCAGGATGAGATGCTGGGATCGATTCACGGTGTGAAGCTAGGATTAAGGCTGCCTCTCCTTAGATGTGAGTGCTATCTGCTCTAAGGGTGGTAGCTGGATAAGAATGGAGGAAAGAAAGAGGGCTGCTGCTTGAAGCTTGTCCGCTGCTGCTTGCTGCCTTCTGCCTGCCATGGACTAGTTCTCCTCTGCAATGCCCCACTGCCCTCCCACTCTGTCTTGGAGCCTCACAACTATGAACTCAAACCTCTACAAACTGTGAGGGGGAGGCATCTAGATACAAACAGCCATAACAAAAAGTAACCAAGACATGAAGCTTCAGATTCTACTTTTTTAAGAAATGTCAACACAGGAGAGAACAAAGCCGCACCAGCAAGCCAGCCCACCGTAGGAACCAGCACCATGCATGGGCCACTGCCAGACTGGAACAGACAGACCCCAGCCTCTCCCCATGAGTCAGCACCATTCGTTGACTGGGGGTAGGGAGAACAAAGCCACACCAGCAAGCCAGCCCAGTCTGGAACTGCAACAGACAGACTGCAGCCCATATGGGCATGTGGGCTAGCAAACAAGAAGTACCAACCCCCCACCCCCACTGTAAGCAACAGGTTTATCTGGAGAAACCCAGGTTATGATGATAGCTATGGAGATGAAATACAATTGGATGCCCGTGGTGCTTTGGTGTTTCACTAACATTGCAGGTCTAGGGCCAGCGGTCTGATCATAGGTTCAGAGGATAGCGGTAGGCAGTGTGACATCTAGGGGGGAATCTCTTTCTGAGGGTTGCAGCCATTGTTGATTCCCTATGGTCCTGTTTTGGAAGTCCTATATCATTTCCATTGTTTTGTTGGGTTGGGTTTTATTATCTTTTGTTTTGTTTGATTTCGTCAAATCTGACAGCAGGAGCAGCTATTTCAAAGATAGCAAGACATATTTTGGTAGCTATTTTGGATTTACTATAGGCTTGTTTTGAAATCCTTTATAGCATTCATTGTTTTATTTTATTTTTAATGTTTCTATTCTATTCTGTTCTGTTTGATTTTTACTATGTCCAAAGTTATCTGCAGCTATTTTGAAGACATCAAAAGGCATTATGGAATTGTTGATTTTGTACTATGTTGAAGTCCTGTATCTTTTACACTGGTTTGGGTTGGTTTTATTGTTTTATCCTCTTTAAAATGAAAAAAAAATGTCATCACAGGAGAGGACATTTGGGTCTATGGTTATAATTCTGACACCAAAATTCAGAGTTCTCAGTGGAAATCAACCAGTTCTCCTCCTGGGCAGGGCGGGGGGTGGCGTGGGTGGCATGTCAATCAAGATGCGCCGTCAAGGTGACGTTGATTGCGCTGCTTGACCTTGATGGGATTGTGCAAGCCGAGTTTGTATGCAGAAACACTACGGTGGACGTTGCATATTATGAGGGCTTAGTAGAGTGTTTAAAAAATGATGTACATAAGAAAGTGGCCTGAGAAATGGGCAATTGGTTTTATCCCATTGCCCAGTTGATGATGCCCCATTTCACACATTGCTTCTGGAATGGCAGTTTCTGTCAAATAAAAGCATTATCATGTGTCCTCATCCATCTTCTCAACCAGCTCCAGATCCATGAAACTTTTGGCTCTAACCCACAGCCAAATGACCACAAAAAGTAAATGTCTTGAATTAATTCAGGACATCAAGGAAGCCATGACAGTGCAACCAAAGACACTCCTGAAAGAGGCCTTTCAATTCCACCTCAGAAAGCGGAAAGAACTGCGGGATAAGTGTGTTTGAAGCAAGGGAGAGTATCTTGAAGGAGATTAATATCCATGTGTCTTTTATTGTATCAAGTTTTAAAATTTAAACATTCACTGTATTTTTAAAAATCTTGTCTTTATACTTCCAGCCCACTTACTTGCTAGCAGGATGAAACATTTTGCATTAGATGTAATTATTATCTGACCAAGGAAAAAAAGAGTGGAGAGCAATAGTCCTTCAGGGCACAGAGGGTCAGGAGAGTCATTCGACTTCTCCCAGCTCTTTCGTAGTCTCACTCTCTTGTGCCCTCCCAGACGTGTCCCATGCATACACAGCTAAAACACACCCATATCCTCTTGTGCAGTTCTAGGTACACACAAGGTAGGTTAATATACTCGCATTATTCTGCATCTCACTTTATTTCACTCAACATTTTAAAGGTCATTTTCCTCTAAAAAAGATCTCAGGCTGATTTTAATAATTCAGATCCACTTGAGGTGCAATTTCAGAAAACTGAATTCTCTTCATATTCAAAACCAAGGAAACTGAGGCAGGGGGTGTGAACAGGACAGGTGCTCAAGGTCAGAACCCAAGCAGACCTGGACACCAGCCTGAAACCCTGCACGGGGAGCTGACAGGTCCGATTGCAGGGACCCTGGTTGGTATGACACAGCAAGGCCCGGTACCTTGCTAAGAAAATGCCAGGCAGGGCTTTTGCTCCTGTTCTCAGTCTGGCTTTTCCCTGTGGCCCCTCCCCAACCCAGGGGGTCCCCTCTTAGCTCTGGTTAGGGACTCCCCTCCAGCTCCCTGCTGGGCCGGGCCTTGGGAGCCCCACTGATCATCTGACAGCCCAAGACAGATCGGCAGGACTGTGTATTCAGGTGCAGTGTGAGCACATGGAGGCCAGATGAGGATGGGGTGGGGGGTCAGGGGCCCGCTGGGGTGGGGGATCGAGGCCCAGGCGAGGACAGAGCATCCCACAGACACCTGCCTCCTCTCTCACCCCCACTGGGTCCACCCTCCTAGAGGCTTCTGTCCTCCTTCCTCTTTTCACAGGCACAGGCAGTGCAGAGGGACTGGAGTCAGGGCTCGCCCAGGTCAGCCCTCTCGGTGAGCTGGGAGGCCCAGGGGTATAGCAGAGAGAAGACGGCATAAGGGGGAGCCTGGTCCAATCCTCAAGTTGATGTCAGCTCCTCTTGAGTCTCAGTTTCCTTGGGGTGACAAGGGGAAACCAGCTCCACCGGCAGATAGTGCAGTGCGGCCAGCAGACGTCTCCAGGTCCCTGCAGCCCACTCCATGTTTCCTGTCTGGTAATGGAAGCCCCTGGCTGCCGGCCCTCAGCCCTGCTTGTCGGAAGTCCTCCTCCTCCTCCTCCTTCCCCTTCTTCTGTGCAGACATTGGCCCCGTGTGGTTTCCCCAGAGCAGTGTGGAGCCCAGAAAGCAGGGGTTCCCTCAGAGCCCCAGGAGCTGTGAAAATCCTTGGATGGCATGCAGCTCTCAAGCGGGCACCGAGCACTGTGCTGTGCTAGGGAAGGGGGCAGGCTCAGAGGCTACAGGGTTGGAACAGGGTGGGGTAGGAGGGAGGGGGCTCGAGCAGGCCCTGCAAGCAGGGAGGAGGGGGCTTCCGTGACAGAGAGGGACTTGTTCTGGGGGTGCAGAAGAGACTGGGGAGGGGGTGAAGAGAGGATGGGGCTCTGCTTGGGTTCTGTGGACTCAGAGAAGGCAAAGCAGCTGGGGGTTCAGAGAAGGGGATGGAGGCTCAGATGGGGAATGGATGCAAGGGGGGGCCCTTTTGGGAGGGGAGGCAGGCAGGTCCCTACATCTCAGCATGAGAAAGGCAGTGACTGTGGAGGGCAGGGACAGGGGACTTATGAAATAACCCTTTCCATATCTAAACACTAGGCTTCTAGAACAAAGCCCCCCCCCCCCAGCAGCCTGGCTGCCCCTCCCCAGCTGATGGACCTGGCTAATTGCCATTAATGAGCAGCTGGGCTGCTTCCGGGGCTCTGCACTCAGAGTGATAATCAGCCCCACTGCGGATGGCAGCAGTGCCAGCCTTCCAGAGGTGACCGTGAATGAGCAGAGGTGACATTGCGAGCTCCGATCCAGAAGGGTCCAGGGACCACCCGACTGGAGAGATTTGAGGGAACAACTTGACTGGCAGCAGGGCATGGCATTCTGTGCTGTGGTGGCCTTGGCTAGGGTGAGGCGACAGGAGTGTGACCCTCATGGACCCCACTGGAGGCCCTTGGGTGCAGTACCACACTGTCCACTGCAGAGATGGGGAACAGGGCAAATGTGCTGTGCTAGCCTTGTGTCCAGAGGGCTTTACTAGTCTACCAACCCTGTGTGGTGGCCTCTGGTATTAACTCCATTTTACAGATGGGGAAACCAAGGCAGAGTAGCCACACAACAGGATGGCTAAGCTAGGATGTGAGTTTTTGGACCTGGCTCTGCCTGGCCGTGGGGGTTGACAGTCTCTCTTGGGCCTTCTCTGCAGGGATGCTGGTATGTTTGGTGTCCCCGGCAGGGTTGGAAGGTGAGACTTAAGTATAAATAAATAAACAGGGAGCAGATGGTGGTGGGGGAGGGTCAGGGCCAGGGCCTCCCACTTCTCCCTGGGAAAACGTTGCTGGGCCGGATCAAATGGATTCCAGACTCAGGGCTCCCAGGCTGCTCCTGCCTGTGCTCTGGGACCCCACCCAGCCCATGGAGCTGTGTTAGGACCCGGGCTCTGCCCATCCCTCATTTCTCTCTCTTCTTCACACATGGTCTTGAACAAGTCATTGGTGCCACTTTGTGCCTCCATTTCCCAACCTGTCAAGTGAGTGGAAGGACGATGAGCTCCGTCAGGTGTCTGTCCTGACGATGAACTCTGTCAGGTGTCTGTTCCTTCCTCAGGGAAGCCTTCCTTGCTTGCTTAGGCAGATTTTGTGAGAGCAACAGCTTAGTGTGGCAAGGAGAAGGGTGCTTGAGTCTTTCATCACAGCACCCATTCAACAGACCTGCACATCACGCCACCCTTGAGGTTGATGAAGTTTTCTGTGTAGCTCGGGCCCCTGTGCTGAGGGGCATTGTGTGAATAAATGCATGGGTGGGGATGAAGGGCTTTGAAGAGTCATCATAGCTCCTAAATGTGGAGACTGGGCTGGGGGTGGGAGTGGATAAAAGATGACGTCGGTGGACAGCAACCAATTACCAAATTCCATAAATCCACGGTGAGGAAGTTATTCCTTTCTCAGTACCCTCCAAGGTAAGAACGAAGTCCAGTAATGCCAGCCAGTAACCAGTAATACCCCTACCCCAGACAGGGCTGATCGTGGACTCGGAGCTTCTGCCAATAACATTATCCATTAGATTTGACCCAGGTTTGTATTTTTTTTTCACTGTATTTGTTTTGGTGGGTTACATTTTAATTGTGACAAGAGTTTTTGATTTTGTGGACATTGGTGGCAGGAGTTTGAAGCAGTCCCAGTACTGTGAAGAAACCTTTGAAACTTTGATGAAGGGATTCAAGAGGTGATGGGGCTTGATCACAAAGGGTGTTAAGAATTCATGGGTGATAGAAATGTTCTCTATTTTAACTGTAGCATGGCTGTGTGCATTTGTCACAATATATCACACAGTAACACTAATAAGGGGTGAATTTCACTGTATCTAAATTGTATCTTAAAGTTTATTTTAAAATGTAAGTAAGTAAGTAAGTAAGCAACGGTATAGATGCTGCGTGGGTGTGACCAAAGTCCTCAAGTTGACTACCATACAGTAAAGGTTAGAGTCAGTAAGTAAATCGACAGAAAGGAGACAGAATGAATGAATGAGCGAATGAGCAACAGAATGATTATCTACCCACCTGTGGTATGAATCTATTCATTCTCCATGGCCCCAGCATTTTGGAGGTCCTGACCGGAGGTTATTCTATCTCGCTCTGCCCAGCTCCTACCACCGGGAACTCACCACATTATGATGTAGCCCTTTCCACATCTAAATACTAAGTGTGCATGAAAGGCCTTCATTATATCTTTTTGGAGACTCCCTGCCATCTGGGGCCCACAGATACATCTTCCCTGGGGCAGCCCAAGTGCTCCTAGCATAGTGTGCTCTCCTCTGGACCCTTCACCCAAGATGCTTAGCTGTCCTGCCCCACCAGGTCTGGCTTGTAGAGTGTATATGCCAGTGGAGTGGTGGGAAGGAATACAAATTAAGGTAAACAAAAGGATCGTATACTAGTTTGAAGGGGAAAAAAGCAGTTGAAATGATTGGGGAGGCCACTGGAGAGGTGGAAAGGCAAGGCAAAGCCTCTCAACGGAAGTGATATTTGAACAGAGACTGGAAGGATGCAGAGGAACCAGGAGAACCAGAGAATGAGCATCTGATCAGAGGAAGAGCAAGTGCAAAGGCCCCGAGGTCAGAAGGCAAGTGGGACCCACACTCCAACCAGGCTGGCTGGAATGAAATGAGCTAAGTAAGGACTGTTATTAGTTATTTTGGATGTTGATGGTGAGGAGCCTGGAATTGTTTTCTCAATTTGATTCTCAAACACTTTTAAGCAGGAGGTGTTAGGATATGATGTAAATTTTAGTCTATACTTGATACATATTTCCTAAATTAAAACAGAAGGCCCTTCTAGCTCCCATATCCCAAAATGATGCTGGTATACCTTCTAGAGACAGAATGGAGTGTGGTCGCCAAGCAGACTCCAGAGAGGGCTTGCCCAGGACAACTCTTGGCTCTTCCTCCTCCCAGCTGTGGTCCAGCGAGGGACCTCAGCTCTCAGCCTCACCTGCAAGGTGGAGGTAGTAACTGCAGCCCCCTCTCCTCTGCAGGCCTCAGTGGGCCTCTGGCCACTGCTTTCCTCTCTGCCTACCCCATGCCCCAACCCCCTTCCTCAGAGGGAGCCCTCAAAGACAGGGTCTTCGGGGACAGACCCATACCAGCCACCAGGGTCATCTGTCAGGCTGGCTCCTGGCCCGTGTCCTCACCTGGGAAGAAGCAAGGCACCTGGTGGATTTCTGTGCTAGTCTGTATTTTACAGACAAGGAAACTAACTGAGGTGGAGAGAAGTGACTCTGCCCCCAGGACATCGGGAGCCTTGGTCCCTCCCTTCCAAGTCTGCCATGAGGATCGCTGCATGGGTGAACCAAGGCCATTAATGAAACAGGGAGCAGTGTTGCGCTCATCATAGGTGCTCATTAAATGTTGGCTAATGTGAGCCCCGATTTAAGTACCGAGGTCTTACACTTGCTATTGGCACAAATTCAAAGCCAGGTCTGTCCATCCAGAGCCATAGTCTAGCGGCCACAGAGGACCCCGACTGCGGTGGTGGGGGCAGTGGTAGTGACACCGTTGCTGCCACCCACCACTGCTTCCCTGCGCGGGGCGGCGGGGCGGGACAGGCAGGCGACCCGCTGCAGCCTGCAGGCTCGCGGCTGCGGGACAGGTAGGCTGGCCGGGCGGCCTGGAAGACATTACACGGCTGTCGGCTGGGCGTCGCGGCGGGTTCCGGAGGGGGTCCCGGCGGCGGGCGCCCGCCCGGAGGAGATGGCCTACCACAAAGCTCGCTTTGTTCTGCGCGGCCCCGGAGCTGGAACCAATGGATTGGCGGCAGCCAGGGTCATCTGTCAGGCAGTGCGGGGGTCAGGCTGGGGAAGGGGCCGCGGGCAGGAGCCGGCGGGGCGCCGCGGGGGTTGCTGTGCAGCTTCCGGCCTCAGTTTACCCGGTGGTCCAAAGGGGAAGATCATGCATGTCGCCTCCTCCTCTCGGAACTACTGTGAGACTTCAGAATGCAAGCCAGGCTGCGGCCGCTACCGATGCTGAGGGCGGCCTCCGCGTAAGAGCGGTCCTGAGGGGCCCGGGGCTGGGTGGGACTGGGCGCCGGGCCAGGAGGGGTCTCTCAGCACCCTGCATCTCTGGGTGCAGGGTGCCGCCCCACCTTTGCTGTGATCTAGATGCCAGGTGTGGCCCCACCCTCTGGCACTGGCAGAGGGAGCTGCCCAACCTAACTTGGTGCCCTCTGGCCTCCAACAGACAGGGCTGGGCCACCCAGCGGTGCTTTAATGACTGAACTGAACGTGGGTCAGGGTCCTACCCTACTCCCTACGAAATCGGAGCCCATTCATTCACACGCCCCAACTGCAAGCGCGAGCCTCCGGGACAATTAGGCTTCTGAGCATTTGATCCAGGGCCCCCCGCAGGAGGCCGTTGAATACAGGGAGTCTCGGAGATTGCCCAAAATATGTGTTTCTGGGGGAAGGGCCCACGGCTCTCTCTAGTTCTCAACCAGTTTCACGACCGACCGAAGAAAGGCTAAGGAGCCCTGTGGAGCGCAGAGGCGGCAGGGAGCCCCGTCCCCCACTGTGGGTCAGCGCTCTGAACCGGCCCTGGAGAGCAACCCGACAGCCCAGAAGTGGGGCCGCCCCGCTCAGCCCCACTCAGCCCCACTCAGCATGCGGGCGGGAGAGCAGAGCCGGCCACGGCAAGGCTCAGGGCCCCTCACGGAGCTGGCTGGGAAAAGGCTGCTGTCGTGCAGTGGATACCACAGCAAAGAAAAAGAAGGCTCTTCGATAGGGAATTTATTGATGCAACAACTATTTATGCAGTTGTTACTATGTATCAGGCACTGATAAGCAAGACAGTCTTGTCCTGCCAATGACTTACATTCTAGTAGGTGAGGCAGCCGCAGACACAGACAATAATTTCGGAGAGTGAAAAATGCTAGGAAGAAAACCGGGAAAGCAGACTGACAATGAGGGGAAGCCCTCTGAAGTTCCTCTGACCAGCGATCAGAATTTGGGGATTTGTGCTAAGGGTGGCAGAAGAGAAATCTGCAAAGTAACACAAAAAAAGAGAAGCATTTTGCCGGGTGTGGTGGTGCACACCTGGATATCTAGCACTGTTGAAGGCTGAGGCTGGAGAATCCCAACTTTGAGTCCAGCCTAGGCAACTTGGTGACTTAAGTGAGACATTGTGTCAAAAAAAGAAATAAAATAAAATAAAGGCTGGAGATATAGCTCAGTGTGTAGTCCCCACGTTCATTCCCCAAACAGAAACAAAACAAAAAGTATATTTCACACACACACATTCGCACCACAAAGACTGATGTGTGGAAGGGTAAATGCCAAATTCATGAAGGTAACTGTCTCAAAAGGACAATGGGACAAATGAGGACAATGGGACAAATGTCCCTCAAAAGGGACAATGAGGACCAGGACCCATGGTGGACTTCAGCTTGACTTTAGTGTTTCATTTATTTAACACTTTAGTATCTTGATACTTATACTTAATGTGGCTTAATAGGCTCATGTATAGTTAGGAGATGAAACAAATTTAAATCTACCATGGCAAAGGGCGTTCACAGAGCAAGCGGCTCCAGGGACCCACACACTATCCTTCTCTGAACTCACGTTCTGGAGCAGAGGTCTGTTCCGGGAGGGGACACATGGGAGACCCACGGGGCACGCGGCCCAGCCAAGTGGGACCTAGGAGCTGTTTGGGGTAGGTGCCTTTTTTGCAGACACGCCCCACCCCTCCATCATGTAGACAGGGAAAGGGGACTGGAGACGCCGTGATGTTTGCAAGTCCACAGAAGAGCACATGGGACAAGTGGCACGGGACACTCCAGACTGCCAGCCGGGTCTCCTCCTCAGGCGTAAACCATGGCTTCTGTGGGCACTGGGTGGTCCTCACTCTGCCAGCCAGGCCTTTCTATCCAGCCCTTTTTTACATGAGTCCGCAGCAGGGGTTGGGGGTGGAGGTGGCTCTCAGCCCTGCTATGGGGTAGGAAAGCAGCGCCACCTACTGATGGAAAACGGAAACGCAGTTCAGCCCTCAGAGGGTAAAACCCTTTAAAAACCGGCTCCTCTTCGTAACCACCCTGTCTGTTGGACGCCTCCCTTCCAGTGCCCGCCTTTGGGGCTTTATCTGAAAGAAGGAAAAGCCATTACCTCCGGAGGAACCAGTGGGCGCAAAAACAGTAGCACCTTGCACCAGTGTTTGCAAAGCAGCTCTCTTCTTTTGTCTCTAACCCGGAGCTACAAACTTTCGGGCAGACAGTCCCCAGTAAGTCCTCCAGGGAGGTCCCAGAACACAGATCACTCATACCAGCCCCAGGGGGATGGGAGTGAGGGGAGGAGTCACCATGGTGTCACATTTGAAAGTAACTGAGGCAGAATAAACAAACAGTTCCGGGTTGTAGTCCCTGCACAACCCTCTCAGCATAACCCATGACCTTGTAAGAAACACACATTCCCAGGCCTGGCCTGGCCCAGCCCTGGCCTGGCCCAGCCCTGGCCTGGCCCAGCCCTGCTGAGTGAAGTCTGAGGGTGGAGCCCAGCCAGAGGAGTTGAACCACTGGTCTAAATCAGCTGCATTCATCTTTAAAAAAAAAAAAAAAAAAATTTAAATAAGCCTTTATTTTGGAATGACTTTAGACTCACAGAACATTTGCAGAGATAGTACAAAGAGTTCCCCCATCCACTCTCCATCTGGCGCCCCCCCCCAACAGCAAATCACCTCCTTACATTCCCATAATACACAGATCAAAACCAACAGACCAACTCTGGTATAAAATCATTAACTAAAATCCAGACCAGTTGTCCTATTGTCTGTTTTTCCCCCAAGATCCAACGCAAGTTATCGCTTTGCATTTAAGACACTGCATTGTATCACTTTTCAATCCTGTTCCCAGTGGGTGGAAAAGTTGTTGTCCTTGCTCTTGAACTGGGCAAACTGAGGCTTGAAAATGCTGAGTGACTGAGTTCCCAGGGAAGTGACACCAAGGCCTACCTCACTCTGCCAGCCTTCCTCAAGACTCTGGTTTCCAGAAGCCCCTCTGGAATGTGCCCCCTGCCACCCTGTCACACTAGTGTGATCACACACTAGCGATGCCCCTACTGTATCCACTCCACCATCTCCTCCTCGCTTAGATCTCAGTGTCTCAGACTGGGTGGGGCAGGGTGTGTGTGACACTGTGATTTACCCACGCAGACTAACTCATAAAGGACAAACAGTGTAAGTCTGGGTGTCAGTTCTGCCCCAACTTCTCTGTACTTCCTCCTGTCTAGAGGTGCAACATGTTTTTAATCCCTTGAATCTGGGCAAAATCTTACAATTTTCCCTGACCAAAAGAATTTACAAGTCACAATGTCCTGGTCCCTAGCCTAGAGTTGTCACTTCTACTCTGGGAACCCAGAGGCCATCATGTAAATAAGCTTAAACTAGCTTAGTAGTTTGGTGGCATGGAGGAGAACCATGCCACCCAGTCAACAGCCATGAAGCTATCCTAATCCATCTAGTCTCAGCCAAGGTGACAAACGTCTGTGGCCTCATGCTGACTTCAGGCAAGGCCAGAAGAGGTACAGCCCAACCCAAATTTCCAACCCAGAAATTGTGGGTAGGGCAGTAACTTCTAGGGGCTACATTTAGGGGTGGTTTGTTTTACAGCAAAGCTGATACACAGTTCCTCTTCTTTCCTGGTAAGAAAAGTTTATTTCAAGAGGCAGAGTGCCAGTCCCAGGAGATGGAACATGACTGGTGTGCTCAGCCATGGCAATTCTGTTCCTTGGTGTGTTAGCTTTCTTCAAAGCTAGGACAATAGTATCTGGCTCAGGCCAAGGAGACCTAAGTGGAAATATACAGGGGATGGAGGACAGATAATACTTTCTGATGGAAGCTGCAGGTTCAGTGCACTTGGCCCTTCCTCTTCCCTTATTCCTTTCTTCCTTGAACACATACATGATTCCTGGAGATACTGCAGCCATCTTATGACCTTGAAGTAACAAGCAATGAAGGCAAAGAATTTCAGGGTTGTAAACCCTATCTTTGTCGAGTTACTGAACCAATAGCATTTTGGCTATTTGCCTCCAGAATTCAGCCTTTCTTTGTTCACGTCCTTGTCACCTAGGCCTGTCTTTATCTGCAGCTGAGCAGTCCACTTAATAGGATGGCATAAGACACCGAAGAAGGTCCTTGTCTTTGGGAATCTCCAGATCCACCACCTCGCTCAGGGACGAGGGCCGATCCCACACTCACAGAGGTGGGAACAGGGGCTCCCACATTACTTAGCTTGAGTCCCAGGCCTGGCAGCTAGTAAAGGTGGTGCTGAGAGTCAGCACCACCCCATGTGCAAAGAGGGGCGCCCTTGCTGGCCCTTTTTTGTGGCCCACCTGCCAGAGGCCAGGTGTCTTCCTGGATGTGGCAGTGGCAGGTGCCAAGGAAGCTGCTACTGCAAATCCGGTGTGGACGCGCCCAGGTACACTCGGAGGTCTGAGAGGGTGGACTGCACCAGCTTGGCGGGGATGGTCTCTCGCTGCAGCTGCTGGTAGGCTGCATAGCGGTGGCAGCCCCCAAAGGAGTAGTAGTAGTCACCACCCTGAGCCCCTTTGATCCAGAGGACGTCGATGGGTGGCACACTGTCTGGGTCCTCCTGGAGAGAGAGGGGGACGCAGGGTGAGTGACAGGGCACTTGAACCAGCATGAGCAGGATGCTGTTAAATGTCCAGGACCCCTGCAGGCTGCCTGAATCTCAGGCACTTATAGAGACACTTATACCAGGGCAAGGGGCAGAGGCCAAACACAAAGATCTTCTCCTCCCAGAGACGGTCTGTGAAACACACATCTGTACGCCCTGTCCCAGGCCCAGCCTCAGCCTATATGGGCTGTGGCCCAAGAGGGTGGATGGGATGAGACAGGAAATGTCTGAGTGACAAGTGTTATGAAGATAGTAACCCAAGTGACATGGGTGAGGTCTGAAGGCTTCTTTGAGGGGACAAGGAAGCAGAGATCCTCTTGGAGAACCAGAAATGTGATATAAAATTAGAGCCTGGCTGCTTGGGTTCAAATCTTGTTTTGCTACTCACCAGCTATGTGCAGTTAACCTCTGTGCCTCAGTTACCCCATCTATCAAATGGGAGTGAAGATAACAGACCCATATCACAGAGCCACTGGGATAAGTACGCTCACATATCTGACCTGCTTCCGGCAATGCTTGGTACAGGGAATGCATTCAGTGGCATCTGCCTATATTACCCAAGGGAAGAGCCTTCCAGGTAGAGGGAACAGCCAATGCAAAGGCCCTGAGGTGAGAACAGTCCACTGCACTGGAGAGACAAGAAGGCCAGGGAGACAGCAGAACTCAGGGGTGGAGGAGTAGGAAAGGACAGAAAGGTCAGCAGGAGCTTGATGCAACAGGTTTGTTTCTTGGAGCAGGCGGAACACCCTGGAGTGTTCAGCACTCCAGTTCAGTGCCATTCTAGAAATACAACTGGAGAGCAACTTACAGGGTGGACAAGGGCAGAGGCCAGGCCTCTATGTGTCTGCAGCAGAAGATGCAGCCTGCATGCCAATGTGGCTGGGACCCAGAGGAGCACACAGGTTGGCACAGGTTGGCAGAAGGGGGACACAAGGACACAGGGGAGACTCTTCGGTGACTTCTGGTAGGGCCCAGCAGCCAGGTGGAAGAAGGCCATCCTCTAAGTAGGGAAAGGCTAGGCATGCTGGAGACCTTACTAAGTGTGCCATGCCCAGGAGGCCTCCTGCTGTTCACCCAGGGTCCCGGGGAAGCTGCTCTGATAGGTTCATTAACTCAGATGCTGCACAGCTGGATATTCAGTAGTGAGGCCGAGCGGTCACGAGCAGGGGTTCTGGATCCTAACAAACCAGGGGAGGGGGGATCTCTGCAGCCAGTTCAGTTTTTCCACACACAGATGCTCATCCACCAAATGGGAACAGGGCAGGGGAAGGCCTTGTGTGGGTCAGTGTGAGTGGCAGGATGGTGTGTGGTGGTAATGAGTTTCCATTCTTAGAGGCTGTGATATGCCACCTTACACAGAAGGAGTGCTGCAGATGGATCTTGAGGCAAGGAGGTGGGTTGAATGTTATCACCAGGGCCCTTAAAAGCAGAACAGAGAGGTGGAAGAGGTCGGAAGACATGAGTTGAGATGGACTCAAGCTGCTGCTGTTGGTGTGAGGATGAGGAAGAGACCATGAGCCTGGCGAGTGGTGCTGGACTCTGGGAAAGGCTGGGACACTGTCCCTCAGGACTGCAGAAAACAGCGCAGCCCTGCTGGCCCCTCTCTTTAGTGTTGTAAGACCCACTTCAGACTTCTGTTCCACAGATTATAAAATAATACATTTGTGATGTCTGAAGCCAGGAAGTTTATTTTCTTTTGGTTTTTTGAGACAAGGTTTTGCTATTTAGTTCCGGCTGCCCTTGAACTCACAGCAGTCCTCTGGAGTGCTGGGATTTCAGGTGTGCGGCACCACGCCTAGCTTGAAGCCATGGAGTCTGTGGCCATTCAAATGATGCCAGATGAAGTTAGCAAAGGCAGACCTGGCCCTTGCCTCACAGTTCCAGCATGGGAGATAAATGCCTACAAAGGTCACTGGAACCCAGTGGGGTGGCAGCTATGCTGTTGGGCACACAGGTGGTTTTGAGTACCTTGGAGGTCCCTTATCTGCTAGGGTGAGCAGGAAAGAGGCTGAGCTTGAGAAAGGAAGACAGACAGGGAGTTAGACACAACAGAGAGACCCAACGGTCTCCTACTAGGGGTGGGAGGAGTGTTGTGGAGCGAGCACAAGGGGCTAGGCAGTCCCTCCACAAAGCAGCAGCAGCAAGAGGACAAGGTCCCTGCTTATGTGGTGCAACTAGAGACAGACACTACAGTGGCAAAACACGCAAGTAAACATAGGACAGCTTTAAGTGCTATCCAGAAAAATACCTGGGCTTAGGGCAGCCAGAGGCCAGGGAGCCACGGGGTCAGGGCCTGTGGCTATCTGGGGAAGTGGCAAGAGGAAATGGGGACCGTGCAAACTCGGGGGCTGAAAGACCTACCAGCTGGCTGCACTGGTGCTCAGCAGGGCTTAGGAGCCTCACACTCACCTTCCAAGGGTCTAGGAGAAGGGGACAGAAAGCATGCAGGCCTTCACTGACTCACACGTTCCTGTGTCTCTCACATCCAGTTCCTGCCAGGGCCACTTGGGCATTCTTGAGCACCGTCCTTCTGTGACTGGGCTGACCCTCGTCTACCATTTCAGGTTCAGACGAGGCCCTCCCAGCAGACACCACACACTTAGGTCCCCTGTCCCTGACTATTACAGCCAGAGCGGACCACGCAGCTTATCTCTGGATAAGCAGTGGCCACACTGCTGGGCGCTGGGGCCATGGGTGTGTCTGACCTTGAGCAATTTGCCTAAATCTTCCTGTGCCTTGGCTTGTCAGTAATAGGGGCAGCATCTGCCTCATAGCGCAGCAGGAGGAGCTAAGGGACCTAAACAGTTCCCAGGCCACTGCAGTTTAGTAATCCTTGCTTTAGTTTTTTAATCTGATTCCCTCTTTCTCAACAGAGGGCCCCAGGGGCCCAGAGAGGCCACACGCTTGCTCAAGGTCACACAGCCCAAGCCGCCTCCAGCGGAACCCGGAACCTTTGCGTCGAGAGTCCCGAGTGCCTCCCTCCCCCGATTCCCTCCCTCCGGCCGGCGGCCTCCCGGGGCCTCACCCTGATCGTATCCACCAGGCTCTGGACCTTGGCCGGGTCTAGCACGGACGGCAGGGGTCGGATGAGCACGCTCAGCGGGACGTTGTGCACTGCGGCGATACAGCCCGAGTGGATGCTGCCACCCTGCGCGCCGCCGCTCGCTCCCGGCCCCTCGGGGGCCCCCCGGCCCGCGCCGGCCCCCGCCCTGCCCAGCGCTCCGCCGGCTCGCAGCCCCATCACGCCGTTGTCACCACGGCCGCCGCCGCCGGCCGCGTCCCCTACTTTACCCCGCTGGGCCGTACCATTCTGCGCGGCCGCCGGGGGCGCACACCGCTCGCGCCTCTCCGCCGCCGTGGCGCTGCCCGGGCCGCGGTGTCCGCTGGGGGGCGCCCTGTCGCGCTCCTCTCCTCTCCGCGCTCCAGCAGTGGTCGCGCCCGGTCGCTGACTCAGGGTGAGTGTGCAGGTTGCGGGGCGGGCGGGGCGTGCGCCACTACCCGCGCGGTGACTCAGGCCTGCGCGTCGACGGGGAGGGGCGGCCAGGCCTGTGGAGCCAGGATGAGTAGGCAAAACCCGTGGTGCCGGGGTCGGAGCCCTTGGGCCGAGCTCTGGGAAAACAGTGCCGCTGGCAGTGACTACAGCGACCCGGCGCGGACTGCGCAGGTACCTCCAAACTACCCCGCAGGACTGCAGGATTGTTAGTCCCATTTTGCAGACGAGGAAACTGAGGCACAGAGAAGTTTACGTGACTTACCCAGTATCATGGAGCTAGGAAGTGTTTGAGCCTAGATTCCAGTCCAGTCTGGCTCGGGAATCTGTTCTAAATGCCACCGTCCCCGAGCCCGGCTGCTGGCTCCCTCGGCTCAACAGCCAGTACTTGTGTCACATCGTGTTGACAAGGTGTGGGACTGCCCTCGGGTCACACACTGACCCCTGGCAGCGGCGCAGCCCCACTGGGAAGCAGGTTGGGTTCCTAAACTGCGTGTCTAAGACAGGTCAACCGAAGGTGAAGTTCAGGCCCTTTCAGCGCAGAGCTCCGGGCCACTGAGCCTCCGCAGCTAGGCAGGAAGTGGACAGTGATGGAGTGTAGTTTGGGTCAGTCAGAGATGCCAGAGGCAGCTTACCTGTTCCATCTGAAGTGGGCTGGGTTCAAGGCCAGGGGCCCACTCTCTGCCCCCCACCCCAGCTGGGAGATGAGGTGACTGCTGGTGTCCCAGAGCTCCCTAAGGGACACATGTAAACCTCCAATCTGCGGTGCGCCCCATCTTGCTGTTGGAGGCCAGACGTTAGGATGCTGAGCCATCCAGAATTTGCCCTCATCCTTGCCCTTTCTGCGGTTCCCAAACATAATCCCTGTGAGCACCTGAATTACTCTTTGTTTCAGAAAGAGAGCTGACCCCACACCTCAGTGCTAGTATTACTGAGCTAGCAAATTTCATCAAGAGGGAAGCTGTCTCTTCCGGAACCTCTTAGTGGAGGCAGATGGGACCACAGTTCTGGAGTGGGAAAATGAAATGTGACTTCTTTCATGAAACTGCACCTAATGAGGCCCTGTCCCTGTTGTCAAACTCTTCCTGTTGATACCTGTAGCCCAACTGACTCTGGTGATTGTTTGGAGGTGGGTAAATCTAAGGTTAGTAAAGCGGCAGTGGAATAAATGCCAGCAAAGACCCAGATTCTTTCCATCTTTTGTCATCCTCAGACTTGTGCCTCATGGTGCCAGTGTAGCTGCTATTGCCTGAAGCATCACATCACTGCATAGCCACACTCAGAAGTTAGGACATCCCTTTATGCCTCTTTTTTTGTGTGTGTGTGTGTGTGTGGTTTTTTGAGACAGTCTTATGAAGTTCAGGTTTGCCTTGAGCTCACTTTGTAGCTCAAGCTGGTCTCGAACTGGCAAAGATCCTCTTGCCTCAGCCTCTCAAGTGCTGGGATTATAGGCCTGAGCCACCATGCCCAGCTTTATACTTCTTTTTTTTAAGTGTGAAGAAATATTTCCTGAGTTTCTCCCAACCTATCCCCTACCAGGAACAAGAATTATATGTGCATGCCTAAACCAATTCCTGGCAAGAGGGGTAGAATTACTATGGTTGTGATTGGCTTAGCTTGATTGGTGCTCACCTCTGGACTCAGGAGGGCTTTCTTCCCTGAGGTGCCTGGGCCTGAGCTCTGAACAGTCCTGAGGAGGTCACAGCAGCCTAGTTCTCCAGTGAGAGCCTCCCTGTCCCACTCAGGGCTGTGTGATAGTGTGACCACCCTGTCCCTGATCAGGCTTGGCCAGGCAGCAGTCCCAGTTTAGTCCATCTCTCCCCAAAGCAGTGAGACACAGATGTAAGCCTTGGTTTGGGACCAGGTAAGCTGCCTCTGGCCTTTGTTCACGTGGAACCAGAAGCCGAAGCAGCTCTGGAATCTCCTTGATGGTGCGTTACTTCTAGCTCGGGTTCTTTGAAGCCATCTTTAGGCAGAGACTTGGTGGAGGGAGCTACTTGGATGTTTTGGTTGTTAGCTGCTGCAGCTGAAATCACTCTAGAATGAGTGGCATCAAACAGCCATTTTGCTATGCTTCCAGGCTGTGTGGGTCAGCGAATCAGGCGTCACAGTGGTCTTCTCTCCAGTGTCTGGGCTGTCACCTGTGTCGTAACTTGCTGGCTGGGCTGGACTCATCTGCAGGAGTCTTTCCACGTCAGGTGGATGCTCCTGCCTGTCGCCTGTCAGCTCACGTTGGGCCAGCAGCCACAATAGCTGCACACAGTCTCTCCCAGGGCAGGGGCTCCTTGCAGCATGGCCACTGGCTTCTAAGAACAGGTGTCTTGGAAGGATCTAGTAGGAGCTTCCTGGGCTCTTCCCAGCCAGGCTTGGTGGTCATACAGGAACTTTTCTGCAACATCCTGTGTTTGAGAGCTGTCTCAGCTCTCCTAGGCACAAGGGAAGGGGACATACAGTAGTAGTGGCTGAGAGCTGTCTCAGCTCTCCTAGGCACAAGGGAAGGGGACATACAGTAGTAGTGACACCTCTTGAGGGAAGGGGCAGCAAGGTTTTGACTGTGTAGGGAAGGATATGCTGTTGTGACCATCCTTGAAAGACGCACCAAGGCCTGACGATGAGAAAGTTAACTTGGTGGGCAGGTCAGGCTCATTCCTGCAGGGGAAATTCTGGAGAGTCATCATGCATCCCCATGTGTCCGTGTAAGGGACACGGCCTGTGTGTTCATTCACTCACTGGTTGAGAAGGCCTGGGGATGAGCTGAAGGCTATGGTGGCCAGGAATGCTGTGTGTCTGGTTCTGGAGCCAGATGGCCAGGTGGCCTGGAATGTGTGCAGTGTGTGGCCCTAAGATGTCATTGTACTCCGAGGGGCTGAGACCTAAGAAATGATTATAAATGTATTATACATTGACATCGTTGTTTCTTTAGTTAACTGGAAAGGCATATAGGCTAATGTCTAACCTCCTGCCTGATACCCTCTGTCTTCCTGTTTTCCTCTCCATTTTTCTCATTCCCTTCTATGGATTCCTAAATGCCTGTTTTTAATTCACTCAGTCAGTTTGTCTCTTTTTTTGCATCTTCTTTGCCTGCTGAGCCATCATCTCCTTGAGTCTTGAGGCAGCTTTGCATTTCTGCTGCTTCTCCTCATAGGCACAAGGTGACTGCCAGTGCCAACTGGGACAGCCTTCTTTGCTCACATCGGGGTAAAGGAAGAGACTCTGTGCTTTGCAGTGATGACATTACATTCCTTCTTCACTCATCTGATTGGGCTGCTTGAGTCATAATGAGATGCAAGATGACTCATGTTCTCCAGGGATATGGCATGTGATCAGCTGTGTAAGCACAGGCGTTGGAGCTGTCACTCACTGTGATGACTGTGGCCTAGAGGGGCCTGACTAGCCACTCTCCAGAAGTCTACCTCCTCCCAGCCACCTGGATATGGGTTAAGTGATGGCAGATACCTGAGTGCTGTGGTTTGCTGATGAGGGCAGGAGGCAGCAGAGGCCTGGCTATCGGTGTTCCTCCCCTGGGTCCCTTGGGTTTCTATTGCCACTGTTGTTCTGGGAAGCTTGTGTGAGCTCAGACTTCCCGGCTCAGCCAGCTTGCAGCTGAGCTTCCTGTGTCTCTTGTCACATGTCCCTGCAGAAGCCCAGCCCACACTCAGAGTCAGGCCAGGGGTGCTGGCATATTCACCCCAGACACAGGAACTGGTCACCACATCCCCGTCTTCTTCGGTCAGAAGAGGACAATCTAGAGAGCCATGCTAGACTATTTGGAGCATTCTGAAGCCTTCTCAGAGACTGGAGTAACCAGCACATTGCTGAACTAATGCACCCCCATCCCGTTCTTCCTGCCTTTTCATGTGTCCTTTCTGGGGTTACCCCCTTCCCTGCACAAGCAATCCACACCCAAGCCTCAGACTTTGGTGAGACCAAGGGAAATGGGAACCTTATGGTTTGGGTCTAAAATGTCCCCTGAAAGTCTCATGCACTCATGGATGGGGCGTTTAGATGTGAGATCATGGGGGCACTAACCTCGCTAGAGCATCAAGCCATCAGCCATTGATGGATTTATAGCTCCATGGGCAGTTAGGAGGTGGGGCCCTATTGGAGGAAGGATGTCACTGGAAGTGTGCCTTCAGGAGTATCCATCCTGTCCTCAGCTCCATCCTCTAATTGACTTGTTCTCACCCTCTCTGCTCCTGGCTGCTGTGGGTTGAGCAGCTTTCCTCCTCACGCCCTTCCACCATGATGGCTCTGCCTTGGAGCCATGGACCATGCACAGAAGCCCCGAAGCCATGAGCCAAAGCTTTCACCTTTAAACTGTGGATGGCAATATTTCATTCCAGGAATGGGAAGCTGACTAACACAGCTGTACTTCTACACCAAGGGGCTGGGGATATAGCTCAGTGGCACAGTGCCTGCCTGGCAAGCAAAAGGTCTGAGTTCGAAGCTTGCCTGTACTCTCCACATCTGTACTTGTGGACTAGTTGAGATGTATTAGCCCAGACTCTTTCTTTGCCGGTGCCAGAAAGCCCGAGTGAATCAGCTTTATGAAAACAGGATTGCTCAGCTACTTCCCTACATTGTGAGCCTCAAGGAAAAGTGGACTTAGAGATTTTTTGGTTGTGGCCCTCACTCAGCAGAAAGATTATATTTACATGACAGGAACGTGGCTGTCCACAGGGATGATGTTTGGCTTCCTGGAAAAGAGACCTGCCAGGAGAGGCCTGATGTACCCTCCGGGATCCAGGAAGTCCAGGGCTGCTCCGTGATTACTACGGGCACCGGCCTTTTCTGTCTTTCTGCTTCATCATGTTACTTTATTCTATTTATTTTTGTTTTTGTCTTTTTGAGGCAGGGTCTTGCTATGCAGTTCAGGTGGCCTTGAGCTCACTTTTTAGCCCACGCTGGTCTCAAACTTGGAATGACCCTTCTGCCTGAGCCTCCCAGCCTTGAGTGCTGGGATTACAGGTGTGCGCCACCACACCTGGTTCATTATTTTATTATTTAATTTGTATTTATTTTTGTTGTTTTTTTGAGACTGACTCTTACTATGTAGTCCAGGGTGACCTTGAACTTGGTGGGCAGGTTGGGCTCACCATGTAGACTGGGCTGGCCTTGAGCTAATGGCAATGTGGTCCTCCTGCCTCAGCCTCTTGAGTGCTGGGATTATAGGCATGCACCACCACCCTCAGCTGCTTCATCATTTTATTTTTTTTTAAATTTTATTTTAAAAGGAGGTAAAATTAAACATAACAAAACAGAACAGAACGGGACATAAGAAAGCATAAATTTCAAAGCTAGACAACCAGAGATCTTCACTATCTGTCATATTGTCTCTTGTTTTCTTCCAAATGGTTGTCCATATCTTTGCATATGGGGAGCTCATACTAAATACCATAGCCAATCTTTTCACAAGCTGTGTAGTTCACTGGCTCCCACTTGCTAAGGGAGGGGGGACACAGGACAGGGGACAGGATGACATGAGATGTCTGATTCTCAGCCCGCACGCCGGCAGGCTCACAGCCACCCCCCAGAGAGGGGAGGAGTTCCTTGTTCTCCCGGCACCCCAAGTCAACCGCACGGTGCAGGTCCCGACACGCCAGGGTCTCTCTCCTTTGGGCCGCCGAAAGTCTGTGCTTCATCATTTTAAAGTAGAGTTTTTATTCTCTAGGTCACCTCCTGGTTGAAGACTGCTGCTGATGTGCCAGCCACTTTGTCCAAGCCTCCTGGAAGGAGACAGAAACATGGAAAGGCAAACGGATAGGGCCCTTTCCTTTGTTTTTTTGGATGCTGCCTCAGTTCTGTGTAACAGCTCCCCTTTGTGTGTCATTGACTAGAACCTGGTCATCCCACTACAAGGGCAGCTAAGATACAAGGTCTTCATTCAGGGTAGCAAAATGCTCGACTGAAATTAGAGTTCTCTTGCAAAGGAAAGAGGGAGTCGCTATTGATAAGTGGCTGGCCATCTGGGCCACAGCTTTCAAGTTACAGCTCTTATGACACAGAATGAGAACCTTTTTCCAAATTCTAGTTAGACACCCACATCTGAACAAAAAGCTCTGACAAAGGGTTTTTTGTTTTATTTTTATTTGTTATTCAGTATTACAGATGGAATGGGGGGCCTTTGCACAGAACTGTATCGTCAGCCCTTTGTAGGTGTTTTTTTTTTTTTTTTTTTTTTATTTTGACACAGGGTATCACTAAGTTGCTAAATTGTCCAAGCTGAGCTCAGACTTTCAGCCCTCCTGCTTCAGCTTCCTAGAGGGGATACAGGTGTGTGCTACCATACTCAGCTGAGAGTTTTTTTGCAAAGCATAATCCACCATTTTTTTACTGTGACTTAAATATATAGAGTTCATTAAAAAATGATTATCGGTCACCTACTATTGGCCAGACACTATTCTAGACTTGGGATTTATTTTTTTTTTATTAGTACATATTTGCAATACATGATTACATTTATCAGGGGAGTTGGTACATGTACCTAATGCGTTTTAATTCATTTTTTTTCCTTTGGTCCCCTACCCCTCCATCCCTCTCTGCTTCTGCCAACTCTTAGTTCCCATGGGATTTAATGATGTGCAGAAAGACTGTCAGTCTTGTTACATCCGGTAGGTCTAGGTTCTAGGGGTCCTTGGACTCACCCTCGCTGGGCTTGTCTCTCTGAGGTAGAAAGAGGAAGAGTCAGAGACCAGTACAAAGCAAAAACTTTGTTGCAGGTATTGCAAGAAGCTGTACAGAGCCACTCTGAGGGAGGAGTGGGGGCACTCAGAGCTGAGACACTGCTGAATCTGGGGTTTCAGGCCTGTTTTAATGGGGCAGGGGCTGTCTCCACCCTCTGCCCCGGCTCACTACTTGATTGGTTATTGAACTTGTTGCTATGTTTGGTGTTGCTAGCTTTGGTGGGCTACTTAGGGGAATTTTGAGGGCAGAAGTAACCTGCTTAAAGAGGGGCTGGTGGAACAGTGTGGCTACACATAAGAAGGTATCAAACCAAAGACTCTCAGCTTAGTGTAACTACACAGAAGCAGGTCTCAAAACCACAGGCTTAAAAATACAAAACAAAACAAAACTAAAACAAAAACTCACCAGCTGTCATCTTGACTGCTTGCTGAGATGCAGAGGCTATTTCCTTTCTACTTCTTAAAAGGCTCAGTTCCCTAATGTAACCCTACCTGATGATCCCAGCTGTTCCTACAGTCCCTGCTTCATGGCACTACTTTCCAGGGGGAAGACAGATGACCACAGAACTGCACCAAGTGATGGAGAGTATGTGCTGGGTAGGCACCTGAGCAAGTTTGGTTTCTATCACAGAATCCCATAGCCTGTGTGACTCGATTTCTTACTGATCTGGAGACTGAGAAGTCCAAGAGCAAGGTGCCTTTGTATCATCCTCACCTACAAACTCATGTGCTAAAATTCTAAGCTTCAGCGTGATGGTGGTCGAGGTAGGCCTTTGGGATGTGATTCCATCATGGAGGTGGATTCCTCCTAAATGAGATTAGTGCTCTGATAAAAAGACACCATCATGAGTGAACTCTCCATGACCATGCGAAGACACAGCAAGAAGACAGCTACATGTGAACCAGAGAGTGATCCCTTTCCATATGCTAAGAATCTGCTACGTGAGTCAAGCATTTGCTGACTTCTAGGACTCTGAGCAATAAATTTCTGCTACTTAAAACCTTGCAGTGTATGGCAGTTTGTTATAGTAGCTCAAAAGGACTAAAACAGAAACTGGTACTGAGCAGTGGGGTGTTGGTATGACAAATGCTAAAATGCAGAGGTGTCATTGGACATGGATAATGGGTAGAGGTTGGATACCTTTTGAGATGCAAGTTGTAAATTGCCCAGCCCTAGGGACATCATGGGTGGGTAGCAGCCCCTACCATACTTTTTTCTTTTTTTCATACAATACTCTTCTAATGACAGTATGTATTTTAGTAAAATGGTAGGTGGCTGTGTATCTCACTAGCTGCACTGGGGGAATACAGGAAGCCATCCTTGTGTTTACCCACTTGGCATGACAAACAACAAGGTTTGTACACATATGTCAAAAGTGTAAAAGGTTGAGTTTTACCCACATTATGCGCTGCATTATATTTTTGTGTATTTATAATTTTTTAATTACATGTTTTCTTTTGATTGTTCTTATGGAATTAGCCCAATTCAGTGCTGTGTCACATGAAAATCTTCTTTTCCACCTTTGGGAGGCAGTTGAAAGTGAGTCATCAGGTGACTCGGGGGCTACCAATGATGACTTGGATCGGCTGTCAGTGATGACCTGGATTAAAGAAGTTGTGACAGTGAGATGGAGCGAGATATGACTGAGAAGTACGGAATGAAAACCTTGATTCGGATAGGAAGAAAACAGTAACGTAAATACTTGACTAGTCAAAAATACTGCAAAGTGGTCATATAAACCTGGAAAATCCAAGTAAAAACTGGGTAGAAAAATGTTATTAGATTCTTGCCAGGTGTGAAACCCATCGGGTGGACTTCCAACACTACGACTGAATGTTGGAAATTGTTTCTAATGGATGATACGCTACAAGATGTTTTGAAATACACTAATAATGAAATATAAGAAAATATTCTTATTTGCATCAATAATCTCCAAAATATGTTTTTATAATGAGACCTCACTGTCTGAACTAACAGCCTTTGTAGCAGGACTTCATCATTCTAAATGATCAGAATTGAAAGGATTTATAGAGAAATGACAGATGTGATGTTGAGATTTTTAGAATAGTAATGACACTCGAGAGATTTGGTTTCCTTCAGAATTGCCCATGTTTTGACAACAAAAAGACCTGCCAAGAAAGAAAAAAAATCTGACAATTTGGCTGCTATTTGTTCATTTTTGGAAAGCTTTGTTTTGAACTGTCAAGCAGGTTATACACTGTCTGAATACATGACAGTTGATGAACAAATTGCATCATTTCATGGTTGTTGAAGCTTTTGGTAATATATACCAAATAAACCTTCCAAATATGGTATAAAAATATATACCCTGGTACACTTTACACCTCAAATTTAGAAATTTATCCTGGAACTCAGCCACCGGGTCTTTATCTACACAGCAATAAACCATTTGACTTTGTGAACAGACTTGTTTAACTTATTTCAAAAAGTAACCCAAATGTCACATTCGACAATTGGTTTCACTATTACCCATTGATGTTACATTTTGTAAAAGAAGGCCAGTTGGCCAGCATAGAACTGTTTGCAAAAACAAAGCTAAGGTTCCTAAAAAAGTGTTGCAAGTTCACTCTAAAGAAATGTACGATACAATCTTTAAATCAGAAAGACCTAGCATTGGCCTCCTAGATGTTGAAGAAAAACAAAGTAGTATTGACTCTGTGAACATTACATCATGATGATAACATGGTGGTATATGCCTGTAAGTCTAGCACTTGGGAGGCTGAGGCAGGAGGATCCTGTGAATTCAAGGTCAGCCTACACTACATAGTGAGTTCCAGGCTAGTGTGGACTACATGGTTGAGACCCTGTTTAAAAAAAAAAAAGAAAGAAAAAGAAAAAGATTGCTAGTGAAGCCTCAATACAAATGATCACATTTTACAACAAAACAAAAGGTAGAGAAGATGTTGACAAGATATGTATGCAGCAACTATGATGTCTCTGGGAACACAAAGTGTTGGCCAATGGTTATTTTAGTGGATCCTAAACATATCAGGCATAAATAGTATCATACTTTACAAAGAAAATAACAAGCACAGAATATCGTGGAGAAATTTTCTTAGAGGATTGGGTCTGGAATTGATAAATGATCAATTACAACAGAGGAAGAGCAGTGTGTATCTGCCGAAAGAACTCCTCAAAAGAATTCTGGGGCAGACCAGTGAACAGACAAACAGTGAAACATCACCAGAACCTCCCTAGAAAACAGGCAGGCCAGCAAGATTTCAAGTATGTCCTACCAAAGAAGACAGGAAAACAAAACAAAACAAAACACGTGTGCTGTCAGTGCACAGTGTAAGCAACCCTTGTATACAGAACACACTGTTCTCACGTGTGAAAATTGTCTTAGGTGTGCTAATTGAAGTTTTTTTTTTTGGTACCGGGGATCAAACTCATGACCTTACGCTTCCCAGGCAGACACTAAATCCCCGGCTGAAGATTATTTTTGTGGTAGAGTTTTATTTGTATTTTCATTGTAGTTCACATAGGAATTTATTTCTGCTGTTATTTTTTAGATCTTGTAAGCATGTAAACAGTTGATGTTGCAAAGGTTGACATTTATTCTAAACATTCATTACATATTAAAAATTTAATATTTTGTTTTACTGATATTTCATTTTCCTGTTAAGTACACATTGTTTAATAAAACTCATAAAGTTAAAATGAATAATTCATCAATAGAAATACTCCTTTAAAAAAGGTGGACATTAATCACCTTCCATTATGCATCTTTCAAAAAATTTCCCGTGATATCCCTAGGTAATTCTGGAAAGGGCTTAGAGAAAGAAAGGGAGAGCTGTAGGGAAAGCGCCAGTCTTCTTAGAAGGCCCCTAAGTAATCTGGATCAGAATGGAAATACGGGCTGAAAAGGCCATTCTGATGAGGTCTTAGATGGAAATGAGGGACACATATTACAGGTTAGATCTGAAATGTTCTTGTGTTTTCAGAGGTGGGGCTTCTGAAAGGTGAGTGGATCATAGGGGTGATATACTTATCAGTGGATTAGTCCATTGATGAATTCATTGCTGAATGTGCTCTTGGAAGGTGAAGCCTAGTAGGAGGAGGTGGGTCACTGGGGTCATGACCTGGAGGGCTGTGTTCTTGGCCCCGGCTCCTCCCTTCGTTCTCTGCTTCCTGACTGCCATGGGTTGAGCCATTTGCCCTCACTGTGCCCTTCTGCCATACTGTTTCTGCCTACGAGCCAGCATATCGTGGGCTGAATCCTCTGAAACCATGAGCTAAAATAAATCTATCCTCTTAAAGTTGTAGGGGTCAGTATTTTGTCCCAGCTTTGGGAAAGTAACACCGTATGTTTTTGGACAATGGCATAAAGCCTATCCTTGTTATGAAATAGTGGTTAGACTTCTCAAAGATTATAGGATGGACTCTACGGATATTTGGCTGAGAACCCAAGCTATTTTTCAAGAAAGGAGAATGATTACAGGTAATTCAGAGACCACAAGGGCCACCTGCTCTGCTCCTTGTGTGGGGACCATTGCCTTGCTTTTGTGAAGGGCCAAGCCACCCTGCCCAGGCCAGTAGGATGGGTTTGCCCAAGGCTCTGAGGCACAGCCTGCTGGGTAGAGCTGTAGGCAGGACTGGAGAATGGAATTGTTGTCCTAGTGGGTACAAAAGAGGGCCCCAGTGGGCCTGATGGTCAGAACACTGAGCCAAGGAGTATTTTGCTTCTTTTTCCCTTTGTTTTCCTTTCTTTTCCACTTTCCTTCACTTCCTTCTCCTTTTCCCTCTCATCCTCTCCCTTTCTCTTCTTGTTTCTCTCTTTTTCTGTCCACTAGGGATTGAGCTATAGGCCAGGCCTTTTTTTTTTTTTTTTTTTTTTTTTTTGGTACCAGGGATCAAACTCACGACCTTGTGCTTGCCAGGCAGGTGCTTAAGCCACTGAACTAAATCCCTGGCCCCTACCCAGGCCTTTTTATTGTTTTGAGTGTTAAAGTTGCCCAGGCTGGCCTGAAACTTGCAATCCTCATGCCTCAGCTTCTTGAATAGCTGGGTTTACAGGTGTGAGCCACCACATCAGACCAAAAAGGACTATTCTTGAGCCTTGTCTTAGTTACTTTTTACTCATCGCTGAGACAAAATACCTGATGCCCAAAGTTGGGAAAGGAAAGGTTTATTTCTTACAGTTTTTGGAGGTTTCAGTCCATACTCAGTTGGCTCCAAGGCAGGGTGGCATGGCGGGGCCACAGTTCATGGCAGCTGCAAACAGCAAGTGGGAACCGGTAAGAGAGAGACACCCTTTCTTCCTGCCATTACATCACACCTGGCTCCACTCCCTAGGAGGGTGCAGCACTGACACCATCAATCCAAGCACTAGACAATGAACCACAAATGTACAATGCAAATACATGAGGCCTGGGGGCCACCGACATAAACCATGACATTCCACCCGCGGCCCACAGAGACTCATGTGTTACCTTTATATAAAAGACATTTAGTCCATCTCCAAGAGTTGCCAAAGTCCTAACATTTTCAGTATTGCTGAGAAGTCCAAGTCCCAAGTCTCCTCCAATAAACTCTTAACTGTAACCCCCTGTACAAGTGAAACAAGGTTAAACATGTCTGAAATGCAAAGGCACAAAATAAACATCACCATTCCAAAAGTTACAAATGAGGGAATATAAAGTATTGGGAACAAAGCAAGTCCAAGAGCCAGCAGGGCGAACATTAAGTCCTAGAGTTCCATGCTCAGCATTTGAAGCAATCTGATTGCAAGCTCCAAAAGGCTTGGGTGATTCCACCCCCATGGCACTTCCAGGGATTTCAGCTCCTGCAGCTTCTCTCTTAAACTCTCTTTGTTTGGTTTTTGCAGCTTTCCTTGGATGATCCACGTTCTTGGCTTTTCCAAACTTCTGGGGTCTCCACTGCACCTTTGGCTTCACACTTACATCTTTACATATTGCCCTCTCAGGGGCACACTGATTGGCCTCCCAGGCCCTTTGCAATCGAAGTGGAAGCCATTTTACCCTCAGAATTTGTGCATTTTCCTTGCACCTAAAATCAGCACCATGTGGATGCTGCCAAGGTCTGCTGCCAGCTGGAGCAGTAGCCAGGCTTTTCTCTCTCTTGGCTGTAGGGGTTGATTGCCTAGATCACTGGGCTCTGTGAACCTGATTGTGAAGAAAAGCTTTTCTATGTTGCCGCCATTCTGGAACCTCATGTGGCTGCCGCCATTCTGGAACCTCATGTGGTCTCCCGTGCCATTCTGGAGCATGGTGCTCTGACGCTCTCTCATCTGAGAAAATTCTTTCACTTTTGCAGTTTGGAGGCTACAAAGGGTGGAGACCCGCAGCTTCCTGGGATGCCCGGTGGCCATCTTTCTTATCTCTCTCTTTCTTCTCAGCAATCAAAGTCTCAGCACTATCTTTACAATCCACAGCTTTACTGGAGTTTTCCTTCTGGTCAAACTCACAGTGTTTTAAATTATCCTGCTGGGCTCTTTGCTCTTGATTTGCAATGTAGATCTGGCTAAAAGCCCCCAACAATAGCCATGCCACAGCTTCAACATTTGACTGCCTTGAAATTTCCTTTGCCAGATTAATCAGTCCATTATCCTTAATCTCAGTCTCAGGCAAAGTCTCTGGGCATGAGCAAAATGCAGACAAACTTTCTGCCAAGCCATAACACACATCATAGGGAGTCCAATAACCAATACAATCCTCCTTACCAGCAGAAACTTCCCAAGCCTGGTCTTTACTATCAGGCTTTCTATCAGCCTTCTGGTCTCCTGAGCTCTGATCAGAATCTCCTCTACAGAACAACCTAAGTTGCTCCAGCTCTGTGCATCCAGGCAACATGTCCAAACCTTTCCAAACTCTGCCCACAAGCTATTTTCAAAGCCTCTCAAAAAACATGGCCAGGTATAGTCACAGCAATGACCCCACTCCTCTGTACAAAATTCTGTCTTAGTTACTTTTTACTCATCGCTGAGACAAAATACTGATGCCCAAAGTTGGGAAAGGAAAGGTTTATTTCTGTAAAAACTGTAGTTTTTGGATTTTTCAGTCCATACTCAGTTGGCTCCAAGGCAGGGTGGCATGGCGGGGCCACAGTTCATGGCGGCTGCAAACAGCAAGTGGGAACCGGCAAGAGAGAGACACCCCTTCTTCCTGCCATCACACCCTAGGAGGGTGTAGCACTGACACCATCAATCCAAGCACTAGACAATGAAACAGTCACAAATGTATAATGCAAATACATGAGGCCTGGGGGCCACTGACATAAACCATGACAAGCCTTAAGATCTCATTGAGTTTGCCTTATGGCTTGGACCTACCTACGATCTGATGACTCTTCTTTCTTTCCTGTCTCTTATCCTTTTGAAAGGGGATGTCTGTCCTGGGCCTGTGCCACTATTGTGTTTGGAAGCATATAGCTTGTTTTATTCTATAAATTCTCAGCTAAAGGAAACTTTGAGTCTTACCCATCTCTGATTTAGAGACTACTTAGATGAGACTTTGGATTTGAGACTTCAGAAAGGGTGCTAGGATGAGTTAAGACTTGATGTGATGAGAATGTAATGAATGTATTTTCCATATGAGAAGGGTGGCAGGCAGAAGCATAATGCCATAGACAGAGGATAGTTGTGTCTCAAAACTTTGTAGGTTGAGATCTTCATCCTCAGTGTGATGGTGTTAAGAGTGGGTCCTTTGGGGAAGGATTAGGTGATGAGGGCAGAGCCCTCCTAAATGGGATTAGTGCCATAATGCAAGAGTCCCTGGGGCCTGGGGATGTAGTTCAGTGGTAGGGCACTTGCTCAGCAGATGCAGGGCTCTGGGTTCAATTCCAATTACTGAAAAAAAAGAAAAAGAAAATCATGCTTGCAGAGTTTCCTTGCACCTTGTACCATGTGAGGACACAGATGTTTGTGAACCAGGAAACAGCAATTGCCAGACACTGAATGTGCTTCCAGCCTCCAGAACTGTGAGAAATAAGTTTCTGTTGTTCATTAGCCACCCAACCTAAGGTAGTTTGTTAGAGCAACCCAAACTGAGACATGATCAGATCTTGAAAAGACCCTTGTGTCTGCCATGGGTTGAGGAAAAGAGGTGGGGGAGATTGGATCCTGGGAGGTTAGAACAGAGCTGGTCCCGTGATACACGTGAGAGATGGTGGTGGTGTGGACAGTGAGGAACCTGAGAAGAAGGAGAGGAAAAGTGACCAAGCATGGTGATGGATTGGGTGGTAGGGTAGGGAGAAAAGCAGGGAAGAGTGACTTTAGGGTTTTGTGTGTGTAGGAATGAGTGTATGCATGGAGGCAGGAAACCCTGGATGAGAATTAAGTCATGGTTTCATGCTTGGGCTGGTCCCTGGTGCTTTGGGAGGTCTGAGTTGGGGAGGCCTTCAGACAGACAAGGGTGTGCTATTCAGAGGAGAGGTGAGTGTTAATTATGCAAACCTGTGAGTTATCTGTGTGGGTGGAGATCCAAGTGGAAGAGATTACTGGAGGACAGCACGTGGGATGGAGCATGAGTTTCTTTCTGAAGGTGAGCTGGTGAACTTGCTGGGTAGAACAACAGGACCAGTAAAAGGAAGATCAAGAGTGATATCACAGGACTTGAAGAACTTTGCAGACATGGTGAAGGGCAGCCATGGTGCTTTGGGATGTAGATAGCAGGACCTGATTTAGCTGACTTAATGAATCATGTCACCAACCATGCAGTTTCAGGGTGAGTCTTTCACTGGCTCCTGGTGTCATCAAGGACACACGCTTTTTCTGTGGCCCTGCTTTGCCATTCACAGTGTGGGCTTGATGCTAAAACTGGCCCCTTTTATGATCACAGGATGACATGAATCTCTGTTCATGTTTTATGAGAAGAGAGCCTGGCCTACCTTCTCTTGGGATAGAGGAAATAGCAATGCTGTCTATAAGCTTCCAGAACCCCCTCCTTAAGTCTCATTGCCTGGGGTTGGTTCTGAACTGGAGGCAGGGCTTGGTGCTGTTACACCAGTCCAGACCACCCCTTCAGCTGGTGCTCAGATTCCATGGCTGCTCATCATGGAGGGTGGTACGGACACTGGATGCTTATAGCTGAGCTGAGGTAGCTGATGTCCCTAGCATCCACTGCACCTCCTAGAGGGTGTCCTCTGTACTGTGTGGTTGGAGTGAGAGCCTTTTTCTTAGGTTTCCTTGCAGCAGTAGCACCAATAGTGAATGCAGTTCTGCCAGTCAGCCACGCCTCTGTAGGATCTGGATAACAGAAGTGTCAGGGGCCATGTTTCTACTGCTTTCGACTCCTGCTACTGTCGAGGCAGAGGTGCCAGCTTCTCTATAGCAGTGCTCCAATGCCAAGCCACCTCTTATCTGTTCCCTGCACCTGAAATGGGTATAATGAAGGCCAGAGGCAGTCAGGACCATATGTAGCCTTAGGGAATGTTAAGGAATTCGACAAGTGCCTGTGCCCCAGGACCCCAGTGGAGACTTGGGGGGCAGAAATGCTCACAACTGTGGTCATTGTTGGAAACACCTAGAACACTGCCCAGGATGCAGCCCCTTGCCCAGCGGCATGTGAAGAGAAAAGCAGACAGGCATTAGGAAGAGGGGCTAAAAACTGAGGGCACTGCTTACCAAGAGAGGAAACCTACAAGAAGGCACCAGGGAAGGTAGGGATGCACCCTGAACTCCCTAATCCGCTTTGCATTTACTCCTAAAAACATGCAAGCCCCACTTCTTGATGAGTCTGTGTTGGGGTTGGGGGTTAGCGGCTGGGGCTTTTGTTCTCCTCTACAGTGTTTAGTACTGCAGGGATGGATCTGTAGTTTGCAAGGTCACCAAAGCATGTGGCAGGAGGGTGGACTGGCTGTCAGATGCCTTCCTGAACATTTCTGGTGACAAGGAGCACACGAGCTTGAGAGGCAGCCTGCTGAGCCCAAGCCAGCCTTCAGCAAGCTTGTGTTTGCTTCATGCATAAGAAGCTAAAGATGGCCAGAAAATGGGCAGAGCAGAGGGAATGAAGTGGGCAGGATGCAGGGTTGATGAATGTGGCTCACCAGTGCATTTGCTTGGCAGGTGTGGTTAATTTGAATTGCAGTGTTTTTTTTTTTTTTTTTTTTTTTTTGACAGAGTGTTGCTGTATTGTTCAGGTTGGCCTTGAATTCGCTATGTAGCCTAGGCTGGTCTTAAATTCACAGTGATCCTCCTGCCTCAGCCTCCTGAGTGCTGGGGTTACAGGCGGGCGCCACCACAGCTAGCCTGAATTCTGGTGCTTTCTAAGGAAAGACACACTTCCCCACTAATCAATCACAGGCTCCACCATTCCCTAATGTCTTAAAGGAGTGACTTCATTTACTTATGTTATTAATTTGGCTCTTGAACCCTCACTTGACGAATACCTAGGATTTAGGACACCTGGATGCCTAGGGACTCTAGTGACAGCTACAAGCTGGTCAGGAGACAGAGGGAAATGAAGTGAAAACATCTAGCTGTTTCTCAGAGCCCTCCCCCCTTCACATCCCATCCCCATTCACCAGGTCTAAAGGCACTGCTGAGTGGCCAGAGTCCCTTTAATATCCCTGAATTGCGTTACAAGTAATACTGCTGAAGGTGAGAAAGGGACGGGGACGGGGTAGACTGGGGGAAGAGGAGGCGGGGGAGCGCCAAGCGCTCATACAAAATATGGCCAAAAGGCTTAGCATGCATGGAAAATTATTGCTGTCAGAAGTTCCTATTTACAGGGCCGACACCCTCCATAATTGCTTCCACGACCCTTCTCTCCCACCATCCCTGCAGCCTGCCTTTGCGGTGGGCCCAGAGCTGGACCAAGCTCTGCACACCCCTCTGAACTCCTAAAGGATCCCTGCTGCAGGGATTCCTCCACCTCTACCCGGTCTGGCGGCTGGGGGAGGGGAAGCTGGTCCGAGAGACCAGGACTCTGCCCGCCACCGCAGGCTGGGCGCCCAGCGCTGGGGGCAGAGGCGTGTGCTTAAAGCAGAGGGGCCAGGGCCCGTGCGCTTGGAGGTGTGTGCTTCGGTCCTCGCCCGTGCATGCAAAAAGCGCGGCGGAGGAGGTAGTGGCGGCCAACGGGCGGGCGGGTGACTGGCAGCTCCCGCCCCTGTGTCCGGGAGAGTTGCATAGACTTGGCCGGGAGAGAGCGCTCCTCCCGGGAGCAGGTCAGAGGCCCCAGCGGGGTCCGGGGCTCAGTCGGTCCCTGGAACCTGGGGTCCCTCGGGAAGGGGAAGAAATAAATAAACGAGGAGGCTCCTGACTCCAGACTCCCTGGAGCAGGACCAGAGGGCTCAGGAGGGTGGGGACCTGCCCCACTGTAAGGACCTCCTGGCAGCCCCTCCCTGTCAGTTCTCAGGGCCCCTTCTGCACCTAGCGCTGACGAGGGCGGGCTTCTTCCAAGACAAAGAAAGTGGAGAGGAAGCAGCTCACTATGGCCATTGCTGCCCCTCTCCTTGCCTGGCTCCCTGCCCTCCCAGTCCAGCTGGGGAAGCCAGACTGTCCCTGGGTGAGATTAAACAGAACAATAAATAGATAAATAAATAAATAAATAAATACACAAATAAATAATTGGAGGGGCCTAGCTGGATAAGGGGACAGGCCTTGGTTAGGTACTCCAGGCCTCCCCTCAGCAAATAAGGAGGGGTACCTTAGTCCTGGGAACGGGGAAAGTGCTCAGAGAATTGGGGTGGAGGAGGGCAGCGCCAGGCTGGGAGTCCAGGGAAGGGTTGTCCTGGAGTGAGGGCTTTACAGTAGGGGTCAGGGCCCTGAACTGCCCCTCAGATCTGCTCTAGGTCAGGTAAACTCAGAGGGGTGCTAGAGCGATGAGGGGGCCTGGAGAGAGCAGGGAGTGGGAATGGGTGATGAGGCCCTCAAAGCTGAAGTGGGTGAGGACGTGTGTGTGTGTGTGTGTGTGTGTGTGTGTGTGTGTGTGTGTGTGTGAATAGCTGGATCTAAGGCCTGAGCATGGAGGACACGGGGCAGACTGGGGATGCTAAGAATGGATTCAGCAGAGCAGCCTGAGGGAGGGCTGGGGATTGGCAGTCCTGCAGGGCCTAAGTCCAGGTGAATAGGGAAACCAGTCTATGAGACAGACATAGACTTTGAGGTTAATTTGGATCTCAGATTGGGCATTAATAGAGGAATGGTCAGAGGTTCCGCTGAGAAGTGAGAAGAAAGGTCTGCAGGTTAGGAGGGTGGTGCAGGGTCTAGGCGGGCTCTGGTGCCCTGGGAGGGAAAGGTGCGGACCTGGTGCCTGAGTTGGAAGGTAAAGGTCCGAGTGGTGGCTGGGAAGGACTAGGTGAGTGGGATGTGCGCGGGGGGGGGGTGTGGTTTAGGGGGCAGGAAGACAGTACTGGAAGTTACAGGCTGGAGAATAAAGTTGAGGACCAGGACAGGGAGTCCCCGTGGGCATGGGCAGAGAAACGCAGCTGGGGGCTGGAGAGGGCGCTGCAGGCGCAGGCGGCAGTGGTGGGGGGCTCAGCTGGCCGGGCCGGCGTGGGGCGGCGGGGGCGGCTCGGCGCCCTTGACGCAGGCGGCCTCGCAGTGCTTGTGGAGGTAGGACTTGAGCGCGAAGCTCTTGTCGCACTGGCGGCAGCGGTAGTGCTTGAAGGCCGAGTGCGTTTGCATGTGGGCGCGCAGGTTGGAGCGATCGGCGAAAGCCTTGCCGCAGTGCGCGCAGCCGAAAGGCTTCTCGCCCGTGTGCGAGCGCATGTGGCCCTGCAGCAGCCAGGGCCGCGAGAAGGCTTTGCCGCACACGCCGCACTTGTGGCGCAGGTTGTGCGTGAGCACGTGCATGGCAAGCGCGGGCATGGACACATAGGCCTTGCCGCACGTCGGGCACTTGCGCGCCAGCTGGCTGTCCAGGCTGCGGTGCGTTTGCTTGTGGCGGCTCAGGTTCGACGACGTGGCGTACGTCTTGCCGCACTCGGCGCACGCATGCCGGTGCCCGCTGCCCGCAGGCGCCCCCGCGCGCCCCGGCCTTTCCCCCGCGCCGCCCGCGTCCCCCGCGCCAGCCGCGTCCCCGCCGGCCCCGCCCCGCCGCCGCCGCGAGCGCCCGTCGGAGATGAAAAAGGCGTCCATGGAGTAGCTGTCGGTCACTGCCGCCTCCCCGCGGAAGTAGCGCGCGGACAGGCTGGACTGTGGGCTCTCAGGGTCACTGTACTCCTCCGACGTCGCCGGCGGGTACACGGGCTCGGCAGGTGCCAGTTCCAGGCCGGGCTTCTGGTCGGCATCATAGCTGCTTGGGGGCAGGCAGTGTGGGACATAACCTGCAGGGGTGAGAAGGGTCGGTGTTGAGGGGCGCCCCCACATCGTGTCCTCCTGAGGTCTTGGGAAATGATGGCGCGTAAGACAGTGGGCGCCCGGTCACCTCAGCTCTTGGGTCAGGCTGCCAGGACCAAATCCTTCCTAAATGGGTCAAGATACAAATAACCATGAAGCACAGGATTGGTACTGTTTTTTTGTTGTTGTTGTTGTTGTTATTGTTGGGTTTTTTTTTGTTTTGTTTTTTTGGTGCCTGGGATCGAACTCATGACTTCGCGTTTGCCAAGAAGACACGTAGCCGCTGAGCTAAACCCCCTGCCCCTGTTTTTGGTTTTTTGAGACAGCGTCTCATTAGGTATTTCAAGCCTGTTTTGAACTTTTGTGTAACCCAAGCTGGACTGGAGCTTGCTGTCTTCCTGCTGAAGTCTCTTGAGTGCTGCGTTACAGGCCCGAGCCACCATACCATTCTGCTGGCTTTGCGTTTCCTATCTTAAATGCTCACAACCACACCGAGAAGTTATTACTGTACCCACTGTGCAGGTGGAGGAAGTGAGGCATAGACGAGTTATAGTAGTTAGTGGACAAGCTAAGATTCAGGTCTTGGTGGTTTGAGGCTGAAGCCCATCCTCTATTTTTTTCTAAGAATATTCTGCTTTTCCAGTCCTATAACTGCTATGGATCTCAGTTTTCTTATTTATGAAATAGAGCTTGTAAAAAAAAAAAAAAAAAGAAATAGAGCTTGTGGTTAAGTGTGGTAGCAAGCACCTGCAGTCCTGGCTACTCCAGAAGCGGATAATTTGAGTCAGGAATTCAAGACCAACCTGGGCAACATGGTGAGACCCTGGCTGTACTCCCCAAAAAACAACACAAGCAAACAAAAAATTAAATATGGATGTTAGACACACTCTTCTAGGATCATTGGAAGGATCAAGCAGAGTGATGGTAATAAACACATGCGGCATTATGCTCTTCGTGTATGCCAGACTCTGCCTCAGTACTTTCCATGTTAACTCATTTAATCATCACAGGAAGTAGGTACTGTTATAGTCCCCATTTTACACGTAAGGAAATTGAGAGAGTGAACAATAATTGCTATATAAATGGTAGCTATTATAATTATGCCTTTTACTTGCTTGAAAAAGTGACTTCACTGACGATTATTAGATTGTCTGCCTCCCCCTGCACTTTGAGCTCCCCAGGGCTGCTCTGTGTGCCCAGCCTGGGCCTGGCTTCCGGTAGGTCTGCAATGACTGTATGTTACACAAATGAATCCAAATTGAAGTTCAGTCAGACCCACCCCTAGATTTGCTAGAAGACTTTAGAGGGGTCAAATGAGTGGTGTGCAGTAGCACCCAAGCCTACTCCCCACCCCCAGTCCTGCTAGCTGGAGTTGGAGGAGAAATCTGTCATGGTATAAGTGCGTGGTGCATAAGCAGCCTGGGGCTCCCCCAAGGGATTCCATGGCGGCTCCCGGAGGACAGGAGCCACCTGGATTTGTCTCTGCCTCTTGTGTGCTTGTCTGGTCCTAGCACTTTTCCTGGGGATGTTGGAGGCTGGGCTCCCAGGAGAGTTTGTGGCAGAACTTGAGCAAACTCATCATCCTGGCACTTAATTACCAAGTGTTTCCATTGTCTGATTGTGGAGAACAATAGAATTGAGGCCCCTTTCTTGGAGGGCACAGCTGAGGAGTAGCAAACCCTGTTTGACCCTGTCCACCTGACCCCTGAGGCCTGTAGACCCCTGCCCTCAATGAAGTACGCAGGTGAAAGAGGGCTCTGTTAAGCCAGAAGCAGGATTCCATGACATTCAGGCTTAGTCTGGGTGCTCTGGTCAGCTTTGGTCTCTCCAGCACCTGGCTGACTCAGTCTCTGGGCCTGTGCCTCTCATCTGGCATTTGGGAAGGTCACTGTCTCTGGCACTGAAGGTGAGGGTGTGCCCTTTTACTTTCTCTGTTCCTTCAGCTGTCAGCACAGTGGAGACTGTGGGGATAGGTGATTCAGTAGCATGGGCCTCTGTGGCCAGAGGCAAAGGAGAACACTAGTGCTGGAAGTTTGTTAATTTGAGGGGGAGGGCATGCCCAGCCTCGTAGTACCCCAGCTCCCCTCAATCTGCCTCTGATTTGGAGGTTCCCCCATCTCCCATGAGGGGACCAGCCTGGTGCTTATGTTCCAAAAGCTTCATGCAGTGTCGCTTTGGACTGAGTTAAATACTGAGTGGGCTCTCCTGAACCCCTCTCCCGTAGTAATTAGTGATGATAATGATAACAGCTACATTTGTTGAGCACTTACTATGTGCCGGACTCAGCTAAGTGCTTCATTTCCATCTTTCTGTGTCACCACAAAACTTTTTACAGATCAGGAAACTGAGGTACACAGTAGTGAGGGGGCTTGTTCAGAGGATACAGCAGGGATTAGAGCCCACTGCATGTCTCCCCTTGTTTCTTATACCTGGGAGGTATCTAAAGAAGGAGATGTGGCCAGGCTGCCACCTCCCATCTGCAGGACCCCAGCCAGTGGGCACTCAGTAAGTCCTGTGGGATGGGTGATGGAGATTTTCAGGGCAGCCTTGTATACCAGCCCTGGAGGACCCGTGATAGTGATGTGTCCACCAGCCCTCAGGATGGTCTGCACTTCACATGGCCTGAGCTGTGGAAAGCAGAGGCCGATTTGGTTCCCTGACACAGATTCTATCTGGGTGACCTTGGGTAAATAATCCATCTTTCTATGCCTTGCATCCTTTTTCTGGAAATGAAGCTAGTATGGGATCCACTTGGAGGAAGTAAACAATCATGTGACCAGGTGTCTGCATGTTCTGTCATTGAAGAAAGAGATTGGTTTAAAACACTTCCATTTGTGCCAGACTACCTGGATTGAGTTCCAGCTTTACCATTCCTAACTGTGGAACCGTGGATAAACTCCCTGACTTGTCTGTGCCTCTAGAGTATTAGTACGGAGCCCCCAGGGAACAAACCATAAGCAACTAATAACCAGTGCTTTCAGGGCCCCAATTTTTCAGGCAGCATTTAAAGAGCTTTGCACACATGGACACATTCCACCCTCAGGACTATACCAATTTACAAATGAGGTCACCAAGTTCAAGGAAGTTAAGTAACATGCCTGAGGTGGGCAATAAGTCAGAGCCAGGATTCCAGCCCATACCTTGCACCTTGTAAATCTGCAGCACGTGTTTGCTGATAGGCGTAATGGTAACAGTCTCCTCAGGTGGATTTCCTCAGGCAGCAGTTCCTTGCCGGCCACCCTGATACTGTTTGCTGCTTCTTTCTGGGCTGTTTCCTCACCCAGGTGTGCACTTCCCTGTTCATCCAACAGGAAAACTTCATGCAGGGCAGTAGCTCCGAAAACCAAGCAGCTCTTGCCCAAATGCATGATCTGCTGGTGGCGCCCTTTGCTGGTGGCCAGCAGTCCTGCAGCACCTGACGCCTGATGCTGGTGGCTCTTTCCGTAGCCATAGGGGTGCCTCCAAATAGAGCTGCTCATTTGCCTAGGGATACTTGGAGAATTGCCTTCAGGGCAGGCATTGTGGGCCTGCTGATGCCCAGTGGCTGTGGAGTTCCAGATGGCTGGGGAGCATTGAATGAAAGTTTGTATGGTCATGTCAGAAGAAAGTGGCTCTAATTTGCTTTGTGATCTTGGCTAATTTGCTTGATCTCTTTGGGTGCCGTGTGTACAGGAATAAGGCTGACCCGGATGCCATGAAGAGTCTTTCTGCATCATGGCTGAATCAGTCCCTCCATGATCCCCTCACCCCCACTCTACTCCATTCTTGTCAGATCCACAGACTTCTCCGTGTGACCTTGGGCAGATTACTCGACCTCTGCTTGGCACATCTGGATAAGGGAGTTCATAACAGGACTGAATGAGCTGATGAGTGTGAAGTGCTTAGTACGGCCCCAGGCACGTAGTTATCCTCATGATTTTTAGTGGCATTGTTACTATTCGGTTATTTTCTGGTGATATGCTTCTAATCTACTAGAGAGTAGGGGATATGCACAGGTGTCTCATCTTGCTGTGACCTTGACAAACCATCTCACCTCCCTGAGTCTCGACTCTGGGAATTCCTTTGGGACACTATAAACCATGCTGTCACCCTGTGCATGGAACCCAGATGGACTTTGAGTATCTCTATCTGACACATTGAGACAAGTCTCTTTTGTTTGGGTCCCCATAAAGACATGGGGAGCTGGGATCCAGAGAGAAGAGGCCTAGCAGACCCTAGCTGTGTGACCCAGGCAAGTCCTACTGCCACTTGGGGCTGAAATATACCATTTGAGGTGGCAGTATACACATGTAACTTGAGAATGACTGACTTTCCCTGTCCAAGAGCTGAACCTTGACAGATGGTTCAGAATCAATTTTTTAAAAATTCTAGTGCCAAGGGAGTGGTGGAAAATGACATTTATGAGAAATTTAGGTGCTGGGTTCTCTGCAGACTCTGTGTCCCCAGCTGCCTGACCCCTGGGGCAAGTGGGTCCTGTAACAAGCCCTACCATGACTACCAGCCTTCCACACACACAGGCCTCTCTGGGAGCCAGGAACACACTGTTCCCAAAGTCCAGAGAGGACTTTCCCATGGCCATAGGAAAGGACTCCAGTTTGAACCCATCCAAGCCTGTGTCTAATCCCAAACTCGAGAGGGCATGGAGGCCTGTGAGGCTTATGAAGGGCCTCACCCAGTAGGGAGCTGTGTGGGTTTCTCAAACACCATCATGCACTTGGCCTGTGTCTTACGGAGTTGGGAATGTTAGGTAGGGAAAGCTGTTGTTATACAAAATTCTTCAGCGTGCTTTACATTTTTATAGATGATATCAGCAGTGATGACTTACTGTGTTCCAGCTAAGTGCTAGATTGCAGAACTCAAGTCTCGGGTCATGTCCTCCCATACTCTCCTGTAGAAGCTAAGGTCCAGAGAGAGGTGCTGACCCCCAACTCAGGTTACAGAACAAGTTCTTGTTGGAGCCACAGTGGTCTCCTTTTCTTAATGGAACCAGTCCACAACTCCTTTCCCCAGTGTCTCCCAGACTTTCTGGGTTCTAAGCTGCCTTCAAGGCATTTCTACCCCCAGTCTCACCTCCTTGTCCTAAATTAGGCAGGAAAGGAGAAGAGACCATTGGGGACCAGTTCCCTGGGCAGCTGTTTCTTGAGGGGCCTCGGGAATGCTAGGCAGCAGGGGCTGCAGGGGCTGCTGCATGGGTATATTTAGAGCAGCTGCTTGCTGTGCCAGGGCCTCGGGCCTCGAGAATCAGCTCCAGCCAGCTGAGCAGAAAGCCAGGTCTGTCAGCAGCAAAGCAGGATAAAAATAGTTTCTCCTGTCTGCTTGCAGAGCTGGGCAAAAGGGGCTGGGTACCTCCCCCTCCCCTTATTATAGCATCTTTGTTAGTGATTCCCTGGGCACTGGACCAGAAACTACACCCACCTCCTTGCAAGGCCTGGCAGCTGGTACATCTGCCTATGGGGGAGGGGGATCTCTGAGTCCAGAGAAGTCAGGGACACAGTGAGGTCTGGCCCAATGTGACCCGGGCTATAGGGTGGGGGCTGATGCTCACTGAATCAGGCAGAGGGAGCTTCCAGAGCATTCCTGGGCCCCTGCCCACCCCCTTACCTCTTGGAATCTCCTATATTCTGGTCTTTCCTAACTAGCCCCATTCCTGTGGCCCACGGGGAGGTCCAAGGTTTGCAGAAATTGCTAGGAAAGAGTTTTTGAGGGGCTGTGGAGATGGGGGCAGCAGACTCTTGCACCCTCAGGGACATCTCCAGGGACCTTCTGGGCCTCTGTCTGGAGACAGATGTGTGGTACAGCGCCCACCCCTCTCTGGTCCCTTGCTTTCTGCCCTGGGAGGGTGTGAGCAGAGCCCCATTCCACGTTCCTCCTTACCCACAGGCTGACAGTAGATATGTCACTCCAGGAGAGGTCTCCCGTGGAAAGGAAGCTAAGAGGCCTGGGAGTCTCAACTCTGCCAGCAGCATTTTCTCCTCCTCTCAGGGAGCCTCTAGGTACCCTTATTGCCACCTCTTAAGACATGGCAATCCTCCCAGACCTTGTGCCTTCTGTCCCTGACAGCCTTGGGGCTGTATACCTGGATGGCTGACTTTAGGGACCCTGGTGTACTTTTGCCCTCTTGGGAATCACAGATAGATGCTGTCTAAAGTGTGGAAGCTCAGCCTGGGCCCCCATGTTCTCCCTGAGGCCTGAGATATTAGGGAGAGCCATGGGCCCTCAGACTGCATCTTTCCTCATTCTGCTGAACCCTGTTAATGCTGCAGAAACCAGGCTTTGGAGTTCTCAGATGGTCAGAGCTAACAGAGATCAAGCCCAACTGCTTGATTTCATGATAGAGAAACTGAGGCTGGGGTAGAGAAGACTAGCCAAGGCCGCACAGAAAGATAATGGTGGATCTAAGACTTGAACCCAGCCAGCCTTGAGAATGGATCTGCACATGACCTTGAACTGGGAGTTGGACCTCAATTACAATCCTGGACCTGGAATGTTTACTAGGCCACTTCCCAGACATTGAAACTTGAACGTGAACGTGAGTTTGTCCTGGATATCAGACCTGGACTTATAACTTCAGACACTGACCTTGGACTAGTGTCTGGCCTTGTTCCTAGACCTGAGGGTGGACATGAACATTGAACCTGGACTCAGATCTGTACCTGGACACTGGCCTGGGTGTTGGCCCTGGACGTAGCCTTTGAACTTTGACCTCTGATATGTTAAGCTGGACCTTGGAACTCAACAGAGATCAAGAAGCTAAGGGATGTGGTGATTATAGAAGACTCAGGCATTTGACCTTGGGTACCTCTCCAGCCTTCTCTGGGCTCCCTCTGCTAAGAGATTGGGTAGTGTGTTTGTACCCTGTGCCCCACATGGACTTTCTGAGGCATTGGGTAGGTGTGCAGCAGCTGGGGGTACTGGGCTGGGGTCCCATTCTGGACAGAGCGACTACTTGGCGCCATCAGGGGAAGTGAGAGGAAGAGAGTACTGATATGATGTGGTCAACTAGCTAAGCCCCTGGATAGCAGTGGGAGCGCTACCTCAGCCTGCTGGGGGAGGCTTAATGCAGCTGCAGAGGGCAGACAACTGCGTTATTGGATTGGCATTGATCTCTCATCTGCTGGGGTCAGATGCACTTTGAGAGGGCATGGGGGTAGGACAGGGCCGGGGTGCAGAGGGAGGGGCACTGGCTCATGGCTAGAGTTCTGCATTAAATGTGAGGTAGAGGATGTTCCAGAAGATGCCCCTGATGGGGGTCCATGGAGACCACTGACATACAGACGGATGAACAGCCACTTCCTTTGGGGTGGCTGAGTCCCAGCATTGCCAGAGAGGGCCTAGGTCTGTAAGGGATGGGAGTCAAAGGCATGGCTCTGGAGGGTGGTGTGACTTGGCATATCACAGAGATCAAGTCTGTTCTCAGAGTGGCTCTGGGGAGAAGAGGGGAGGGCAGGCTCCGTAGAAGAGCAGAGTGGCAGGGAGAGAAGAAAGGCATTTTGCTGGAGGGATCAGGGAAATGAGATCTTGTCCCCCTTTGGGGAGCTCTGCAAAGACACCTGGAGCTTTCTCATTTGGGGGCATCCCTTCCCTATTTTGAGATTCTGAGGGCTTGGGGCAGCCTGCAGCCTAGACACACACACCTGCTGTGCCTTGTGCTTGGCAGGAACTGGGGGGGTATGGGAAGAAAGGGGCTTGGAGAGGGGAGGGGCAATCCTCTGGGGGGGTGTGTGTGTAGGAGGAGGAGGAGGAAGGGGAGGAAGAAGAGGAGGAGGATAGGGATAAGGAGGCCTCTGGAAGTTCTGTAGCATTCCCAGGCCTTCCTTGAGCTGAGGGGATACCTCTTTAACTTGGGGTCCTGCATCTGTATCAGTTGGGAGCCTTGCCTTCTCAGACCTCTCCATTTGTAGCCTACAACCACCCCCACCCCCAAGTCTCACCCTGATCCTGAGCTGCAGGAAAGGCTTGTAAGAGGATCTTTCTAATAACTGGAACTATCTCCAGCCTCAGGCCCTCCCTCCCTCTCCCTCCTCCCTCCTCCCTCCTTTCTTCCTCCTTTCCTTCTCCTCCCTCCCTCCCTCCCCCCATCTCCCCCTCCTCTCTTTCTCCTTGTTTACCCAGCACACTTACACATGCTGGGAGAGAAAAAACGTCAGCTCAGCAATTTTTCACACTTCCCTCAAATGCTCAGCAAGGTTATTTCCGGCAGAGTGGAGACAACAGGCCACCAGTAGCCTGTGGGCTCTGAGGAGCCCCAGGACCCACCCCCACAGATTGAAGAAGCTCCCACTGCCTGGACTGGCCACACCCCAGGAAGAACTGATGCCCCTGGAAACAAGATGTGGCAAGCCCTGTGTTTCTTAAGTCATACCCCAGCTTGTCCAGCACTGACAGTCCACAGCAGACACTACCGAGGTGGCTAGGCCTGTTCTTACTGCAGGGCAGAGACAAAGCTAAGAGAAATGCCTGCTCCTAGAAACTGTGTCACCCTCAGCAAGAGACATGTGTTTAACAGAGCCCCAAGGGAACTCTGACAATGGCTTCCTAAAATTTTGCTAGACCCTCATCCAGGTGTCTGCAGGGCCTCCTGCACCACACTTGACCTTCACAGAAGCTGAGCCTGTTGAAGTTGGAAGGATGCTTACTTCATGACATCCAAACTCTTTGACTGCTAGGGAGGGTGAGAACCAGAGAAGGAAAGGAACTTTCCAAGGTCACACAGCAGGCGAATTAAACCTGTGCCTGCCAGGCTGTTGGGACAGCCCCAGAGCCTTCCCAAGGCCAGTGCGTTGGTCTGGAGCCCCTGGAGAAAGGGATGAGAGTGGGGTTTTTCAGGTATCAGAACTGGTGGAACCTCCACAGACTGCACTACTGCCCCCACAGTTCACGTAGGGGTTCCTTTCAAAGCTCTTGAGGAGTGAATTCAAGGCAAGAGTTTCTCCTGCCTTCCTCTTGAAGCACAGCCTGCAGTTTTGGCTGTGCGTGGGGGAACTGTGGGTTCTGTGGGTTTCCTCAGCTGTCGCGGCACAGGACCAAGGGGCCTCAGGGGCTGGGATTTAGGAGCTTTGTTCCCTTAAGGAACCCATATCCAGTCTTGAAAACATTTCATTTTCTACCAGTGCCCAGCCTTGGCATGGCCCCAGGTCCACCCTCTGTGTTGCCAACTCTCAGCTGGGCCATATCCTTAGGCTTCTGTCTTTCACCCCAGGATGCCCTGGAGTCCAGGGCAGAGGATAGCAAAATAAGGGACATATGGGCAGAAGAGAAGGGGGTTCTGTTGGGTAGATGGGAAGGCCAGGGGCTGAGGGTATCCTCAATCATTCCCTGACTTCTTTGACCTTGATGAGGTCACGGAGCCCTTTCCTAGCACCTTCTCTCTACCTGGCATGGCAAAGTATTGGAATGTGAATGAAGAGCTTCGCAATCCCTGAAATGGACCCCCACCCCATCCTTGCCATCTGAGCTCCCCCTCTTCCTTAGCCCTTTCTCTCTGTTTCTCTCTCTCCTCAAAGCTGATGCCACATGTGATGTCAGATCTCTCACTACCAAAGGGACTCCTCTCCAGACACCTGCCTGGTGGGGGCCATCCAAGGAGAACCCTTTTGTAATCCCCTCGATAGAGGATGAGACCCACAGAAACACTCTTCTGACCTCCAGAGATCACCCCATATTGGGGCCTGAATGACACGCCTTCTCCTGTGCCCCCAACCCTTGTCTCTGCAGGAACTTACTCTGAGAAGAGATAGAGTGTGGGGGTGGGGCAAGGAGTGGAGGCGCTTACAAGGGGCATTGAGGTTGGCTCTGGCCGGGGTGAGAAGCTGAGGATGGGAGGAAGTGTGGTGCCGGGGACCGGGAGCCACTTTAGGGGAACCCCTCCCAGAAACCCCCTCTTCCTTGCCATCCGGAGGACAGACCCAGCCTTTGGCAGGCATGTGGCTGAGGGTAACAAAAGAGTTGTTGAGAGAGGGGGGCTGAGAGCACTTGTCTGGGATTCCCAGGAGGAGCAGGTTGGAAGGGAGGGAGAAGGCTGGAAGAGAAGGAAGGTGGTCCTTTTCTCCCCAGAGACTGGCGGCCCAGGCCCCTCTGCCCTCCCCACCAGGCGCGCTCAGGCAGCCAGCCCTGTGCCCCAGCCACAGAGAGGAAGGTACCTCCAACTGCTTGTGCCTCAGTCCCCCAGCACCGGCCTTTCCCGAGCTTCCCTCTCCGTGTTCTCTCAGCACCCCTCACCTCAGCCCTGTCTAGGGCCACAACTTTCAAAGTCCTAGCTGGCCAGTGGCTGTGCGATGGGCCGACCCTGCGACTTTCCCTTTGTACGCGGAGCCCCAGCCCCGCCCGCGGGCCCTCGGGAAGTCCGCGAGGCGCGCGGCCGGAGGAGAAATCTCCTCCCGGGGTTCCCTGCCATGCGCGCCCCTCCTCGTGGCCCAAGTTGGGGAGGGCTCGAGATCCCCTCCCCTTTCCCCCTCGCCGGGTCCACTCACCGTTGTCCCCGGGAGGCCCCCGGACGCCAGGCAGCACGTAGGCGGTCTCCAAGGGGTGGTAGGTGGGCGCCGGCACCCCGCTGCACTGGAAGCCGTCGCCTTTGATCTTCTTCACCAAGAAGGAGCGCGGCATGGTGCGACCGGCGGGGAGCTCGGCGGGGTACTTGAGCAGAGCCGGCTGGGGGAGGCGGCCAGCGGGCGCGATTGGCTGTCCGCTAGGGGTTTCAGCACTGGACAGCTCCCAGCGGGCGGGCCCGGCGGCGACGGCCCGGCCGGGCTCCGGCTCCCGCTCGGGTTCGGCGGCGGCAGCGGCAGCGGCGGCGGCGCGCAGACAGGCGACTGCTGGAGCTGTGCTCAGCACTCCGGCTGCCGGCTTTATATGGGACGCAGGCTGGAGGAGATCAGGTGGTCCCCTAGCAATGGAACTGTTCAGCGCTCTAATCCATCAAATGTCCCCCAGGACAATCGCTCCGCACACGTTCCCCTGAACCAGCGGCGGTGGGGGCAGAACAGGAGCACGGAGCGGAAAGCGGGCAGGAGGGGAGAAAGTGAGGGCGAGAAAGGCGCAGAGATAGAGAGACGGAGCAGGGGAGCGTGCGTGTGTGTGTGCGTGCGTGTGTGTGTGTGTGTGTGAGAGAGAGAGAGAGAGAGAGAGGCAGAGAAAGGAGAGACACACAGTGAAAAAGGTGGGAATAGAAGCAGAGAGACCAAGATAAGGACAAAAAGACACAAGCATGACACAGAGAAGAAAGACAGAAGAGAAAGTAGCAGCACACACTTCTGCACCCGCGGGAGGAAAAGAGAGATCCAGACACACAAAAAGAAAGCCCCTTGGAGATGTAAAGAGAGGCAGAAAAACTGCGAAATAGAGATGGAGGGGAGCAAAGAGAGGGTGAGGGGGAGAAAGCAGTTCGGCCAGGTAGGGTTCAGACACATGAGGACGCAGGGAAGGGGGTGCAAAGAAGAGTGAGCCAGCCAGGGACCACCCTCCTGCCTCCCCACAGTCCTCACCCTTTGCCTAGTTCTGAAGAGGTCAATGTATGGTCAATTTTAACTAGAGGAAGCCCCTCCACCACCCCTGGCCTGGGCTCCCGCTGGAACCCCCTATTGCATTTGGGGTTCAACTTTCTTCTCCCAGAACTGATGGGGGGAGTAAGTCCCCCATGCCGGTGCTGGCCTCTCTCAGCCAGTTATGTTCCGGTGCCTATCTCAGGCGAGCACCGCAAGAGGAAGTGAAAATCGCCCAGTAATTAATTTCCCTGCTGCTGAGGGGGGGTGGTGGTTTTGACACATCCGAGGCTGTGTCTTTCCCTGAAGCGGGGAGCAGACAATAGAGACACGTGGACTGGGAAGGGAGAGGGGGGAAGGGAGGGGGAGCGGGGCTCCTGCTGGAACTCTTTGCAGGTCAGCTCCTTTGTCTCTGGAAGGATCTAAGCAGCCCCCCTAAATCTGGTCCAAACCTAAGGGACCCCCCCTCCATGTCCTGGCAGGACTGAGGAGCAGGAGAACCCAGCCTCACAGCCAGAGGCTGGTGGGCACAGCCCCAGGGTGATGGGTCGCCTCCACAAGTGTGGGACGGCCAGTACATTAGAGTCCCAGAGCTAGACCCCAGGGACGCCAGGCTGTCACTGGGCCATGGCATTCTGAGGATGGATGTAAAGCTGATAGAGCAGAGATGTCCTTTGGGTACTGGGTCATCCAATACCAGTTGGGCATGGAGGTGCCTGAGGTCACAGAATGAGAAGCTGCAATTTCTAGAGACCTCAGTGTCCTCTGGGTACCATTAGGTCAAGCGCTAGCCTGGTCTTTGACGTGTGGCTTAGGAAATTTAAGATTAAAATTTGGGGCCTTAATGTTGATCTCCCATGATCTGAGAGTCCTTGCCAATCTTCTCAGTTGCACTGTGTCTTATTTTGCTCCTGAGACTTTTTAAAACCTCAGCCTCTGAAAGTTGAAATTAGGGTTAGTCCCTGCCCCAAGGCACACCTCTGTGTTGTCTGCTCCAGCCACAGGAGCCTACTTCTAGTTCTTCAGGCTTCCTTTTCACCTGTGCAGCGGTCTTCCTTGACTTCACCCTGCTAGCCCCTTCTTGTCTCCAGGATGTAGCTGAGACACTTCTTCCAGGAGGTGTCCCTGACTTCCTTCATTGTATACCAAGCTGACCTGCCCATCGGACAGGGACTCTGTCCTGTGTACAGCTTAGCACACTCTTAACAGCATGCTCCCAAGTCTCCCAGTTCTCCTCCCTACCAGCTGTGAGACCCTGGGCAAGTTACTCAACTGATCTGTGCCTCAGTTTTCCCATTCATAAAATGGGAATAATACCTGTTGCTTCTTTGAGCATTCTTGAGAGGATTACAAGAGTTGTTACTCATAAAGGACTTGGAATGGTGACAGGCATATAACAGGTGCTCACTACACCTGGATTCTATATGAATAATTGTGGATGGCATCTAGCATTCATTTCTCAGGGAGTGCCATGGAGTAAATGGTGAACCAGGCATCCCTGGTCCCTGCTGTCTTGAATCTGACTTCCAGGGAAGAGTGGGTGGACACTAAACGTGGAAATTCTCATGTCAGCACTGTCCTTTCTGAGTTTTTGGGTGCTGTGAGAACAGGAAACTGGGTGAAATCATGGAGGGCATTAGAGCCTTTAGACAGGGTGCTCAGCAGAGGTCTCCTGGGAGAGGTGACATTCATGCTAAGGCTTGAACCAGTCATGGAGGAGCCGAGGAGGAGCCATATTATTGCTACCAGGCAGAGGCTCCCCACATTCAGAAGGCTCTGAGGCAGGAATGACCCTAGGCTGGAAGAATGAGCTTGAGGGATAGCAAGAACTAGAAGGAGATGAGGTCAAGACACGACAAGACTAAGCCCAGAGTGCTCAACAAGTTGTTGATGGTCTGTTGTGATGCAGAGACAGAGCTTGAACTGGACTCGGCCACGTTACCTCTTTTTTCCGGGCAAGACAGAGAGGCGATCCACTCCTTCACTGGTGAGTGAAGGCCCCACAGAAGTGCACACCCAAAGGTCTGCAGTGCAGTAGTGCCAGGCTGAGAATGAGGTCCTGGACTTCTGTCCTCCATGTGCAAGGCGGCATGGGTACAAAGCCAGCTATCCCAGAAGCTGAGGTTCAAAACTGCCTTTGTGGGGAGGAGGCCTTAAGCGTGGTTAAGATACACAAAGCCGGCAGAATTTCATCACTAGGACACCAAGAAGAGCCACTGTCCCCAGAACTGGCCCCAAAACTAGCTTAATGGGTTCAGGAAGACTACTGCTAGGAATTTATTTCTCCAAGTCACATCAAGTAAGGATAGAACTTTATTCCCAGGGATGTTTGCTGCAGCATCCAAGGTTGGAATAAAAACTCCAAGCTGGATAAAGTGGGAAGGAAAAGAAAACATTTACCTGATAGAATATTCTACAGTCATTAAAAATTTATATACAGGGAATAACTCATGGAATTATGTTAAGTGAAGGATGCAGAACCCAGAAATCTCTCACAGCATGTTTACAACAATGAACCAAAATAAAAACAAACACGCATGGAAAAGTGAAAGGTGGCTGGTGGGACGATGAGGGAGTTTTCCTCCTTTTTGTTTTTTCCAAAAAGATCATAAAATATTTCAGTTCAAAAAACATTTATCTTGAATACTTGCTAACTATCTATTTACTTCCAAATAAAAGAAATGGTGAAGTTTAAAACATGTCAGGACAGTCTTCTGATTTGGAGAAGATAGCATTGCCAATGGCACGTTCCCCCCATGGCAATTATACCAACAGAGACATGGCTGAGGAGCTCCTTGGGCCTGGCACTGTGCTACTTAAGCACTTAGGAGAAGCAGGCTTTGCCTGGGGCTTCAGGTCCGGGGATTTGGGGTCAGTATATTTTCAGTTCAAATTCCTGCCCTACCACCTTCCAGCTGTGTCTTTGTGCCTTTCTTCCCCATCTGTAAAATGGGAGTATAAATAGAGCCTACCTCAGATTGATGATTAGATGGTAATGGTCCTGGAAAGTGCTTAAAACAGGGACTGGCACATACTCACTCACGTGACTTGGTAAAGACTGACTGACTGTTGTTATTTACTTATCTTGGCTCCTCTAAGCCACACTATGGCTTAGGGAGGAAGATTCTGCTATTGGCCTGCTCTACAGGTGAGGGTATGTGACTGGCTTAAGACCTCAAGGTTACTTGCTTGCACTGCTCATCAGGCAGGAGGTGACTATCAGAGTCTGGGAATCTCAGGGCTGTGTGACCTGAGCTGGCTGGCAGAGTCACCCCAAGCCTTCCCTTGGCATCTGTAAAGGGCTGCGAGGTGCGTGGGAGCTTGCATGCTTCACTCAGCGTCTCAGGAGGGAGCACGGCCCTGGGAGTCAGGAGCCCATCCCCACCCTGCCTTTGCTCTCTTCTGGGCCCCAGCTTTCTTGTCTGTCAAATGGGGATGGGACGAAATGGTCCCTGAGCTGCTGTCCAGATCCGATAATGGAATTCTGTATGAATTCCAAGGAGGAAAGCGGCCGCAAATGCATCCGCTCTGTGCAGCCGGGGCTTTCCCTAGTAAGTTCCACTTGCCCTACCCAGGTGCTGAGTGTGTTTATCTAGACCGCCTCCTCTGGGCCAAAGGGAAGAGGCGGGGGAGGCTGAAGCTGGATAATTTCACAACCCTGCTTACCCAGGCTCCAGCTCACCAAAGGCATGCGGTGGGGCCTCAGAAATTTGATACAGGCTGTGTTGTTTCTTTCATTTATGGTTCTCTGGGAAGCAGATGTGACAGTGGAGGTAGGAATGCAAGAGCCCTGCTGGAGACTACTTTCTGGGAGCAAAGAAGCACAACTTCCCGTCTGAGGTGGAGGGGCGACCTGGGCAGGGAGAAGTGGAGGAGAGAGACCCAGGCCTGTTGCAGCTCTGAGGAAGACCTGGCTGTCCTGATAGGCTCCGAGGCAAAGATTCCAGGGGAGGAGGCCCACAATGGGGCCCAACCCCAGGCCGGGCTCCAGCTGTGCTCATCAGCAGCTGGGCGTCCTGGAAATGGCCTAGGCGCCAGGCTGGAGGAGCTCTGAGACTGTAGCCCAGAGGAGACCCAAGCAGCATCTCCCTGTGGCTGCTCATGTTTTTCTTTATTCATTTAATCAAGCAGGAGCGCTGGGCTATGTGCCAGGTACAGATCTTTGCACTTTATAGTAGGGAGCCCTCACATTTGCCTTGGGAGGCAGACAGAATTGCCAGTCCCATTCTACAGGGGGAAAAACTGAGCACAGAGAGGTTAAGTGACTTCTCTTAGGTTTCACAGCTAGTCATGGTCATGAGGCCACCTGGGGCCTGTGAGAGACTGTGCCCTCACCTTCCTGCGTGCCACCTCCTCTCAGGTCATGGCTCAGGTCACAAAGGCCCTGGCATGGAATTCTGGGGATTTTTCCATTTTCATTTTTGTTGGCTCGGGGCCTCAGACCTGACACAGACTTCAGGAAGGTACTGAAGTGGTGGGAACATGGCAGGAACCTCAGAGCCTCCTGCCTTGGGCTTGGCATATGCTGTCCCTACTGTGTGGAGCTCACACCTCTCCCCTCTTTGCCTCATTAACCCTTCCTTCCGTGACTGTCCTGCCTGACCCCAGGGTCCAGCCAGGACAGAGGTGACATATTCAAGAAAGAGCATGTGTCACAATCCCAGAGGATCACAGTGCTGACATTTGTTGAGCATGTATTAAGTGCCAGGAGCCAAGTCCAGCACTTTAAGTACATTATCTCACATTGTCAATAAAGGTCAAGGTCTGTTGCTCTCCGTCCTTTACAGATGAGGAAACCAGGGCTCAGAGAGGCAAGGTAACTTGCCCCAGAAACCCAGAGAGGAGCCAGTGATGTTGGGATTCTCATCAGGCTGTCTGGCTTTGAAGTGTGTGACACCAGGAGTCCCCCCCATCTAAAGAGCCCAAAGGTAGAGGGAGCCTTCCAAGGGGTGTCCCTTCCCCCAACCAAGGCTGAGTGCTCCTTGAGTGGGGTCATACCTGCTCCATTCATTGTCACATGCTCCTCACCTGCCGTGTGCCGGGTGAACAGTAGGTGCTCAGGCAGTGTCTCTCTTGGATAAATGAGAGCAAACCTCCTGTGACCCCCACTTACTGGGGTCGCCTTTAGCCTGGGCCAGGTTGATCCCTCAACCTTGAGATTTCCCCCTGTTTTGGGATATCCCTGATGCCTATCCTGACTATCACAGACATCGGCAGCCCCCTCCCCAAGTGTCTTTCCTCAAAGCTGGGAGCACTCCTGATCCTGTCAAGGTCGAATTGTTTTTCACAAGGTCACATTGTAAGGAGCTCTCTGAAACCTCTGGAGGGGACTGGCCTGCAGCAGGCTCACCAGGCTTCCTACAGGGCCAGGGAATTTGGAACAGGAGTGGGGTAGAGTGGCTAAAAGGACCCCATGCAAAAGCCCTACATCCAAGCAGGCGAGGTGGTTCAGAGTTTGGACCTGGGTCACCCTGAACCAGATGTGAACCCCAACTGTGCCTTATCCAGCTGTGTGACTTTGGGCAGGTTGCTTGGTCTCTTCTCTGTGTCACCTCTGTAGACCTAGGCCAAGGACAACACCTGCTCAGCAGGGCTGCATGAGGCTTGGAGGATGGCCAGGACTCGGGGAGTGGGAGGTCTACCTAAACATCGATCAGTACCATCCCCTCCCCATCCTACTTGACAGTTGGGGAAACTGAGGCACAGCAGGGGAGTACTTTCTGTGGAATGCTTGGGCTCCCTGCCAGATCAAAGCTGGTTCTCTCACCTCATAGTGGCCTCACTTTCCTCATGCACTTCCCCACCAGGCGAGCTCTCGGAACCATCCCTGGCAGATGCCAAGGCTGCTGTCAGAGCTGCAGAGTTGGCATTTCCTGGCTCTCAGGACTCCTGACACAGAGGAATCAACCCCTCTCATCACCCCCAACTCCACCTCCTGCTCTCTGCCTTTGCTCAGGCACCAGCTGGGACCCATCAGCTGCTGGATGAAGCCAGGAGGTGGCTCACATGCTTGGAAACAAGAGGTTCCTAGTATTGACCCGGGCTTGACTCAGACTCTGTGGATGGTTGGACTGCTAAGGCACTGGAGCATCCTCACACCCTTGCACTCACCTTCCAGCTCCCTCATCTCACACCAGTTGCATAAGCACAGGGGAGCACAGGGATAAAGGCATGAGTGATTTGGGTTTGAACCCTGATGTGCTGTCTACTAAGCAGTCATCTGCCCTGGGCAAGTTACCCATCCTCTTTGTACTGCAGGTTCTTCGACCTCAGATGGGGATGGTTATGCTAATGTTATCAACAGGGTAGGTGGGAGAGGAGAGATGTGTGCACATCATCAGTTCTCAGTAACACCAGCCACTGTGAACCTCAACTCTATCCTCTTACAGTTGACCACATGAGCCTTTCAGCCTCACGGAGCCTCTCCTCTCCCTGACTTCTGATCCTACTGTGGCAACTCATTGGAGCTCTGCCTAGATTGTAAATACTTATTGATAATCTCCAGTTCCCTTTGCAGGCCTGGCATACAGTGGTGCTCATGAAAATGTCTGCTTGATTCACATGAGCTCATGGAATTCTCCCTATGGGTAAGTAGTATGGTTATCCCCATTTTAAAAGAGGGATGGTGGGTAGAGAGAGGTTAGTAAATTACCCAAAGACTCCCACCAGATATTTACTGAACATCTACTATGTGCCAGACCCTGTGCTGGGCACACAGCAGTGAATAAGATAAAGATCCTCTCACATGCAACTCATGTCCTACTGAGCCAGTACTGGTAGAAAGTCAGAGTCTTACTGTAGAAAGCTCTGGGAAGCTAAATGACACGGAGCTAAGATAGACATGAGAAAGGCTCTTCTGGATGTGGTAGTCAAGGAAGTCCTCTATGAGGAGATGACTTTAGTGTCCAAAATGCAGTAAGCTCTTGGTTGAGATCAGGGAATCCTCTGTGGTCCTGTTGGGCAGGTGCAATCTGATATCCAGGGCTTCCAGACTGGTGGTGCCTAGAGTTCAGTGGCCTGGGTCAGTTCAAAGTGGACAAATGAGCCCTTCCCAGATGCCCACTTCTGGGGATTGGTTAAGAGAATCCAGAAAGATGGCTTAGCTTCTCAAGCCTCCTTTGTGCCTCTGTAAAGTGGGCTTGTGAGCACAGCATGTGCTCAGGAGTGCAGAGCTGAGTCCCCAACAGTGTGTAGTGAGTGCTAGGCACAGCACCGGGCAAGCCAGAGCACTATATCCTCATGGCTGCAGAGGGCAGCTGACCTTCCATTTGGCTGCCCAGTACCTTTTAATACCCTTGTTCTATGAGTCTCTGTCTCCCACTGGTGGGGTAAACACTGTCTTCCCTGTCCCCTCTGAAGCAGTGGTGTTACCCAGCTAGCCTGTGCCACTCTGAAGCAAGTGTGGGGACTGGCATAGCAATGTCCATCAGCAACAAAGTCCTTGGCATCAGCATCCAGCATGAGCTGTGATCCCAGGGTTCCATGGTGTCAGCAGTGAAGTCTCCTTTAGGCTGCGGCTCCAGCTCAATTTATAGCTTTTTTTTCTTGGAGATGGAATTTCTGGGCCTGGTTTCTGTCTCACTTGGAGATCCCTTAAGCATGTTTTTACAGGGATCCTGGGTGATTCATCAGCATGGGTCATCACCTGGAAATTTTACTTAAGATTTTTTTCCTGTTGAGTTTGAATCTCTCTCCACTGACCATCCTTGTGGTTCATAGGACCCCTTGGGGATGAGCAGATCCCCAGGTTTTTCCTCTATCTTCGCCTCAAGGGCAGGGGCTCCAGTTGCTCACTTTTGTGTCTCCAGCTCCTTGCACAGCACAGGTCAGCAAAATCTCCCTGCATTCTCATGGCATGAGCAGCTGAGAGATGTGGGACATGGTTGTCATACATCCTGGATGCTACCCTAAGCCATGATCCTTTTGACTGATGCTCTTCTGAAAGTGCAGGTCTCAGAATTGAATGCAAAACTCACAGAAATATGTGAGTAGGCCTGAGTGGAAAGAAAACATCTCTTTTCTTGCTCCAGATATCAAACTCCTAATTATGTGGCCAGATATATTTCATAAACTTTTGAAATTTCCCTGGTGACATGCATCAAGCTAGTATCAAGCTATCATCAAGTGTTTTGTTTCTGTGCTGCTCCATAGTATTGCTAAAGTTCCTTTTACCACCCCTTCACTTTAATCTCATTCCTACCCCAAGGCATTGCCTCCTCCCCAAGGCCAATCAATAACAGATCAACAGCATAATTTTGGTTGTTGGTAGCAATTGCTGAGACTATGCTATTGAGACAGATTCTGGAAATGAGTTTGGCCTCAGTGAGAAGGAATGCTGTAATTGATTAAGGATGCCTGCCGAGACATGGGAGGGAGTGCTAGTATGTTTGTTGTGTACTTACCACTTCGTATACCAGGTCCTGCGAAGCTGGAGTCCATAAGAAGGAATTCAGGAGATCCATCATTATTTCTTTTGGGAAAAGTATTCTATTTTTAATTTCACTAACCTTTATCTGAAACACATCACTCCTTTGATTATGAATGTAGGCAATGGATCACAGGGAAAGTAGCAGGACCCATGACACTGTCATCAATAGAAATTACAAATGTGCTCTTATCCTGTTACAGATGTTTCAGATATCTTGAAGTATCTTTTCTACTCACCATGTCTTAGAAATTGCTACAGTTATTTACTAAATCTTGTGTTACCAAGAAGCACATGCATCACTCTAATGCAAATTTGGTTTCTTTTTTTTACTTTTCCATATCTTTTTTTAATTTTTAAATTTTATTTTAAAGAGAATAAAACAAAAGAGGGCAGTACAGAGCAAATCAGAACAGGACAACATAGGCAACACAGTACTTTACATAAAGACAACCGGACATCAACAGTAGCTATCACAATATCTCTTTCTCTGCTATAGTTGAGCATAGTTTCAAATACAATAATATCAAACATAACAAAATAGTATAAAGCCATGCAAAGAGTGAAAGAATTACAGGGCTTTCTGAACCAAATAACAGAAAATGATCAATGGGTACTATAATATCTCATTTTTGATAAAAAAATTTTGTTTAAACTATCACACATATTCAAATCCCAATAAGACACAATGTGATAGATAGAACCAATGGTAGTAGAAGAATAGAAGCATGGTAGGACTTCTAAGGATGATATTAAATCAGCAATAGCTGTCATAATGTTTTGTTTTCTTCAAAACAGCTGTTCATATCATCACTCATGATATAGTCAAACAAAACAGAATAAAACCATTCCAACTGATGATTGAAAACATTGAAAGGCTTCAAAGCTATGAGATGGGGACTCATGCTTACCATAAAATCTTATATACTCTTATCAACTCTCATACTAGGGAGACTATACAGTATTTACACTTGTGAGTTTGGTTTATTTCGCTTAAGAGAATGGGACCATTCTCTTAAGCAAATTTGTTTTTAATAATTTGGTGGCTGTTTCAATATAATCGGTTTCCTTTGTAATACTGTGTTATTATTTTATTTTGTTAGTTTACCTATCCCAACAGGCCACAGTAGTGATGCAGAAGCTCTTGTGTGGAGGGAAGAAAGGTTGTACAGGCCAAGACTGGAGCATTTCATGCAGTGGGTGGGTGGACAGGCCAGTGTTTTAAGAGGTCACAGGACGGAAGGAGTCTGGCCCAACCTACTGGTGGCTAGAAGGCAGTATTGACCCAGAGAGGCTCCAGGTCACCCATTCTTCTGATCTCAGAGGCCTTGGACTCTAGGAGCCCATAGCATAGGAGGAAGGATGCCCATGAAATAGGGAAAGACTCTGTCCTTCAAGATATCAGCTCACCAGCCAACAAACTTTAGCCCTGCCTCACTGTTCATTCATTCATTCATTCATTCATCATTCACTCCCCTACATTTCCCTGGTCCCTAGTAAATGGGCTCACCCTATACCAGGACCTGGACTGAGCACTAGCAAAGGGAGATGTGTCAAGACTCAGTCCTTCCTTCAAAAGACAATCAAACAGTATAGGTTCAACACTTTGTGGGGTGAGGAACTCGAGGCCCCAGCCTGGAAGTGACCTCTTGACAGAGCAGGAACTAACTAACCAGCCCTGGTGTGCTCTGGAAGGCTGCTTGTGAGGCAGGTGTGCAAAGATGCTGGGGGGTAGAGGGGTAGAAGTGGCTGCAATGGTCACACAGGCCCCCAGAAGTCACACTTGAGGGCTTAGGGTTGGGTCAGGACTCTGTTGATCTACCTATCTCAAGGGCACTGAACTGTGACTTCAGTGGCCTGGGAAAGTTCAAGGTCACTTTCTGGAGTATGGGAAGTAGAGCTCACATCACCAGGGCTGGCAAAGGCCAATTGGAAATGGAGTGGAAGTGTGTGTAGGCCTGCTCCTCTCGGTGGCTGCCACAGGGCTCTTCTGCTGGGAAGGCCAGAGCAGGCCTAACCCTTTATTTATGGGCTGTGTGGGCAGTTCACTCCTGTGGCCACTGGCTGGGTATGCAAGGCTGGGATTACTCACGCCCCAGTTGTGGTCCAGCCTCTGCAGGCTGCGGGGTAATGAGTGAGGTAATTAAGTGTAAAAGACAGAGCAAGCAGGGGAGAGCTGAAGGGGGGCAGTCACCGGCTCTTTTCAGGAGCAAGGGAGTGAGATAATGTGAGATAATAGGCTGGCCAGGCCCTGCCCAGGCAGCCTGGCCTGTGCCGAGAGGTGCCCCCTAAACGCCAAGACAATTCAGCCTTTTCAGGGAATATGGTGGGGGTGGGGGGTTCGGGCAGGGCCCGGCTCCAGGACAGCTGTATGGAAATGACAGTTCTTCTCTGACTGGTCCTGGGTTGGCTGAGAGTTGGGGGCAAGCGGCTTGGGGTGGGGGTGACACTGGGTGGGAGGAAGTTGACGGGGCTAGGAAAATGGACCAAGTGGGATGAAGGATCCCCGTGGGCTGAAATGCTGGGAGCTGTGTGTGGGTGGGCAGTAGGCGAGGTGTTGATAGTGGCAGACCCCAGGGTCCAAGTTACCTGGGCGGCAGTCATCGCCTGGCCTGGGCCAGCTATGTGACCTCAGTCTGATCAAGGCCCTCCCTTCTCTAGGCCCCAGGACCCTAATGAGGCTGTCCAATGGTCCCTACCTCCCAGGAGTGTTTGGAAGATTATCAAGATGATGCATGGTGCCAGGTACAGAGTGGATACCCATAAATGCTCCAGATAGTCAAATCCAGAATCAAAGAGCTCTGTCATTTCTTCATTTAGTGGGTAAATGTTTATTGAATGCCTACTAAGTTCCTGGTGCTGGGAAAGTAGTAAATAGCAGAGTTCCATTCTTCTCAGAGCTGACATTTTAAGAGATGAGACAAACTATTACTCATAAATATATAAACAGGAAAGATCCCAGCGACAATGCCATTTCTGAAAATTTATTCTATGGATGCATTTGGATACTTGTGAAATTTTTTTTTCTTTTTTAAATACTGTCTTATTTTTCCTAGCAAATTCTTAGAAACAAAGTCAGGCATAGTGGTGCACACCTGTAATTCCAGCACTAGGGAGGCTGAGGCAGGAGGATGACTGTGACTTTGAGGGTAGCCTGGGCTACAAAAAGAGACTGTTTCAAAACTTTTCTTTTCTTAGAAATGTCTGTTATACATGAACCAATTAAATAAAATATGGCACAGAATACTTTACAGTCATTACAATGGAAAGACCATGCTTACTGTGCTAGTATAAAGAAGTCTTCAATATGTATCAACAAGTGAGAAAAGAAATGTGAGGAAATGTTTTATGAAAAAGAAGGGGAAACAAAAAAGTATTTATATTAAGTCATTTACATGACAAACTCTCAGAGTGAGAGAGGAGACCCCCAAGGAGACTTCACAGCAGACTTTTCTGTAGTTTTAATTTGCGGGGGTGGGGGGTGGTACTGGGAATTGAACTCAAGACTGTGCTTGCCAAGTAAGTGCTGTGCTGCTGAGCTATATCCCTAGCCCTGTCGTTTTAATTTTTATACTAAGTGCATTTATTATTAGTTCAAAATAAAATAACATAAAAGTATTCAATTTTCTTTCTTTCTTTCTTTCTTTCTTTCTTTCTTTCTTTCTTTCTTTCTTTCTTAGTATTCAATTTCTTCTTTCTTCCTTCCTTGCATCAGTATTTGTTGAAAGTCACATAGGATGTGGGACTCAGCAGGAAAGACATTTCCTCCCGGGATGAGTTTGAGGATAAGGAGAGCAGGTCTCTTGCTGTCAGAGAAGGCCACCGCAGAGATGAACCCCAGCAAGGCTAAAATGACCTTGTGATGTCTGGTTGGAGCTGCAAGAATCAGTGTAAACTTATGTCTTCGACATGCATAGGTAGATAAGAATCCTTACTGGATGCTAAAGCTGAAACCACTGCTGAAAACTTGTTGCAGTTAGGATACTGACAGAGTGTTAAACTACTCTCCCAGGATATAATAATTACAAAGGGAAAGGGACTGTGTGTGTACAGTGGAGAAACGGCATAGACAACCTTAATCAAGTGACCCAAGATTAGATCATCTGTTAGGGGAAGAGTTGACCTGGGATCCCTGCTAGGATCCACAGAGAGAAGCAAAAACCCAGTCCTGAAATGTTCCTGCCCAAGACGCTCAGCCTGCTGGCTAAGTGAGGGACCATAGAAAAGCCCAGATGAAAGTACCCTCTGCAGAACAAGTAGCCTGGAGCCTCGATGAGTGCCAAAGTAACAAGAGGCAAAGCAAGATGCAGGTCCAATCCAGGTTAGAGAAGACTAGAGATGAGACAGGGGAATGCTGTATCTCTGGATGTATCTTTTTGTTTATTATAAAGGACACTGATATTGGGACAATTCACAGTATTTGGGTCTGAATATTAGAGAGTAACAATGCATTGGTATCAATTTTCTAATTTTGATTACATAATTGTGATTATGTAGAAGGTCCTTGTTGGTAAGAAGAAGACACTAGAGTATTTTGGGGTGATAGAGAATCAGATTGGCAATTGACTCTCAAATGGTTCAGAAAGAATCTTCAAACAAAGAGAATGATAAAGCACATGTGTTTAAGTGCCAATGTCAGGAGATGCCAGGTGAAGCATGCAGCATATGGGAATTCTTTGTACAGCATTTGCAGTTTTTCTCTAAGTATAACATTATTTCAAACTAAAAAGTTATTTGGATGAAACTGAAACCATGTAACATCAGGTAGTAACAAATGATACACAACACAAACCAGTGAGCAGAGGACTAGCGAATGAAGGAGTGGTGCTGTTCTAGATGGCACGGTAAGGTCAGGGCTCTTTGGAAATGTGTTTGAAAAGAGTCAGGTGAAAGGAGGGGCAGACCCCCCCAGGATGAGGGACACACTCAGGAATATGGTTGGAACACAGCCTGTGTGACATGTCCATTGGCTTCCATTACTGTGTAACCAATGACCACAATCTCAGTGGCTTAACACAACACACCTTAGCTCACAGTCCTGTAAGTCACAATTTGGGGGATCACAAGGTAGAAATCAGGAGTGAGGTGAGCTGGGCTTTGTTCTTATCTGAAAGGGAAACATCTACTTGTAAATTAACTCTCTGTTTCCCCTCTTGAGTACTGAGGGGAACCCCGGGTGTTTGCACTGAGCTATATCCCAGCATTTTAAAACATTTATTCATTTATTTATTTTTTATTTTGAAACAGAATCTTCCTAAATTCCTTAATTTCCAAGGCTGGGCTTGAATTTGTGATCCTCCTGTCTCTACCTCCAAAAGTGCTGGGATTACAGGTGTGTATCACCCTGCTCAGGTAGTACGTTCATTCTTGCTGGCAGCAGTACTGAGGTTCTGGTTTTCTTGTGGCTGCCTCTTCCTAGAGGTTCTGGCTGTCAGTTCCTAGAGCTCACTTGTGGCCTCTTCTATCTCCATGTCGGCAATGGTATGTCAAACCCTTTTCAGGTTCAAATCTGTGATTCCTTCTGTAACAGGCCAGTGGGAACTCACTGCTTTTAAAAGGCTCAGGGGACCAGGTCAGGACCACCCAGATACTTCCCACATCTTCAAGTCACCTTTCCCAAATGATCTAATCATGGGGGTATACTCTGTCACATTCATAATCCAGGGGATTGTGCAGGTCATATACCTGGAGGGGAGAGCATTGGAAATTGTAGGAGCTGTATTTGTCAGTTTTCACATAGTTGGGACACAATACCTGACATTCAGAATTTGAAGAAGATGATTAATTTAGCTCATGGTCTTGGAGGATTTGGTCTATGATTGGCTAACTCCAAGGCAGGAGCACGTGGTAGAGCAAAGTATCTCCCGATGACCCACTGAAACACAGCTGCTTGTGTGCTTCATTAATCCCCTAGCCTACTCCTAAGCCAATCAAGTTGATATGTTTGAGTTCAACCTCTGCATTCTACTTGTCAACTTGACACCTAAACATATGGCCTTAAACCACACTTAATCTCCAAATAAACAAAAAAATCAAATTAATAATTTTACCTAGTGTTATCATTTGTACAACTGGCAACAATAATCCCTTCATCAAGTCTTACTAGCTCCAGCATTTTTCAGAAGTCCAAGTCCAAATCTCTTCTGAGATCCAAAGTAAACTCTTAGCTGTGAATCTTTGTAAAAATAAAAGCAAGTTACATAATTACATAATCCCAAGGTACAATGGCACAGAGCAAACTAAACTTTCTCATTACAAAGGGGAGGAATAGTGGGATAGAAAAGAATGTGACCAAAGTAACACCAAAATTCATCAGGGTAAACATTATATTCTGTAGCTCCACATTTTGCATCTGGAGCATGTAGCGGTGAAATGTGTGTCCCAGAGGGCTTGAGCAGCTCCACTTCTATGGGCTTGGTGGCAGCAGCCCAATTAGTCTCCCTTTTGGGTTACCTCCTCCCAATCCTGCAGCTTTCCTCAGCAGACTGGTCACATTCTTGGCATCCCCCACCTCCCTGTGGTCTCTACTGTACCTTTGGCTTCATTCCCACAGCTTTATACATTGCCTTCAAAGGAGCTCCTTGCCTGGCCTCCCAAGCCTTCCTTTGAAATCTGAGTGGAAGCCTCCCTGATCCCAACTCTTGCATGCTGTATGCCAGTAAAACCAGCACCACAGGATGAAGCTAAGGTCTGCTGTCAGCAGAAGCAAAACCCAGACCAACATGACCGTGGCTGTAGTGGCCTATGAGAGCCTGGATGGCTGGACAGTGAAATGAATCTTGAGTACTGAGTTCTCTACGAGATCCTTTTTGAGCAAGGGTCCCAGGGGATCTCTTCTCAAACGGAAAGTTTACAATTTTGTATTTCTGAGCTTATGATGGATGAGGTCTTGCTGATATCTGAGATGTCCTCAAGGCATAGTTCTTCTTGTCACTGGAAAAAGAGCAGTAAAAACTTGGTTTGCAATAATAATTTGTTAGCTGGGTGTGGTGGTGCATGCCTATAATCTCAGCACTTGGGAGGCTGAGACAGTAGGATTCATGCAAGTTCGAGGCCAGCCTGGATTACATAGTGAGTTCAGGGGCAGCCTGAATTATACAGTGGGACTCTGTCTCAAAAAACCAAAACCAAAGCAAAACAAAACAAGCAAACAACCCCCTCCAAAAAAGAATTTGTTCCATTCATAATCCAAAGCACTTGTATATCAAAGCAGAGAAAGAGAGAGAGAAGAACCTGTTGTGATCATGTGATGCTTGGCATGACATACTACTTGTATTGCATTTCACTGTTCATTTATCAAGTTAAAATTTCTTAGAAATGTTTGCTTATTTTGTGGGATACTTGCAGACTAAGTTACTTAAAATCCAAGATTTGACCAGGCTTGGTATCTTTTTAATGTGGTAATCTCTTCAGCAACTACACCTTTGGCACTAATGTCTTTGGTCCAAAAATCTAAGTTTTAAAAATTTTTCTGCTCTGCTTTTTACTCTTGACTTGTACAGTTCTGACCAAAAGTGGCCAGCAATGCCACATCCACATCCTGACTACTGCGATACTTGAAATTTTCTCTGCCAGGTTAATTAGTCCACCACTCTTAATCTTAGGCTCCTGTAAAGTCTTGAGACACAGACAAAATGTAGCCTGTCTTGGTAACTTTTCTCTTGTTACTGGGACAAAATACCCAACATCTGAAATTAAGGAAGGAAAGTTTATTTAGCTTACAGGTTTTGGAGGTTTCAGTCAATAATCAGCTGGCGACAAGGCAGGGTAGCATGGCACTAGGGCAACACTTCAAGGCAGCAGCCAGAGCAAAAGGAGGATACAAAGGTTTGGGCCCAAAACAAGTCCAAAATCCAGCAGGCAAATGTTAACTCCTATAGTTGCATGTCCAGTATCTGAAGCAATCTATGGCAAATTGTGAGCTCCAAAGGGCTTGCGTGGTTCCACACATATAGCACTTCTGTTGGTTACAGATCCCATAGCTTTTCCCTTAGGCTGGCTTTTCTCCTGCCTTGCAACTTTCCTTAGATGATCCATGTTCCTCGTTTTTCCAAACTCCTGGGGTTTCCACTGCATCTTTGGCTTCACACTCAGAGCTTCACACAGTGCTCTTTCAGGGGCACATTACCTGGCCTCCCAGGCCTGCTGAAATTGGGTTGGGAGCCCGTTTGACCTCAGAACTCATGCATTCTGTATGTACCTAAAACCAGTGCTATATGGATGACACTAATGTCTGCTGCCAGTTGGAGCAGTAGCCAAGATTTTCTTTCTCTTGGTTGTAGGGGTCAAGTGCCCGGATCACTGAGCACTCTGAACCTGATTCTGAGAAACAAATTCTCTATGCCATTGCCATTCTGGGACATGGTGCTCTGTGGCTTTCTCTTCCAAGCAAAGTCTTTCACTTTTGCAGTTTTGAGGCTGCAAATTGTGAGGACCCGCTGCCTCTTCCCATGATGCCTATAGGCCATCTTTTTAATTTTTTTGTTCTTTCTCAGAAATTGAGATCTCAGCTCTATCTTTAGAGTCCACAACTTCACTGGAGCTTCCTTCTGGCCAAACTCATGTTTTAAATCATCCTGCTGGGCTCTTTGCTCTTGATTCACAACATAGATCTGGCAAAAGCCCCCAACAGTAGCCATGCCACCACCTCAATGTTAGACTGCCTTGAAATTTCTTTTGCCAGATTAGTTAGTCCACCAGCCTGAATCTCCATCTCAGGCAAAGTCTCTGGACATGAGCAAAATGCAGACAAACTTTCTGCCAAACCACAACACACATCATGTGGAGTTCAACAACCAATGAAGTCCTTTCCAGCAGAAACCTCCAGAGCCTGGTCTCTACTGGCAGGATTTCTTTCAGCCTTCTGGTCCCCTGAGCTCTGACCAGAATCTCCAATTCAGAACAGCCTAAGGTATTCTAGCTCTATACATTCAAGTGACATCTCAGAACATTTCCTAACTCTTTCCACAAGCCATTCCCAAATGCTCTTGAAACACATGGTCAGGAATAGTCCTAGCAATAACCTCACTCATAATACAAAATTCTTTCTTGGTTAATTTTCTCTCATTGCTGGGACAAAATACCCAATGCTCAAAATTAAGGAAGGGGAGGTTTATTTAGCTTACAGTTTTTGGAGGTTTCAGTCAAAAATCAGCTGGCTGCAAGGCAGGCTGTTATGGCACTAGGGCAATAGCCAGAGCAAAAAGGCAGCAGCCAGAGCAAAAGGAGGTTACAAAAGATTGGGACCAAAACAAGTGCAAAATCCGGCAGACAAATGTTAAGTCATATAGTTGCATGTCCAGCATCTGAAGCAATCTGTGGCAAATTATGAGCTCCAAAAGGCTTGTGTGGTTCCACGTCTATAGCACTTCTGGTGGTTACAGATCCCATGGCTTTTCTCTTTTGCTCTGGCTGCTGCCTTGAATTGTTGCTTCAGTGCCATGCCACCCTGTTTTGGAGCCAGCTGATTGTGGACTGAAACCTCCACAAACAATGAGCTAAGTAAATCTTTCATTCCTTCATTTTAGGTGTCGGGTGTTTTGTCTTAGCAATGGGTAAAAAGTAACCAACACATAGCTTTTAGTCCAACTGCCAATCCCTTGTTCCTAACTGTAACATCCTAAGCGTGGCCTTTACTATCTGCATTCCTATCAGCACTTTGATCTTCTGAACTCTGACAAGAATCATCAGATTCTGTTCACATTTTCTAAGATTTCTCTAGCCCACGTCTTGAGACTTTTCCAAATTCCTCCCACAAGTCAATTCCAAAGACTTCTAAACCACATTGATAGGTATAGTCACAGCTATAATCCCACTTCTCTGGCACCATCGTCTGTCCCATTCAGTTTTCCTGTTGCTGGGACATAATACTCAAGCCCTCAGTGTAGATCATCTGGCTCCAAGACAGAAGGGCATGGTAGAAAAGAGCTGCTTAGCTTATGGTAGAGCAAAGCTGTTTAGTTCTTGACAACCAGAAGCAGAGCTAGGGAGCAGTGCTGGAGGGGAAAGGATGGGCTTCTTAGCACACAAGGTCGTGTCTCTATGACTCATCTGGACACACTCAGAGACATGCTTTATTAATCCCTTAGGCTGTTTCCAAGTTGACAAGATTAAGTTTAACTACCACAGGGGCCATCTTGGAATCTACCTCCCACTGTGAGGAGTTTGAGCCACAAGGATGCCAATATGACTAAAAAGGAATGAGTGAGGGGCCCAGGGAAGGTAGACAGTAGATAAGCATGGGTGATACATAAATGCATAGTCCCCAATAAAGGATTGAGGTCTCAACAGTCACCTTCTACCATTTTGGATCCTGAGGAAGCAGAATTCTGCTGGTACTCACCTATTACCTATGTTCAAGATCAGTCCTGGGTGAAATAAGTAGACCATTTAAATCAAAGGAAAATATCTCAAAAAGCAGTCCGTGGTAAAACGTGGGATACTGGTCATGGATGATGAATGAATTTGTTCCATGTACTTGTTCTGGTGGGCACAGTGCCAAGAACCCCTATAGGCTCCTCAAGAGCCCATGGAAAGGTCTAAAGCCTGAAAAATAGTGGCTAAAAATATTTGAAAGTCTTCTAAATTTGGAAGTAATAAAATTTAATGGAGTATCAACTGATGGTCAGCATCTCTCTCTCTCTCTCTCTCTCTCTCTCTCTCTCTCTCTCTCTTCTCTCTCTCTCTCCTTAGAATTAAAACCAGGGCCTTTACACAGAGCTTCATCCCTGGTCCTTTTTTATTTTTTATTTTGAGACAGCATCTTGCTAATTTGCCAGGTTGCATAGAGTAGGCTTAAACTTGTGGTCCTTTTTGCCTCAGCCTTGCAGAGTGCTAAGATTACAGGCATGCATCACTGTGCCCAGCTAACTCCACTCTCTTAATAATTATACATGCAGTAGGTTTAATATGGCTACATTTCCTTTATGTTTTTAAATTATCATATTTATATATTTTCCTATAGTATCACATGCAGTATACAACATAAAAAGGTACAAAAGGAATACCATGAAAAAGAAGTCTCCCACACCCAAGCCCCAGTCGCCCACTTCTCCTCCAGAGGCCACTTTTCTTTGCTCAGAAGTATCAGATGCACGTACAAGTTAGTGTGCACATGAGTCTCACCCCTTTCTTTCACAATGTTGGCTGCTCAGCCTGCTTTGCTTACTTGGCAGTATGTCTTGGAGATGTTTTCTTTCCTCTGCCCAGCTTCTTGTGTGGTGCTGGGGATGGAACCCAATCCTCACACAGGCTCTGCCAGTGCTGTACCCCTGAGTCACACACTGCCTTGGAGCTGGTTCTTAGTGGCCCATGAGGAGTAGCCTATTCTTTTGCATGGCGGCAGAGCAATCTGTTATTTTGATTGACCATCATTTATTAGTGAGCCCTTCCTATGGCCCTAACATCCAAGCAGGCTTGGCCTCTCCCTGGTCCAGGAGAGTCACAGAAGACATAGCTTGTTCTCCTCCTTCCTTTCAGATGATGCTCCCAGTGCTCAGCTCTGCAAGTGGAATATGGCTTTTCCAGGGTTTCCTGAGAGGGCTGGGCTATAGGACACACATAGGAGAGCTAAAGGCCCTCCCCTGGGGAAAGCCTTTTTTTTGTTGTACACATCTTCTGATGCATAAGTGTTTCTCTAGCACATCTCCAAGGAGAGCCAGCTCACAGAATATGTGCAAAACAATGCCAAATTTCTCTCCAAAGTGATTATACAATACTTTCCATCACCAGTGTCAAGGAGTTCTCTTTGTTCCACATAATTGATCACATTTAGATTTGTCCAGCTTTATAAGGTTTGCCAATCTCACTGAGATGAATAAAATATTAATTTGGATTTCCCTAATTACTCAGAGGTTTATCATCTTTTCAAATGTTTATGAACTGTTCATGTTCTCCATTATCTATGCCTGATAAAACTTTTTAACCTTTTCTTTTTGATTGTCCCTGTCCCATTAATAGAAATTCTTTATATATTTTAAGTGCTAATCTTTGTCAGTCAAACTTTTAACATCTCCCAGTTTATGGCTTGTTTTTCCACTTTTTTAAATGGTGAACTTTGATGGACAGAGCCAATCCTAGTGGAGATTATTTTTTATGTTATCAATATTTGCCTTTGTACTTTTGTTATCTTTTTTTTTTTTTTTTGCGGTACTGGGGATCAAACTCACGACCTCACACTTGCCATGCAGGCGCTTATGCCACTGAGCTAAATCCCCAGCCATGTACTTTTATTATCAATATTTGGTTTGTACTTTTTGTTTTTTGCTTAAAAAATTCTCAGTAGCCCAAAGGCCTCCCAGTCTTTCTATCATGCATAGAGCTACCAGGTGTTTATTTAGTGAATGATTAAATTCTTTTTTTGTTATTGTTTCTTGTTTTTTTGTTTTTTGAGACAGAGTCTTGCTATATAGTTCAGGTTGGCCTTGAACTCATTATGTAACCCAATCTGGCCTCTAATTCATTGCAATCCTCCTGTCTCAGCCTTCTAAGTGCTGGGATTATAGGAATGTGCCACCACACCTAGCTGAATGATAAATTTTAAAAAAATTTATTATAGTAAAAGATACATTGCCATTAATCCCCCTCAAAACCCCTCTTTTGCTCTAAAGTCCTTATCTCATTATTCTTGCCATTTTCTGAAGCAGTTCTGAAAGTCTTCTTTCATGAGTGTTTTTGTTACACTGTTGTAGCTGCCTCCTATCCTAAATCAGTTCAAAACATTTATCTTTTATGGCCATTTTGGTTTTGAAGAAGAGCCAGAAATCTCACAGTGCCAGATCAGGTGAATAGGGTGGAATGAAGATGTCTTAGTTACTTTTCTTGTTGCTGAGACAAAATATCTGACACCCAAGGTTAAAGGAGGAAAGGTTTACTTAGCTCATAGTGTGTAGAAGTTTTAGTCCATAATCAGCTGGCTGTAAGGCAAAGCGACAAATGACCGAGGGCAACAGTTCATGGTGGCAGAAAACACCAAAAACAATAAGAATAAAAAGAGGGAAACAAGTGTCTTTCTACCCCTTTTATTTTATCCGGACTGCTGGGATTAGGGTGGTGCCAATCCAATCAATGTACTGATCCACCCATCTTTCACCCTTAATCCCAGGACCTTTAATCCCAGCATGAAACCATGCATGAATCAGTCACAAACTCCACACTGAGCTACCTCCAAAAAAGCCCCATCTAAAAGTACATGAGGCTTTGGGGGGACATTCAGACACAAACCGTAACAGAAGGTATATATATATATATATATATATATATATATATATATATATATACCTTTAATCCCCAGTATATATATATACTGGGGATCAAACTCATGAGTTCATGCTTGCCAGGCAGGCGCTTAATGCTGCCGAGCTAAACCCCCAGCCCCATTTTTATTTTTATTTTTTTTTTTTGGTACCGGGGATCAAACTCATGACCTCTCACTTGCCAGGCAGGTGCTTATGCTGCTGAGTTAAATCCCTGGCCCCCACACCACAATATTTTTACAAATCTGCCTTCTATTGGAAAATAGGAACAGAAGTCACTGTATTTTTGATTGCACCTCATAAAGAGGTGCCTTATAAAGAGGACTTCTATATCTGCTTCAGAAAGTGGTAAGAATAATGAATAAATAGGTTGAGAACAAAGAGGAGTATTTTGAGAGGAATTAATGGCAATACATCTCTGTAATAATTTTTTAAATACTCACCATATAGTTCAATCACATCTCACATATTTTAAAAAAGGGATCAAAGGGGCTGGGGATTTAGCTCAGCAGCAGAAGCGCCTGCCTGGCAAGCACAAGGTTGTGAGTTCAAACCCCGGTACATAATAATAATAATAATAATAATAATAATAATAATAATAATAAAGGGATCATAGGGCTGAGGATTTAGCTCAGTGGCTCAAGTGCTTGCCTGGTAAGCAAAAGGTCATGAGTTCGATCCCTGGACCAAAAAAAAAAATATATATATAAAATATATATTGTGTTTTGTAGCTACTTTCCCACTTAACAATAAACTATGGACATTTTCCCATGTCTGAATATTACACAGCACTGCTGATAAAAGCTGCATAAATTTTCATTGTATACAATATGAATCCCCTATTGATGATCATTCAGGTTGTTTCCAACTTTTTCTTATAATCAACAAAGTTGCCAAAAGTTTCCACTGTTGAGGTCCCACATTCATGGTTCTTACCTAGGGGTAAAATTGCCTACTGAATTCAAATTTTGCCAAATATATCATAGTTCCACTTTTGACTCTTTTCCAAGAAGCAATTTGCCACTGTGTTCAGTTTTCCTTCCCAAGAGTCTGAAATCAAAAAACCGGCATCCTGGAGATGGCATTTTGACCAGCATAGCTAACAGACTTATTCCCCATGTGTAGAAGTTTTCCTGAGAGTTAAAGGCTTTCCTCACCATTTTGCCCCAGCCCTGCCTGCTTCTCAGGCAAACCCCTTTATTATACAGTATTGAGAGAAAATAGCCAGAAAGAACCCAGTTAGGCCTGTGTGGGTGATGATTCTCTGCTAATTAATTGTATTTCAAATGGCGTAAGTAAGCTGTGGCCTCAAGTGGCACCCTTGTGGAAACAGCCCCTCTCACAGCTGCTGCCCCTGGGCTGGGCACATAGCATTCACATAGAATATTTGTCCACTAAGCCAAGGAATTTGAAGTTGCCCTAAGAATCTCATCTTGAGAATTCACCGCCCCCCACCGGATCCCTTCTTGGTAGGGGTATCAAGCTTCTAATACTTAAACATTTATTTAGCAAATATCAACATATATCCTCTTTTTATGGTAATTGATAGTAGCTGTCATTTATGGCAATTGTATAAAGTTTCCCATTAGCAGAGACTGGCTTTCCATTTTTATGAATTTTTTGTTTTTTGGTTTTTTATTTTTTGGTGCTAAGGACCGAACCCAGGGAGGGCTTCCAGCTTGTTAGACAAGCGTTGTACCACTGAGCTAAATCCTCAGCCCCTGCTTTCCATTTTTAAATGAAGCAATTTGAAGAAAGATATAAAGCAAACTGCAAGAAAGATGGGCTGTAGGTGAGGGAAGATGTAGAGATTATATCCAAATGTTGAGAAACTCTGCTTCAAACAGAACCGCTCCTTCAAAGAACCCCCAAGATGCTGCACGGTTCAGTTAGAGGAAAGCAGGGCCTTAAGATTCCAGGCCTAGGGGCCTGGGAAAATTGAGGAAAAGGATACCTGGTCTTGAACTCTTCTTGGTATTGAACTCATATATAGGGCAAAAAGGTAGTGTCTCTGTCATTATGTCCCTTGATGCTCACAGTGACTTTGTGAAGTTTTGGGCAGGGAGAAGATCATCACACCAGTTTTCAGAGAGAACTTGAGGAATATGGAGAAGAGTAATCTGCCTAGGAACTTGAGGTGAGAGTGAGGGAGAAGAGCTTGGTTCCTGGAGGGCATGGGCAGCATGGTGGGAAGAGGCGGAATTTCACTGGCAATTGATGGAGATGGGCCAGGGTGCTCCTAATCCTTGCATAGTGACAATCACAACCATCAGCATCTATCCAGCACTTACTGTGTGTGCACTTCGTGTTCAGTGACTGTCATATCTTGCTGAACAGTTTGCTAACCTGATGGGAAGGATGTGTTGTGATCTAGAAAGAGTCAAGGGCAGGAGTTATTGATCTATGGTGTCTGCTCTTGCAGAAACTTGAATTCCAGTAAGGAAGAGGGGAGCCAGAAAATAACCACAGAAAGATGTAAATGAATGAGCTAATTTCACTTAATGAGAAACACCATGGAGATAAAAACCAATGAGGCAGTGTGATGTGGTCTCTAGAGGTAGCAAAGAGGCTGCCCCAGATGAGGCCATGGGGAGGAGGTGGTGTTAGTAGTAGAGATAAGAATGTGCTAGACTGGAACCTGGGCCATGGTATTTGAGAGTCCTGCTTTTGATCCAAGACACACCCTAACTCTGAGTTGTGTGCGTCACAGATTGCTTTGGACAGAGTCTCCTCCATCCCCAGTAAGAGTCTTAGAGTCAGCACACGAGATCTAGGAACCAGAGGATGAGGCATATAGTAAATATCTGAGCCAGGAGAGATCTCAACCCCAGAGCTTTTTGCCTACCTCCAGGGCCTGCAGGGGGTAAAGTTATGCAACATTGAGGGTCTTTAGGTGTTTCCCTGTCAAAAGAGAAACTAAGTCCCAAAGACAAGATGGCCCTGCCTAGGTCTGCAGGTCACAGCCATGTGAGTTGTGTTGGGCTCAAGGGTGCCTGCCTGGGGGCTGGTGGAATGCCTTATACCCTCTGGGAGTTGTCCTGGCAGGAAGAAAGGGTGCTGGTGTCTCATTTACACAAAACAATGCTTGGGCTGAATCGAGTGCAAGATGGTGGGCAAGATGAGACCCCATGTCATGGTTCCCTTTCTCCCACCTCTTCTGCATCCCGGCTTTGTTTCTGCCAGCCTCCTGCCCAGTGGGGCTCCTCCCCATTAGAAGACTGCCCCCTTCCTCAGTTGCAGCAAGGGGACCTGTGCAGACCCATCCCAGGCCTTATGAGACAAGGAAGAAGTAGAGAAGGAAGTTGGTGGGAGTCCCTGGGGTCCTGTGGAGCTGACAGGCTGAGAGGCAGGCAAGACTGGGGACAAGGGTGGCCCAGAAGTGCCTTATCTCCTCTGGGCCAGTGTCAGCTCCTGTCCTCAGCCAGTGGAGTTGCCAAGAGACTGGGGACTGCAGCAAATTTGCATTTATATTGGAGACTTCTGTTTCCAAGGCCTTGGCAGGGGGGTGGGGTAGGGTGGATGTGGGGGTGGCCTGCATCAGCTGAGTGGTGATGTGGGAGAGGTGGAGCTGTAACTCTGTCGTGCCAGGGGCACAGGAAGTGGCTGTGGCTGGACATGCTGGCTGAGGGCATGGTGGCACAGGAGGCTCTCCGGGCACATGGCTGACCCTGACAACCTGCCTGTCTACACTCCCAGTCACACGCCAACATCAGCTGGGAGCTGGTTCAGCCTCGGTCCTAGGAGGAAGGTCAGAAGCCCATGCCAGCAAGAGGCCAGGCAGCCATGATAGCATGTGATGGGTGTCATCCAGCCTTACCCACCTCTCAGCCCCTGAAGCAGTTTCAACCATGAATGTAGAGGCTCAGAGGGGCCTAGCAATCAGTCCCAGGCAACCCAGCAAACAACACAGGGCCCACAAAGCTGCCTCCCAGGACGCCAGGTTACATATGCACTCTTGGAGACACTCTCTGTCACTGGGGGCAGGAAGGAGTTGACATCCCCTTTATACCTGATTTTTGGAGAGTCATATGGGGCTTGGGGTACTGTGGCCTGTATAGCAACAGTTTAGGGAGTTGAATTTCATTTCACAGTGAAGTTTGTGGTCAGAGGTTTCTTTCTTTTGTCCCTGGAGGTAGCAGCTTCTCCCATCTGTGAGGCTCCATATGGGAAGGGAAAGGAGGGAAAAGGAGAAGAAAGAAAGAAGGGAGGAGGGGGAAAATAAGGAGGGCAGCGTGGAAGAGAGAAATGGAAGAAGGGAAAGAGGGAAGGGAAATAAGGAAGGGCAAGAGGGAGGCAAGAAGGAAGGGAAAGGAAAGGGAATAGAGGACATGCAAAGAACAGTCAAGGCAAGGGGCTCCGGCCAGAACTCTCTTGGCCCCAGGTGCCGGTGGTCTGTGGACACAGTGCGGGGCCTCTCTGTGACTGATGTTGGCTGTATGGAGTGGCACCCCTTCCCATCCTCCATGTCCCCATTTGACAGCTGAAGTTCCTCCCTTCTCCAGCACTGGTGGTGCTCTGCGCCAGGTGGCCACCAGTGGCCACTCGGTTAGGGCTCCAGGGAACAGTGCTCAGAGCCTGTTCTGTGCCCATGGCTTTATGCTCATTGTGTGATGCTCTACTGCCTCTGGAGGGGACTCTGCCTGGCTCTCTGGGTTCTCCCCACTCCCTCCCCACACCCCTCCAGACGGAGGTCTTGGCCCCATTCCTTAGCCTGTGACTGTGGGCTTGCAGCTGACATACCTCCTGGTCCTGGCTCTCCAGCCAGCAGAACAAGCCCTCTCTGTCTGTCACCAAACAGTCAGGACAGTCTGTTCCACCTGGCAGCCTGGACTACTGCCCAGCTTAGTCTTGGGGAGTGAGGACTAGCTCTGACCACCCACAGCCTAGGTTCCAATCTTGGCTGTGCTTCTTCCTGGCTGTGTGGTCTTGGGCAAGACCCTTTGCCTCTCTGAACTTCTCACTCTTCATCCATAAATGGGCATAATGATAGGACCTGCCTCTTGGATTGCTGCATGGATTGTATCAGATCATACATGGAAAATGCTCAGTTTCATGCCTGGCAGAATATTAGGACATAATATCTGTTATTATCCAAGCTCTCTCTTGGTTCCTGTCCTGGTTTAGTGGGGATGTCAGGTTCCAGAAACTTGTCCCCATGCTTTTTCCATTAACCCTTTTATGCCTGGATATGCTTGTTTCTACACATGCACACAGGATTGAACCCTGCTGCTGTTATACTCATGGACCTCTACTAACTGTCGTTAATGAGTGCTTGTGATGGGCTTAGCACTGTTCAAGCCATTTTAAGATATGACTTCAGCCAGGCATGGGCAGTGTCCTCAGAGAGACAGAGCTGAGTGGTCAGGGACAGGGGCCTCACTGCAGTGTGAGCAGGAAGGGAGGCCCCAGGAGCATCCTGTGCCCTGCACACCTAAGGTGGGCCCCTGAGCTCCGTGATCACGTGTGCCAGCTGGAACTATCTGGCTTAGAGCTGGTTGTGAGCAGCAGAGAGCTTGTGAGAAGGGTCACTAAAGGAAACAAATGCTGATCTTTCTTACAAATGGTTGGAGGCAGGAAGTCCCAGGCATATGTGATGGCTCCTCAATCCTCAGGGATCTGGCTTCTTCTGTTTTATTGTTATACCTGCAACAATTCATGGTCCTAAATGCCTGCTCATTCTCCAGCCACCGGGTCCAAATTCCAAACCAAGGAGAGGAGGAATAGGCAAAGTGTGTGTCACTGTGTTTAAAGACCTCCCCCACTAGAAGCTGTAGGTGCTGTTCTATCCACTTCCTCTTGGCTGGGATGTAGACCATGGCCACATTTAAGTGTAAGAGGGGCTGGGAGGGGTGGATCTGAGAGGCTGCACTTGGGAACCAGCACTAATGGCAGCTATACCTGGTGTCTGGCTGCTCAAGTGAGCATTTTGAGTTTTTGTTTTGTTGTTGTTTGGGTGCTGGGGTTGGAATCCAGGGTTTAAGGGTGCTAAGCATGCAGTGTACCTCTGAGCTCTACCCTGAAGCCCCAGAGCACACATTTTGAGACTTGTTATCAGACCACTTTACTTCCCTGCTTAAGCCTCTCATGTAGTGCCCTCTGCTCCTGTGGTAAAGCTTAGATCCTGGGTTTCCACCCTCAGGGCTGCTGACCTCACCTTGGCTCCAGTCTCATCCCTACCCCATACCCCAGCCATGTCCTCCTAGTCCATCCCCCGGTACCTTAACACTCGAGCCATGTTGACCCTTATTTTCACCTTGGATCTCCCTTTGTCATCTAATTATTTTGATTAGATGGGAACAGCTACTGAGGCACTTAATAAAGTGCTTCTTTTGTGGCAGGTTCTGTGCAAACATTTTCTCATTTTAATCCTCACAATACCCTTTCAGGTTTCCTTCCCCTCCCTTCCCTTTCCTTTCTTTTTCTTTTCTTCCCTTCCCTTTCCTTCTTTCTTTAGTCCTGGGGGTCAAACTCTGGGCTTCTAAATGCTAGGCACATGCTCTATCACTGAGCTACATCCCTAGCCTCTCCTTTTTTTAAAAAAAATTGAGATAGAGTCTTTCTTAGTTCCCCAGGTTGGCCTTGAACTTATGACCCTCCTGCCTAAACCTCCAGAGTAGTTGGGATAACTGGTCACATCCAGCAGGAACCCTTTTTCACAGATGGAAGCAGAGCTCTGGCTGGGTGGAGCCATGCCATGACGGCTCTATGTCATTGCCTTGCTGATGACACAGATGCATCATTTTACACTCCGCACAGCACCGTTCCTGCCATCATGCGATGCCGTCCTCACAGTTACAGCATCCCTTTTGCAAATGAGGAGATGGTGGAAAGAGGGACAGGGGTTTCCCTAATGTTGTGTAGTTGGGTTTGCTGCCCGTTTGCCTTTTGGCAGTTCAGTCATCTACCTCCCCTGGGAATGACTGAGGATGGACCACACTTGACCCTACTTGGTCCTGGTGGAGGTGGCAGAGATCCCCAAGTCCAGCTTTCAGAGAGGCAACTGGGCCCCCAGAGGGAAGGAACTTGTCCCTCAAGGTCCTGCACTCCATTGATGAGCAATATGAGGAAGGGACTCAGGTCTTGATCCTAGCCCAGAGCTCTCATCAGCTTTACTCTTTCAGGCAAAAATATTTATTGAAAACCTACTGTGTACCAGCATATTGCTAGGTCTGAGAGCACAGTGGCAAACATATCAAATACCTCTTCCTCTCTTTGCCCTGAAACTGATATTCTAGGCCTGGATGAGGTGGAGGAAATTGACACCAAATAAATCATCCACAGAAACTTTCTTCTCTATTTCTTTCCTTCAACAAATAGTTATCGAGAACTATTTTGCTCCAAGATGAATACAGTCCTGGTTGCCCTGCCAGGAGAGGATTGTGGGGGAAAAAGGTACAAGTGACCTAGAAGCGAGCAGAAGTTCAGGCCACGTTACTGAGAAGACAAGATGAGGATGCTCAGGAGCACCCAGGAGGATGCTGGGAAGTTCTTTTGGCTGGGGTTCTCACAGAAGGCGGCCTGAACTGAGATTTGAAAGATAGCTGCTCCAGGGCCAAGCAGGGAGTTCCAGATGGAGGAACGGGAGGTGGGACTGTGTTTGGGGCATAGGAAGCACTTGGAGAAGGCCAAGGTGGATGAGCAGGGTGAAAGGGGACAGTTCAGAGGGGAGGTTGGCAGGGGGAAGGGGAAGGGAGAGGTACTGGATAGAGAGGCGGATGGCTGGCCCTCACAGTGCAACCTTGGCGGGGGGCTAGTCATCTCTCCATCTGGGGGTTTCCCAGCCAGGCCCCCGGGGTGGGCCCAGCACCTGCTGATCAGCATGGGCTGTGTCGGCAGAAACAGAGTTCTCTGCCCCCCTTCCCAAGGCCCCCTTGGGGTGCCTCCACCTGCACAGACGGGTGTACGGCATTGTATGTTGGCTATGACTGGCACACCTGGTGCTCTTCAGCCTGCTGGCTGCTCTGATTTAGGGGCTAGTCCGGCCTGGCTCAGGGGCCTTTTCCCTGAAATCCACCAGCTGGGGGGAGGGAGAACTGGCTAAGCAGGAAGCTGCAGGCCCTGTGGTGGCTGGCAAAGAAGCAAACCTTTGAGAAGCCTTTCCAGAGCTCATTTGACCATCTTTGCAACTTGGGGTCTCCAACCATCCTTCTGTGGGGGCAAAGAGCCTGGCCAGTTGAACCATTCTGTGGAGAAATTCGCTCCCTCCTAAGCCTTAGCTTCCTCATTGGTATAGTGGAAAGTTTGACCTGGGTAAACCTGTGGTGTGGGTGCTAGTGCCAGACTTCCTGGGTTTGAAACTTGATCCTGTGGCAGCTGTGGGAACTCAGGTAAGTTACTTGACTTTTCAGCACCTCAGTTTACCCATTTAAGGGTGATCCTAGTACTTACTTCAAGGGTTGTTGAAGATTGATCGAGTGAGTAAAATTTTGGTGCTTAGAGCAGTTTCTGTGAGGATTGCTACTATTGAAGTGTTTAGAGAACACTGCACCAGAAAGACGCAGTGGAGAAAATTGGGTGTATTTGTTTGCAAACTTTTGGGTCTTTGTTCTTAATAAAGAAGCTCTGCATTGCTCAAGAGAAATTTTGCTTGCAACCACAGCTGTTCGGAGGGGATGGGGTGTGCCTGCCCCACCTGCTCTCCTGTCTCTGCCTGCAGCCCCCAAGAGGGCTAATGGAGCATAATCTGGAAACCTCCACTCAGTTTGTCTCCTTTGGTTCACAGTCAGGGAAACTGAAATAGAGAGGAACAGCCCAGAGTGAGTGGCCCAGCCTATCCCAGCCTAGAACCTAGACCTCCTGGTTTTCTCTGGAAAAGACAAGGGACAGGGGCTGGGAGAAAAAAAAAAAAAAAAAAAAAAAAAGTAAGACCAGAAACCTCTTAGGGGACTGGGTGCATTGTGGCGTCAAGTTATTAGCATGCAAATGAGATGTAAATGGATGCAAACAGCATGTTTTATGCTAATTTGCAGAGTCGAGAGCGACGACATTTTTGGTAATAGGGCAGCAGTCCTGGTCCCTGGGCATTGCCGAACACGCATCCTTTTTATTCTTTTTTCTTTCATTATTATGATCAGGCCCATAAATCTTGGTTTGGCTGTACCTCCTTCCCTTCCTGCCTGAAAGCCTGGCTCCTGTCACCCTCAAGGGCTCCCTCACCATTCTCCTGGCCTGGCTGCAGCCCAGGGACAGGCCTGGGCAGTGAGTCAGTGAGTCAGGACTTAGGAGCCACCAGTCAGAGGCAGGGGGTGAGCTGGCCAGTCTGGCCTGGATGGTGCATCTCAAAGAGGGGGGCCTTGGGATCTCCTCAGGACCACCACAGTCCCCTAAATTGTGCCGCATTGTCTGTGAGGGTTGCGTGAGTTTCTTGGGGAGGGTAGGCTGACTCTTTTTCTTTTCAGGGGGCCCAGTACTTGGGGCCCAGGTTTTGGATGTGTCAAGTGTTTTGGCTGGTGTCGTGCAGCGGGGTGGTCTGGGGATGTGGTCCTGAGACTACAGTTTGAATTCGAACCCTGGGCCCACTTTCTAAGAAAACAGCAATACTGCAGAACTCACTGTAACAGAGTGCTTCCCATGTCCCATGCATGTCCCCCACTTTGTTCTGGCTGATATCCTTTAAATGTTGCAGAGGAGGGGTTAAATTATTTGTTCAAATAATTCCTCACCAAGCGGTGGTTGAAGCTGCTCAACAGAGGTGCCTTGACAGCTACCAGGGCTTCTCCCTGTGCCATCAGCCAACCTGGGATAGTGTGAACCTCTGTCTGAGGCCCCTGGAAAACAGTAGTGGGTCAGAAACACCTCGGCCTTTTGTTTTCTGAGCCCCCCTCCCCAAGCCTTTTCTGTTCAGAGAAATGGCTAAACAGAAAGAATGACCTTTCTGCATGTAACTGAAGTCAGACTCTCCGTCCATTCTTTGGTGACTGGGGATGACTCCTCCTTTGTCTGTGACCTTTCCCCTTTTACAGGAACCTGCAGAGGAAGGCAGACAAGACCCTCCCACTTCCTCTTCTTTGTCTCTGAGTGGGTCAGCTGAGATTAGGGCCCTGTGTGCCCTCTGCAGCTAGCTTTACATGGGGATAAACACTTCCTCTCCTGTTGACTGATGGAGGCCTCCCCTAACACAAGACAATCCAGGCCCTGGTTCCCCACCTGTAACCTGTCCACTCCTTCCTCTACAGGCCTGGGGAGGGGAAACCCGCCCTGTCCGGACACTGTGATATGTGTCTGGGGCTACCCCTCATAAATAGAGTGAATCGTACCTTCTTCCTAGTTCTCCTGTGTAGGCAGCAAGAGAAGAGCCCTGAGGCCTTGGAGTGTTTTCTAAGCATTTGGGGGCCTCGGATTCCCCTTCCATTTAGGCACCCTAGGCCCCAGGATGTGCGGAGAAAGAGACCATGCCAGCAGAACGCTTTGCCACTCGGAGCAGTGAGCGCTCCAGAACTGTCAACCGCTCTTCGTCCAGCAGAGGACCGCGTCCTCAGAGAGGGCTAAGCGCTGCTGGACCTACACAGCGGGTACAGCGCAAGCGGGTTAGAGCGCGAGTCTGGAGACCTCCCAACTCTGGGGAGCTCCGGGTCCCCGAATCCCGCCTCGCTTCGGGATCGCAAGCTGGGGCAGGGCGAGGGGACCCCTCCTCGTCCCCCATCTCCCCACCGCCCGTCTTTGATTGTGGCAAGCAGCGACTCGCGGAGCAAATTAACTTTTTGCACACTTCATTATGCGCCGCCCCGCGTCCCCCGGGGCCGCGGCCCCGCCCCCGCCCGCGCCGACAACTTGATTGGGCAATTAATCTTCGCGCTCGCGCCCGGCCGGCCTTTGTGCGCGCTGCGCGGGCCGCTGGCCCGGCCGGCCGCCCGGTCTGCTCGCTCTGATAAGGCGCCCGCGCCGCCCGCCTTTGTCAGCGCCCGGAGCCGGCCGCGCCGCCGTCTCGCACCCCGTCAGCGCGCCCCCGCCCCTGGGCTCAGCCCATCTGTCTGCGCCGCGAGATCCCCAGCGGCCGGGGCTGGGGGAGGGTCCCGCTCTCGGGCAGGGAGCCAGCACCCGCTCCACCCGGCCACCCCATGTGTCAGAAGTGACCCCCCCCGCCCCCCCCGCCCAGGAGACACACGCACACACACATACACGCGGGGCCGCCCAATTAAGCGGGGCGGTAATAATTAGGAAGGGAAAGGCAGGATGCATAGCAGCAGTTTGAGCAATGGGGGTGGGGGGTCCCCAGCAGGGTCCAGAAGAAAGGGGGTCGCTGCCACCCATTCTGCACACCAGGTGGGTACCTTCTGGTTATTGGCTGGGACCTGGGGGCTGCAGGCTAGGGTGGGGTGGGGGAGGGAGTGTCCCTGGGAATTTGCCTGACACCTCGTGCCTCTTTGTGCGGTTTGAGGGGTTTTGCCAGCAGTTCACCCGACCTCAGAAAGGCGGCCAGTGTTCAGGTCGCACAGAACCGGGGTCCTGGCTGGTGGGAAAAGCCCGGGCAATGTTAGAGACTGAAAGGACCGGGTCCCAAAAGGGGTGGTGTGCTGAGACCACTCCGTGCTTGGGCGATGGTGTGACCAGCTGAGCATGTTGCACAGAGCAGGGAAGTCAGTGAGTGCTCACAGGTGTGGTTCGTGGTCAGTCCACAGTGTCCCCTGGAAGGCACAGTGAAGTGAAAACTGATGGTGGCAGAAGTGGGACTCTGAGCCAGCAGGGTAGCGGATGGAGCCTTTTCAGCAGGGACAAGCAGACTGCTCTGTGGTCCTTTGGCTTTACTTGCCTTAGGGCAGGAGTGGTGCTAGGGTTTCAAAAGAGGATTCATAACCTTCCCTTGTTCCCAAAGAAGATGTGTCACATCCCTGGGTGTAAAGCATCCCCCTGTACAGGGTGGGGGAAACAGCGTCATCCGTTCAGTCCAAGAGCAAAACTGATCAAATGCATATTTTGCAGAGTCTGCACTAGTGCCACTGGGTACTGGGGACCGTTGTGAGCAAAAGACAAACCATGGGTTCCTATGCAGACTCAGTCTAGTTTGGCAGGTAGATGAAAAATCAACACACGGACATGTGGTAGATCAGGGGGTGAAAAGAGCTGTAGAGCTGTAGGGCAACTGATTGCCCCTCTAGAGTGTTCCATGGCCAGGGCAGTTAAGGCCACACTCCTGGGCCGAGAGCCCTGAGTCCCTCTGACCTTGTGTAGTCTCCTCTCTTCACCCCCTAGCTCCAACCCCCAGTCAGCTCTGTAGCCTTGGGCCAGGGTCTCTGGGATGATGGACAGGCTTCCAGCACAGTGGCCTCTCCCCCCATCCCTGAGGAAGTGGTGGTGAGAGTGGTTTCCTGTGATAATGACAGTCTCCAGTCTTGCATGACCACAAGGCTGCATGAGCCCGTAGTCCAGAAGGGGCCCAGTGAACAGGAGCTGAATTAAAATGGAGAAATACAGCCTCTTTCCCCTACAGCCCCCTCCCCCCGTAGCCCCTGAAGCCATGAGTGAGTAGTTTCTCCATCCTTTTGCACTGCTGAGCTGGGTTAGCTGGGTGGACACCTCTTTATGGACACTAAAATTTGGGCTCACCCAGAACCAGTAGGTGGGGTACCATAAAAGAGCCTGCGTCCTGCTCATACCAGGGTTAGATTCTTCATCAGCTGTGAGCCTGGTTCTGATGTTTATCTTGGAATGCCAATGTTGTAGGTGTCTGACTTTCTAGAATTTTAACATCCTGTGCATCTGGCACAAATGTTCTAGAGTTCCATGATTTATGTTGTAAAATTCTGAGGCTCCTGTATTGTTTTGTGGCAGGTGCACCCATTCAAATAACAATGGGAAAAGAGTACATGCTCACATAATATGAGTCATAATAATAGTAACTAATAGTCTTTCAACCATGTTTTTATTCAACAAGTATTTTTTGAGACTCTTTTAAGTGCCAGGCATTATTCAAATACTAAAGTAAAGTAAGCAAATAAATATTATGTTAGAAGATTGCATAAGAAGGATGTAGGGAAGAGGAGAGTACAATTAAAATCGATGGTCAAGGCAGGACACATATAGAGGTCATAAATTTTTTTCTGCTTATTCTTTCAATTATTGAGATTGAAAATCTAAATTTATAACTGTGGATTATTTCTTCATGTAGGTCCATCAGTTTTTGCTTTATATATTTTGAATTTCTGCTATAGGGACAAACCTAGTTAGAGTTATTATATATATGCTCTTAAGTAATTGCTTATCAGTCTCTGACAATATTTGCTCTGAAATCAACTTTGTCTGATATTAAACTAGCCACTCTAGTGTTCTTTTGATTAGTAGTAATATGGTGTATCTTTCCCCATCCTTCTACTTTTGACTGGTGAGTTTACAGTGTGCTTTTCAATTTTTTAAATGGTGGCATATCTATGAGTTGTGTCTCTTTTCCTTAATTCAACCTGACAATTTCTGCTTTCTCATTGGGAGTGATTAGACTGCTTACATTTAATGTGATTATTGATGCAGTTAGATTTGAGTTTATCATTTTTCTATTTGTTTTCTATTTTTTCCATCTTTTTTCTCTTTCTCTGTCTTCTTTGAGTATTTTTATTATTCCATTTTACCGCTTTTGTTGGCTTATTACCTCTAATGTTCTGTTTTAATAGTTGCCTTAGGCTTTGTAATATCTAACATCACAGTGTATCTTCAAGTGATGTTATACCAACTCATATGTAGTATAAGAACTTTGCAAAAGTATATTTTAATTTTTCTTTTCCTGTGCTTCATGCTATTGATGTCAAGTATTTTAGCTATGTATACAGATGCTTCTTGATTTGATAGGATATTTTGATAGACCCATCATAGGTTGAAAATGCATTTTTAAAAAAAATTTTATTAGTACACATTTGTGGCACATAATGATTACATTCATCATGGGGAATTGGTACCTGTATATAACACATCTTAAAACTTTTTATGTCCCCTCCCTTTCCCATCTCCCATTTCTTCCTCCACCTATCGGTCCCCTTTCCATTTGCAAAAGATCTCTCTCCCTGTTTCCTGGTATCTATCCTTAATTTTGCTCTTTAATTTGTTTATACTTTGGATCTTTCATATAAGAGTAACTGTAATATTTAAGAGTGTGTGTCTTATTTCTTTCACTTAATAGTATAGTCTCAAGGTACCCATTTTCCTACAAATCACTCACATTTATCTTTATTTATGGCAGAGTAGTATTCTACTGTGTGTAAATACCACATTTTCCTTATCCATTCATCTGTTGATGGGCACGTAGGCTGCTTCCAAGATCTGGCTATTATGATTTGTGCTGCTATAAACATGAGTATGCGTGTATCACTATAATAGAATGCTTTTAACTCTTTCGGGAATTTACCTAGAAGGGGAATAGCTGAGTCAAGTGGAATTTCTAGGGTTTTTTTTTTTTTTTTTGAGGAATCTGAATAGTGGTTTCCATAGTGGCTGTACTAGTTTATATTTTCACCAATGAGGTTTCCTTTCCTCTCATTCTCACCGGTCTTTTTTATTATTTGATTTCTTGATGACAGCCATTCTTTTTGCAATAAAATGGAATCTTAGTGTTATTTTAATTTGCGTTTCTCTAATGACCAATGATGTTGAACATTTTTCATGTGCTTACAGGTCATTTGTAGTACATATAATCTTCAGGGCAGCATAATTTGGTATAAGTTGTTTACCCTCGCGGTTTTATGGCTCACTGGGAACTGTTGCTACTGCTGCTGCCCTCATCACAAGAAAACATCAAACCGCACACTGGTAGAGGAGGAAAAGATCAAAATTCAAAGTACACTTTCTACTGAAGCTTGTTGCTTTCACACCGTTATAAAGTTGAAGAATCATAAGTTGAACCATTGTAAGGGAATGTCTATAAAAATTACTATTTCCACAATTTTGTTCTTTAGATGGGAAATTACTTTTAAAGACAACTTAAATCAGAAAATAGTAAGAAAAAACATATATTTATTCATGTAGTTAATATTTCTGGTGATCTTAATTCCCTTGTGTGGGTACAGACTTTTATCTAGTTTCATCTTTCTGCCTAAGGATTTCTTTTATCATTTCTATTAGTGCAGATCTGTTATTTTAGCTTTTGAACATCTGAAAACTGTATTTATTTATTTAATTTTTTGAGGCCTTTTTTTTTTTTTTGTGCCGGGAATCGAACTCACGACCTCACATTTGCCAAGCAGGCACTTACGCCGCTGAGCTAAACCCCAGGCTTATTTAATTTTTTGAGATGGTCTTTCTGTGTATTCCAGGATGGCCCTGAACTCATGATGTGGCCCAGGCTCAAAGCTGCAGCAGTCCTCTTGGCTCAGACTCCCGAGTGCTGGGATTACGGTTGTACACCATTATACCTGAATTTAGAAACACATTTATTTTACTTTTGTTTCTCAAAGACATTTTAACTGGGTATAGAATTTTGGGTGAAAGGTTCTTTTAGTACCTTACAAGATGTTGCTCCACCATTTTCTCCTTTATGCTGTGTCTGACAAGAAATTTGCTGTCATCCTTATAATTGTTCCCCTGTACTTAGCTCATCTCATTTATTGTATTTTTCTCCTTGGCATTGGTTTTGAGCAACTTGATCATGATGCCTTGTGCTGTGGTTTGTTAAATTTCTGGGATTTGTGAATTTATCGTTTATGAAGATTTGGAATATGTTAATTAACTCTTTTCCTAATGCTCTTCTTAATTTTTTTATTCTTATTTTTTCTCTATGTGCTCAGTTCTGGAGAGTTTCTATCTGCTATACCTTCAAACTTACAATAGTTTTCTTCTGCTATGTTTAGTCAACATATTTTCCATTTCAGACATTGTAGTTATTATCTTTAGGAGATTCATTTGGGTCTTTTTATGCCTTTCATGTCTCTTCCTACCTTTAAACATATACATAAGTTAGTTTCCTCACTATGGGCTGTACTTTATTCCTTCTTAGCATGCCTAGTAAACTTTGAGCATCAGACATTGTGAATTTTTCCTTTGTTGGGTGCTTTTTATATCTCTATACATTTTTTTTTGCAGTGATGAATTTTTTTAAACTCTATAAATCTTTTTGAACTCTGCTCTGAGGTGCAACTTCATTATTTAGACATAGCTTGATCCTTTCTTTTGTGCTTTGTTAAGTAAGTCCAGAGAGGTGCTCTGGAGGGAGTGCAAGGCATTGCAGGGTGGTGGCTTGGGATGTGCACTCAGGATACCTCCTGGAGAAGGGAGACTGAAAGCAAAGGATGCGAGGAGGGCATTCAAAGATGAGAGAATATGGAGAAAGAGAACTTAGATTGCCTTCAGGAAACGACAGAAAGTCAGCAAGACTAGAACACTGAACAGTGTGACTGGGAATGAGGTGAAAAGTGGCACAGTGCCTGGGGACTGTGGTGGCAGTTCTGGGCCTGGCCTGTGGCCTCCTCTCTTTTCAGGGCAAGGCTACTCTCTGCAGGAGACTTTGGGTCTATGGGACTCTGAATTCCTGTTGCCACAAGCCCCCAAGGAAGCCCCAGTGCCCTTCTCCCCTCTGTGTACATGCCCTTGTCAAGTTCTTTTTTTTTTTTTTTTTCCTTGTCAAGTTCTATAAAGCAGACCTGGGCAACTAGGAGGATTTTCTGGGAAATACAGAGTGTGACTTCCAAAGTTGAGTTATAACATACATTGCTGCTTCTGCCTAGGTGTGGATTTGACGGCTTTGGAGAAGGCAGTTGCTGTGCCGTGAACTTACCCAGCTGACCTATGCAGTGGCACACGGAGAGGAGCTGAGGTCCCATGGGCAGCCAGTGCCCACTGCCCATCCTATGAACGAGCCACCTTACAATGGATCCTCAGCCCGGTCCAGCCTTCAGCGGAGCATAGCCCAGAGCCACGTGGCAGGCCCGTAGAATTGTGTACACCTGTTCAGTGATGCTGGCTATTGTGAGTCACCGAGCTTAGGCGTGGTTTGCTCTGCAGCAGCGGATCATGGGGTCTTCTCTGGGCCCTTTCTGGCCTCTTCTGTGACCTGCTACCACCTAATGACTGTTGAAAACTAACACCCTTCTCTGGTAAAGTTCAAGGATACAGAAGTAAATTGGGGTGCAATTTCAAAGGGATCCCAAACCATCCAAAGTGGAACATTAAGCCCCTAGGTCCCAGTCCCTATGCTCCTCTGCCCATCATGGCCACAGCACCTGACTGCGGAAGAGGGCAGGGTCCCAGAGGCTGCACTGCAGAGCACGCTTGCTCCTGCAGGCGGTGGGACAGTGCTGCTTGCTGTAGGATCTCCGACTTGGCAGAGCTGGGTGTGCATGACCTTGACTGTTTCTCCTCCTCTTTTCTGCACCCTTGGAAGGCTGAGCCACACAGAAGAGGCCAGCAGTGTGCAGGCTGTGGCTGATGAATGGGAGATTTAGCTTTCAGAGGAACAGGATGAGAGAGCCAGCTTGTGTGTGTACGGGCGACTTCTCTGGCCAGGCCCCACCGGCTGCTGGTGCTGAGTCTTGGCTGTGGCCTCTGCCTATGGGAGGCCAGGGCCTGGGGAGTGCAAGGCTGGGGATGAAGTCTCCAAGTCAGCCCTGCACCTGAAGCTCGGCAGCTACCAGGCCTGGGGAACTGACTCCCTGCTTTCTTCTCCTTTCCCCCTCTTCTTTGTCCTTAAATTATTAGAACCATGGACTGTGGTGGCAGCCTGCCAGGGTCCTAAACCCAGCTCTACCACACACTGGCTGTGAGACCTCAGGCAAATTGCTTCCCTTCTCTGTGCTCTGGTTTCCTGAGCTGTAATGGTATCCTGACAGCATCTCACCTGGCTGGTGGGTGCCTGGCACCTTTGGGTGCCTCAGGAGCATCCCCCACTCATTGTTAATGCTCTTTCCTGGCTCCCTTTCTTCTGCTCACTGTCTGCAGTCTGCCTCCCGCTGTCTCTCCAAGTCTTGGGCTCTGCTCCTGCCTCTATGTGCCAGGCATCTTGCACTCGCTGGCCCTGTCCTCCTGCCCCTTCCTCTCAGGCACAGCCAGGCTGCCCAGAACAGTTGCAGAGCCAGGTGGCAGGAGCATTGTCCCCGCCCGCCCATGCTGAGTCAGTGCGCAGGGCTGCCTTGGTGTCCCCAGTGACAGCCTCTCTCAGTGCCTCATTTGGCAGATCCATGCTGCTGGCTCTGGAGATCCCCTGCCATCCGTCTGCAAGACCACATGAAGGGCATTCCCTGGCTCTGGCTGGACCACTAGCCCCATGGTGTCTTGGGACCCCAGCACTGTGCCAGTGCACAGCAGGGCTTCAGTGGACAAATGAGCATGAGTGGAGCCATCAGCCAGGGTCTCTAAGTCCTTGCTCTGGGCCAGCAAAGACTCTTCTTGTCCTCACAGCCACCCTATGCAACTGCAACTGGGTTTGTGTCACCCTCGTGGTTGAGGCAACAAACTGAGCCCTGGCAGAGTGGAGGTGATCTCCTGAGTAAGGGAAGGAAATGACAACTCAGCCAATGTCACAGTGCTTTGAGAGTACCTGCCTCATTTTCTGGGTGAGAAGTCTGAGGCCTAGGGAAGGCAGGCAACACAGCCAAAGTCACACAGCTAATGGGTGTGACTTCAAAGTCCCACTTTCTGCTCTGTTAGATGGCACTACCCATCCTCCAACACTGAGGGAATGTCCAGCTGGGAGAGGCCTGGGGACAGAACAGAGGAAGAAAGGCAAGCTTGACACTGGCCCTCCTGCCTTTGCTGTCCAGGCTAGATCAAGTGCCCCCTGCCCACCATCTGCAGAAACACCTGGGCACTGGCCTCCTCACCTTGTCCTGGATGCCAGTTTGGCAAGGATCACCTCTATCCCCTCCTTTTTCAGGAAGTTTTACACCACACACAATCAAGTACACAGAACACACACATCTCAAGTGTGCAATTCAATGAGTTTTCCCTTAAGTGAGCTCTTGGGTGACAACCATATGGACCAAGACCTGGAACATTTCAGACACTCAGGGAGACATGATTCTGACTTCCATCATGCTTGTTCTCAAAATTCATTCTTGTGCAATTCATACAGGTCCCATCACACTTACTGTTCCCATGTGACAGATGAGGAACGCATAGGCCAGAGAAGGGAGGGTGGTGTGCTTGCAGCTCAGAGCCCAGTCCTCATGGGAACAGCTTTGAGAAGAGAAGTGAGGCACTTCTCACTCTCCACAGCCACCTCATGCCAGTCTTGGGAGGGGGTTAGCAAAGTCGTCCAGCTGGACAGGGTCAAAGTATTATCTTCAGGGAGTTGAAACATGAATGTCATGTAGTAATATAGTAAGAATGGGTCAGTCTTTATCTCATGATTGAGGGAAGTGGCAGCGCTGGATGCAGGAGGGTGGGGTGGTGCAGTCAGAGACAACACTGGTAAATGTTCCAGCCACAAAACCGTAAGAGGTGCTGTTGCTTTACTACAGCACAGAAATCATTTGCCCCACGGGCGCCTTCTATAGGTTAACATGTGACCTTGTAGAGAGAATCGGGACTCCTCACACAGGGCCTGGGCTAGAGGTTGAAAGTGAACACAGACTTTCTTTTGATCTTTTTTTCTTATCGGTGGCTATTGTCATTGCTATACTTCTCTCTGATGAAAGCCAGCTCCCACACCTCACAGGATGCCCAAAGCCCGGGGACTCCCAGACCATACCCACACTAGTCACCCAGGGACTTGTGGGAAGAGACTGTAAGGCAGATGAAAGGCAGGGGACAGACACACAGACCAGACAGCAGATCACACCAGGGTGCAGGGGCCGAGAAGAGCGCTCACCCTTGAGCAGTGAAGAGAGGGGCTGTTTTGTCAACAACTAAGCTGTAGCATGACCTCTGTCAAGTTACTTGTGTGGGCCAATGAAGTGACCCATAGGTTCCATGCAGGCATGTGATTGTGAGTCAGCTCCTTGGAGAAACAGCCCCCAAACTGAAAGTCACCCAGGGGTGGAGAATTTAGGGGAAACAATGTTGCATGTATTGTTGTTTTGATTTTGCAGTACTGAGAATTGATCCCAGGGCTTTTGCACTGAGCTACATCCCCAGACCTTTTTAAAGTTCTTAAAAAATTTGAGAGAAGAGGTCTCCAAATTGTCCAGGCTGGGCTTGAACTCTCAATCCTCCTGCTTCAGCCTCCGAGAATGCTGGGATTACAGACAGCTCCACTAACCAGAGGTTTGGAAACAATCTTATTAAAAAACAAGGAAAACAAACAAACAAACAAACATCACGATAATAAAAAATAAACAAATTTTAAAAACCCAAAAGAAAATCATAAAATTACAGTTTAAATTGGTTACATCCAACTCACTTTCTTGCTTTACTTGAAGACTCTTAACAACACCCAATGTTTATTTCAAGACTTTTTCCGGGAGGTTACACGGGATCAGGGATGGGGGGCCCACCACCTGCTCTCTTCTGTGTTCTAGGGCTCCTCATCCCTCCTAGGACCCTAAGGCCCCGACACACCTCGGCCTCGTCGTTGGGGATGGCGAGGGCCCCTGTGGTGCTGGCCGAGGAGCAGGGTGCGGTCAGGCGCCGCCCTCTGCCACCCCCCAAACGCCGGTCCTGCAGCTGACAGTGGGGGCGGGGTGCGGAGCAGATGGACTGGGTGCGGGCCGGCTCGGGGTCCCCCTGGTCCCGTCCAGGTGGCTCTGGCCGACTCCCAGCCAGCTGCGGGGCCGGGGAGGGGACCCCGCTTTCCATGACAATGGCCGAGGCAGCGCGCGTACAAAGGCGCCGCAATCAGCGTTTTATTGGTGGAGTTAATTATCCGCCCGGGGAGGGGCGGGGCCCTGGGGGCGTCGGGGGTGGGGGGAGCCGCCCAGCTCCTCGCATGCCCGGCCTGTGTGGCAAAGCGCCACCGCCCCCTGGTGGGTCCCTCATTCACTCGTTTACTCATTAGTTCACCCCACAGTCCTCGAGGCTGGAGACAGGAGCTGGGGTGCAGGGCTGAGGCTTAGGCAGATGGACCAGTTTGAACAGCGCCATCAGGACCTGGCCCGCCTTGTTCCCACACAAGCGCCCCAGACTCACAGAGCGTTTCAGTGTGAACCAGCGAACTCCAATGAGGGCAGCAATGAGGAAGAGGGAGAGAGGAGGGAGTCCCAGGGGGCTCCCAGGAGGAGGCAGTGGGAGATGAGAGCAAGTGAGGGAGAGGAGGGCTCAGTAGGTGCAAAGCGGCTGCAGTAAGGGCAAAGGGCTTCCCGGTGTAGCTTGCTGCGAAGGGAGCAGAGGTGAGCAGTAAGCACATGGCCATTCTGCTGACCGTGGGCTAGGGTAGGGAGAGGACACCTGTCAGACAGGAAATAGTGGTTCAAATAAGTTAGAGGCATTGTCTCTCACACATAAATGAAGTCCCGAGGTGGGTAGTCTAAGGCTGGTCCTCCGAAGCGCAGGGACCTAGATTCCTATCTTACTACTCTAAATCTCTCAGTGCATGGCTTCCATTTTTTGGTTCCCAATGGCTATTAAACATTAGCTGTCACATCTGTATCCCAAGATGGAAAGCCTTTCAGTCATTAGAAAGGGGCAAAGAATCAAGAAGGGAAGAAATTCCCCTTAAAGACTTTCTGAAAGTTCTGATCCTTTAATTCTGCTTTATTGGTTAGATCTTGATCACATGGCCACAAAAGCTACACAGTAGAGGCCAGAAAAAATATTTTGTGTTCAGACACCATTGTATCCAGATGAAAACTGAGAGTGTATTTCAAAGGAAGAAGCAGAGCCTGATTACTGGGACAACTATCAGTCTCTGTCACACTCAGGGGTGCCACTTCTAGCAGTGTGTGCCAGGGTGTTCTTACCCATGTAATGTGTGACATATCTGCACAGTTATTCACTGCAGCATTGTTTGTGGCAACCAAGATGAAACAACCTAAGTGTCTCTCGATAGGGGACAGGTTAGACCAATTCCAGGACATCACAGATGAAGCATGTACAGGTCCAAGCAAGACATGGAGGGTCTTAAACTTTGGAAAACAGTTTTGTAGTTTGTTATAAACTACTTCCCGATGCTTCCTGATGGCCTGGCAAAGTTTCTCTTAAGTTTTTGCACAAAGTAAGTAACATCCCCCCACCGAGGACTTGTACAAACATTTCATAACAGTTGAATATAAAATAGACAATATCTAGATGCAGCCCAGTGGCACTGTCACACATCAAGGAATCTGGTATCTGTGCATTCGAAGTGTGTGCTGCAGTACACATCAGTGAAGAGACGCATGTGCCACTGTGGGCGAATCTCAGACATGTGGAGTGAGAGTGCGCGGGCACTAAGATAACATGCTATGATGATGCCATTTATATGAGGTTCTAGAACAGACAAAACCAATCAATCAATGATCATAGGCAGCATGGCAGTGCCTACCTCTGGGACTGGGGTTAGGAAAGAGCATGGAAGATTTCTTGGGGTGCTGGATATGTTATGAATTGTGATTAGGGAGTTGGTTACACAGGTATGTTTCACTGTATATAAAGATATCTCAGTAGTTTTAAAAAAGCAAAATGTATTTCTGGGCATGGTGGAACATGCCTGCAATTTTAGCTACTTTGGCAGCTAGGTAGGAGGACTGCAAGTTTGAGGCCAGCTTGGCGATTTAGTGAGACTTGTCACAAAATGAAGTATGTAGTTTAGAGTTTAGAGTATTAGTGTTCTAATACTGATGAAGAAAAAAAAAAAGACAGACACAGAACAGCAATGGTGTATGCATTATGTGCTCTTGTATGTTTATCAAGGAAACACACCAAGGATGTGTGCTTGTATCCATTGATTCTGTCCAGAAGAGATGGGGGACAGTGGTTGACTATAGGAGAGGAGCTTTGGATGGGAAGACAAAAACTCTTACCATATCCTGAATCTTTAGCAAAGTGAATGTATTATATAGTGGAAAAGTAGTTAAAAATGCAAAGATCAGTTAGATTCATATTTGACATGAATCTACTTAAAAAAAAAAAGAAAAAATAGCTCCTTAAAGGCTCTTTTTGGTGCTCTGAACCTTTGCAGGTGCCTGGCATCTCGCTGTGGATGCTCAGTGCCAACCTACAGATGCACGTGCCCCATCTGTGTCTCCCCTCAGTTCTCAGTGCCTGGGCAGCTCTCACCAGTCTTCCACAGAATTAGTCCCTCCAAACTTGGGGATGCTGTCCCTTATCTGTCAGACCAAAATGCTTCTTGGCATCTGCTGTGAGCTGGGCCCCAGAATCCTGGAGACTGATGGAAGCTATTTTTAGAGGGATCCTGCTCTCAGGTCTGTCCTCTCCAGATATCAGCCTTCTCTTCACCTAGAGCATCCCAGGCCTCTCTTCTGGGGCCCAGGTCTGGCCTGGGAAGAATGCTTTAGAAAATATATTATTTTAAATTAAGTGGTGGCCGCATACAGAGTACAGTCCATGAGAGGAAGCAAGCAGGCCCTGCTCTCTTAGAACAGAGAGAGAACTACACAGCCAGGGGATTAACTGTGTCCTCCAAAAAGAGCTCCTCTCAGAACCTTGCACCTGCATTTGTGGTCTTATTTGGAAACAGGGACAGGCAGAAGTCATCCGTGACGATGAGTTCATACAGGAGTGTGGAGGACACCAGTGCAGTGGCTGGCACTGGCATCCTTGCAAGAGGACATTTGCACACAGCTATGTAGAAAGACACTTGGAGATGGCAAGCAGAGGCAGAGCCTGCAGGGGTGGGTTGCAGACCAAGGAGCTTGACCCCGGGTGGTCTGCAGCCCCCACAGGCCAGGAAGAGGCCAGGAAGCATTCTTTCTCAGTGCCTCCATGGAGACCACTAGATCCCAGACTTCTGGGCCCTGGCCCTGGGAAGCCCACATTTCTGTTGTCTGTAGGAAGCTAACATTCACACTAAAACAGGTAAAATCTAAAACAAACCTAGGAAATGGCAAGTACTTTGGGAGAACAAAACAAGACAAGACACTAGGTCACAGGGCTGGCAATGGAGAGTGATCGGAAGCCATGCTACCTCAGCCAGGCAGTCAGAGAAGGCCTCCTGGAGGAGGTGGCCAAGAACTGGCCCCGTGAACATGAGGCAGGGATGTTGAGGGTGGAGCTCTTGGCGGATTTGGAAAGCGCTGGATGCTACTGCTGTGGGATGGAGGCCACTTGGCTGAATCTTCCCAGGAAGGAATCAGGAAGGCTTCTGTCTCCATGGGTCTCCTGACCCACTGCGTGGCTGCTGAGGGTCGTCCCTTGGCCTGGGCCGGCTGGCAGCCGATGGGCAAGGCCAGCTTCGCAGCTGACATGCTGTTCTCTAATTGTGATTAACTACCAGGTCCTCTCCAGCTCGGGCCTGAGGCCGCGGTGACAGCTGCACAGTGCAGCACTGAGGCCATGAAAGGGTTAATGGGCCGCCCTTCCATCTGAGCCCTCAGACAATGATAGGAGGAGGGGAGGCCTCTGGTGGGGGTGTGTGGCATCAGCTGGGGTGAGTGAATAGGGAGGACAGAGGCTTCATCCCTGGGGACAGGGCATGAGTGCTCTGTGGGGAGAGGGGTCAGAAGAATGCCCTTCCTCGCTATTATTTTCATCCACTTCACCCTCTTCCCCTCCCCCACCAGGCCCAAGCATCCCAGACCCTGCCCTTGGGTTCAAAGTCGGCAGGGGCTTCACCTCCTGGAATCCTGAAGCAGGAATTCAGAGAGCCAAAGAACTTCAGTCATGACGTCTCGCCACTGTGGGAGAGCTCATTGCCTCTCGTCACTGTCAAACTTTTTTGCTTAATTATTAGCAGCGGGACCCAGAGTCACCACCACCACACCTTATCCTCACCCCCCAAATAACAAACAGGGCTTTGATTGCATTGAAAGTTAGTCTGGTGCCAGTCTGCTGCGTGCATCCCCAGTTCTGCTGCTCACATCTGGAGCAGCTGAGGGACATGCGCTGTTCTGTGGGTTCTGACAGGTGCACCAATTATGTAACCATCACTGTAATTACGGTGGATCTTGTGGTTAATCTTTTCCTTTCCTAGAGGCGTGACAAGTACCAAAAGTACCAAAAACAATGAGTACCAAATTGTTCTGGCTGGAACAGGTATTGAGCTCTGAGGCAACGGATGCCAGGGCAAGTTGTAGCTGAAGCGTCAAGTACCAAAGAAAAAGTAAGTCCTTGGACAAAATTTGGTCTAGTACCAAATTGGATGAGTTTCGAAGCAGCACTCGGATATGACTGTATACCATTCCCATCTCCCAAAATGTTTCTTCATGCCCGAACAATGTAGTCATCCTTCTCCGGTTGAATTATAGCCACTCAAAGACACTGAGTTCAAATTCCGAAGGTTTATAAATGTAGCCTTATTTGAAAGGGACCTTTGCAAATTAATTAAGGGAGGATCCCGAGACAAGGATTACCTAGGCAGACTCCAACTGCCACACCAATTGTCCTTGTAGAAGGGAGGAGCAACATGACCACAAGCCAGAGGGAAGAGACAGGGAGGAATTCTCTGGAACCTCGTGTGTGTGTGTGTGTGTGTGTGTGTGTGTGGTTGACCTTGCTGATACCTTGATTTCAGATTCTATCTTCAAATGGTAAATTGAATATGTGTTGGTTTAAGCTGCTCAGTTTGTGATACTTTGTTGCATGGGCCTTGGTAAACTAAGATACCTGTCTTTCTGTTTTGACATGCAGCTTTGGAACCCTGCAGCAAGAGTGCAGTTTTGTTTTTTTTTTTTTTTGGTACCGGGGATCGAACTCACGACCTCACGCTTGCCAGGCAGGCGCTTAAGCCACTGAGCTAAATCCCCGGCCCAAGAGTGCAGCTTTTTGTAATCTGGTTTCTTTCACTCGTTGTGACGCATTTGAGATCCATGTATGTTTCTACAGGTATGAGGGCTCCATTCTTTACACGTGTGCAGATCCAAGCTTAGCAGGGTGTGGCACAATGGAATTCTCCACAAACTGAAAAGCATTTGGGTCCCTTCCAAGTTTGGATGATTACAAAGAATGCTGCTCTGAACATGCATGGACAGGTCTTGGAGTGGGCACAAGCTGTCATTTCTCTGGAGCTGACACCTGGAGGAATTACCAGGTCCCACCGTAAGTGTACTTTATAAACTAACAAGCTGTCTTTCGATGTAACTATGCTGTTTTCCATTGTTTCCTGCACTTAGTATTGTCAATTTAAAAAGAAATTAGCCATTTTAACAAGCATGTAGTGATCATAGCATTACTGTGAAGATTAAATACATACACGTGCACACACTTGATTTATGGTAGTATGGATTATGATTTTTTAGTTTTACATATGACCATTTTGTTTTTCACTTTCACTGCAGTATTCAGTAAATTATGGGAGCTACTTAGTGGTTCATTATAAGACAGGCCTTAAGCTAAGCATGATGGTGCATAACTGTAACTCTAGTACTTGGTAGGCTGAGGATTGCTGAAAGTTCAAAGCCATTCTGGGCTACAAAGTGAGTTCAAGATCAGCCTGAACTACATATCAAGACCTTGTGAAAAAACAAACAAACAAATAAGAAACAGGTTTTGTGTTTGCTTTTGGCAACTGCAAGCTCGCTCACATGAGTGTTCAGAGTAATTGCAGGTAGGCTAGGGAGGCTACGCTTTTTGGTGGGTTAGGTGGATCCCAAGCAGCTGTGATCAGATATTTTCAATTTACTGTGGGCTTATGGGATGTCACCCAACAGTGCCCATGCACAGCCCCCTATTGCCATCCTGTGGGGGAGGTCAGGACACAGCCAGGGGCGGGAAGCTCAAGGCTGGTGGGTGCTTGCCCTGTCTTGAAGGTCAGGTCCCCGGAATGAGAGCCTGAGGTGTGAATCTGCTGTGTGTGGTTTCCAGGAAGTGCTTAGAGGACCTGTGGGGAATGAGGGACTCAGGCTGTGGCAGTTGTCATGGAGGCGTTGGTAGTCCCTCAGGGACCTGGAGCAGGGTAGCTCTTCAGACTCGTCAAAGTTAGAAGTAGGAATTGGCCACTGTGCCTGTCCTTCTGCCCATACAGTATGAGGTGGCCTCACAAAGGAGGTCTCAGCCCCCTCACCCAAGTCGTCAGCAGCCAACCCTTCAGGCAGGTGGGGGCAGTGCCTCGGTCCTACTGATGGCTGCCAGATGGGACACAGGCTCCAGGGGTCAGAGCTGTGAGGTCTTTGGGAGAAGTGTTCACTGAGAGAAATATTAACTCTCCCAACGATGTCATCCAGGAAGACCTTGAGAATGTGTTATGAAGCTGTGTGGCTCAGGGCTTGATAGGACTGAGGCCCACCCCCTGTCAGTACTTCCTGATATAAACTCCCCTCTGCCACTGTAACAGAAAATGACACCCACCCAGCCAGTATACTTCAGTTTCTTAGTTGCCCAGATAATCGTTCCTGTTGCTGTTCTAGTTGCTTCTGTCTCCTAGGAATGGCTAGTCACTCTGAAACATATTTTAAGAACCAATCCCCAAGTGACAAGCCATTCTGCTTCTGAACTTCCTGTTTGCTTATCCCACATAACCCCTAGACTACCAGAAATCGGGGCCTGACATCTTGAGGAACAGTTGATTCCTAGTCAGTGCCCATCTGATGTAAAATAAATTTGCTTCCAAATCCTAGGTGTCATTTCAGGGTTTTTGCTTGCCGTTGCACCACAGCCTGACATCACCTTAGATCATCAAAGAGTGAGGAGGACAGTGGGTAGCATTCTGTGGGCTTTGCTGTCAGTGGTGTCCCCAGGACATGGGGTTGGCATGGACTGAGGAGAGGCAGAGAAGGCAGAGCCAAAATGAGAGATCAGTCTCAGCTTGAAGGGCATTCAATTATAAAGAGAGGAAACAGCAACAACAAAAGAAACAAGTCGAGGGGGAAATGAGCAAAGGAACCACACAGACATCTCTCTGAAGAAGATATCAAAAAGGCCAACTAGCTCACAGACAGGTGCTCAACTTCACTAATCACTAGGAAAAGTCATAGCAATGAGATGCCAATTCTAACCCCCTGGGATGACTGTTCTCAAAACAGGGAAAACAGCACTGGTGAGGCTGTGGAGAAACCAGACCCCTTGTGAATGGTGGCTGGGGACATACCATAGGCAGCTGCTGTGAAAATCATGTGACAGTTCCTCAAAGAATTAAATCTAGAATTACCATGTGATCTTACAGTCCCACTACTGGGTGGGCACCCCAAGGAACCAGGAGCAGAGATTTGAACAGATCTCTGTTATGGCCACATTCATAGCAGCGTTACTTACCACAGCCGAAAGGTAGAAGCAGCCCAAGTGTCCGTACACTGGCGAATGGAGAAGCCCTATGTGGTGTGTACATGTAATGGAAATTTACTCAGTCCTAAAAGGGGAAGGAGGTGCAACATGGGTGAGCCCTGAGGGTATCTTGTGAAGGGAAACAAGCCTATCACAAAAAGAAATCCTACAAGAGACCACTTAAAAAAGGGACTGAGAAATGTCAAATTCAGGACAAAAGGTAGAATGCGGTTCCCAGGGGCCAAGGAGACTGTACTGGGGAGCTGGGATTTAACAGGTACTCAGTTTCAGTTTGGAAACATGGGTAAATTCCAGACGTGGATGGTGATGATGGTTGTATAACAGTGTGAATTTGCTTAATGTCACTGAGCTGTATAAATAAAAATAAAGTGGTAAATTTTACTTATGCACATTTTGGGCTGGGGATTTGGCTCCGTGGCATAAGCAGTTGCCTGGCAGGCACAAGGTCATGAGTTCGATTCCTGGTACCAATAAAATAAAATAAAATAAAATAAAATAAAATAAAAAACGTATGCACATTTTATCACAATAAAAAAATTTTCTCCTTCCGTGGCAGCTAGCTCCAATCTGCACCTCCTGCAGTTCACATGACCCCTGACCTCCACACTGAACAGGGTGCCTTAGGGACATTGCAGAAATGACAGAATGTGACTTCTGAGGTGAAGTCAGGAAAAGCAACTAGGCTTGTATCTTGTCTGCTTTCTTGGTCACTGGCTATGGGGCAGGCCAGCACTACATCATGAGGACACTCATGAGGTGGAGAGGAAATGAGCTTTGGTATTAGCCAGCGCCATGTGCATAAGTGACCTTGCTGCAAGTCCTCCAGCTGCATCAAGCTGCTGGTGACCACAGCCTCTTGGAAACTTCCCTGATCACAGAAAGGCTTTGTGATACAAATGCTTACTATAGTCTTAAGCCACTAGGGTTGGGTTAATCTGTTACGCCACATTTGATAACTAATAGCTTAAGGCATAATGATATGCATTGGAATTTATTACATATGAGAACAATTCCTCTCACACTCTCACACAAAATTCATCAAATCCCATTAGCTCCTCCGTTAAAACATATGGGGAATCTGAATCCCTCTTGCCACCTCCAAGGGCACTGGTGGTCCCCAGCTACCACCATATTCATTCACCTGTTTCCTTGCCACCTGGGTCCTCACCATGGCCTCCCCCTGGTCTCCTTGCTTTGTCCCTGCTACCCTAGTGGCCCAGACCCTGCCCCACACAGTGGCATTGCAATGGATGAGGTTCCCTATGACCTCTGAGAGCTGCAGGGAGAATGCTCTCTTGGGAAACAGGAGTGATCAGCCAGGTCCTTTCAAGGGGAGCCCCCTCCAAAGGCGTAGCTTCTCAGGTGGTCAGAGAGCGTGGCACAGGGTGTATATGAGGCTGGGGTGTGAGTGGTGGGGGTGACAGGGGACATGTCCACACACACCTGCGTGCCTGTCCCAGTAGCCAGGGCACAGCTGTGGTTCAGAGCAAGACTTTGCTGTTAAAACCTGGCTCTCCTGCTCTGTCTGTGTCTTTGGGCAAATCAGTTACCCTCTCAGTGCCTCCATTTCCTCCTTGGTACTGACAAGTACACATCCTCATACTTTCTTCAGGGTTGTCCGGAGGCTGAACGGAATGGCAGAAGGGCTTAGGGTAGTATGAACCTGTGCAAGAATTACTTGGGGGTGGCACCATCTGTAGCACAACTGTGAGGGTTTAGCCTGTGTGAAAGGCGTTTCTAAAACAATGCCGGGGCTTGGTTATGCGTCTCTGTGAGTCTCTGGGAATGACCGCGTGCGGGACATACGCAAATCCTGGACCCCTCCTCTGCTCTGGATGCCCAGGTCCCGCCCATAGTACCCCGGCTGACCCACCCTCCCCGCACACCCAGTTCTTCCCCTTTTCCCGCTCCTTGGGATGCAGCGCCACCTGCTGTTCCAAAGCTACATTGCACCCAGAGCCGCCAAAACCGCGAAAGGGCAGAGGAAAGAACGTCCTTGGGCTCAGGCTGCGCACAGGTTGCTCGCACATGCACGCGCCAAGCCAAGTGTCATTACCTCTGCTTGGCACGGAAGGACAGCGAGGCCACGGAGGTCACTCGGAACATCTGCGAACCTGGCAAGAGACTGCACACCTTCCTTTCACCTCCACTGCAGACATCCTGCGGGGTGCGGACTCCTGGTTCTGCCGCAGTCCTGGGGACCCACTCCCTGCTCTGCCTCGCGGAGCCACAGCCACATGGAGGAGACCCTGCATCCTTGGGACGAGGGTCGGCTTGTCCTCCCCGCCCGGTCTTCCTGGCAGAAGAAAGACTCGGAGTCCCGAGGCTAGGGTCTGGCTCGCCGCCTCCCCACCGCTACCTCAAGCTCCGAACAACCTCGAGAAAACTTTTGCCTCTAGATTCCAGCACTTGCCGATTTGAGATACAGTACGCAGTAGTTATTGTGGGAGAGCAGTTCATGGGGGCGGGGGAACGTTAGGCTTCAATGAAACTAAACAAAATTTCAAGATTCCTAAAAATTCTTTAAGTCACCCTTCAAGTACAATTTGGGCATTTTTCTGAATATAGTTATATGCAGTTACCAACACACAGGGCTGAAACAGGGCCAGAGTACGGTGTGATTCCTTGTCTTTGCACGCTGTAAGGTTAGATTCTGCTCTCTACAGAGTTTGCATCTTCTGAAAAGGGGCCACAGCCCACAACCTTCCTCCCAAGGGGCTCCTGTCCAGGCAGAATTCCCCACACCGAGCACCTCCTTCTTCCTTACCCCCTCTTTCCTTCTTGCAGTTACCCAGTAAAGTGCTTAACCGTTACTGAGCATTTATTGTGTGTCAGGGTCTGTTCTGAGCTCATGCTTGCGTTAATTCACATAATTCTAGTAACACCCTGAAATAATATGTCCCCTCCTCACAGCTGAGTAAATAGAGGCACTGAGAGGTTAAGTAACTAGCCTAAGCCCACACAGCCAGTGAGTGGTAGTGTAGCAGGCAGCTGAGTTAGCCAAAAATATTATAGGCAGTGAGACGGGGCTAGGTTCTCCTAAAATCAAGTGCAGTGCTGACACCTGGAAACTGCCAGGGAAGCTGATGCCTCCTGCTGTGGACCAGGCCTCGAGACAAAAGTCCATACAAATGCACCCATATCCTAAGGATTGATACCCTAAATAGTTCCCATCCCCCTAGGAAAGAGTCACTGCTCCGTAAGAATGTCCGCTTCCTACTTGACTTGCTTTCCCATTTGTCCCTAATGTAGTCAATTTTACCTGAACTATTGATCTTACTGGCTAACTATAGTTATGTCCCACCTTATGCCTATCTGCCTTGTGAGTTCCCAGTTTTCCTCCAATTTGAACCCATGGTTTTACTCTATAAAAGTCCCTGGAAAAGACAGAGTCCTGGGCAACCCACTCGGATCCCCCTTCTGTCTCTCTTCAGACAGAAGCTTTCTTTCTCTCAATAAATATATGCTGCTCTTATCTCCGTTGTTCCTAAAATTCATTCTTCAATTTTAGAGAGCATGAGCTTGCAGACATAGTAGGTCGGGAGTTTCATTCTCCTATGTTAGTAGAGTTTGGGATTGAGGCCAGGGAATCCAGGACCAGAATCCATGCTCTTAACATTTGTGTTGTCCCCCTGAACAGAGGCTCCCCTCAGCCTTGTGCCCTCATTGTGTGTCTGTGGTCAGCCCACAGCTGGGTCAGGAAGACTGGAATTGGTCTGGGTCACCTTTGCCTGCCCAGTTCTGGTTCATTCCGGCCAGATGTGTGCTCAGGGGTGCTAAGCAAACACAGGAGGTCCCCTGAGCCTCAGCCTAGTCCCCTGAGATGGGGACATGCACCTAACCTGCTGGAGGGAGGCCCAGCAAACTTTTGAGTGTGCACAGAAGCCCCCCTGCTCCCTCCTCCTTTCACCCCTCTCTGGGGTCAGTCTACCCAACTGAGGACAGTACCACTTCAGGAGAGCTGATTGTGTTCATGTCTCCCAACTCTGCATTCAGTGACATGTTTGTAGTGTCACATATTGTATTTCAAAGATGAGGAAAGTGACTAAGACTGATTTTGGTACCATAAAAGTGAGATTGTTGCTGTGATGCTACCTAACCATGTTCGGAAGATTTTCCAGATCATGAATACCTACTTTGAGAACCTGTATACCAATAAGATGGAAAACAAGAAGTGAACAGATTCCTTGACACATAAGAATTGCCAAAATTGAATCAAGAAGATATACAAATTCTAAGTAATCTCATATCAGTTAATAAAACTGAAAACATAATTAAAAAGCTTATCAACAAAGAAAAACCCAGGTCTTGATGGATTTACTGTTGAATTCTACAAAAAATTTAGAGAAGAACTGATGCCACCAATGTTGAAATTCTTTATGAAGTGAAATTGAAAGGGAAGCAATACTTCCAAAATCATTCATGGAAACAAGCATTAGCCTGTTTATCAAAACCAGAAAAGGACCTAACCAAAAATGAAAACTACAGGCCAATTTCCCTAATGAACATAGATGCAAAGTATTCAGTAAGATACTGGCGAATAAAATGCAGCAAATCATCAAGAAGATTATACACTAAGTAGGATTCATTCCAGGGATAGAGAAATGGCTCAACATATGCAAACCAATAAGTGTAATACGCCATATTAACAGAGCCCAAAATAAAACAAAAAAAAACCCGCATGATCACTTCAATAGATGCAGAAAAAGGGACACCAATTCATGATACCATATTTATGATACCTACAGAAAATTGGAATAGAAGTCTTTATCTAAATCTGGCATCTATTACAAACCAACAATCCACATCATACTACATGAACAAAAACTGAAAAATTTCACTCTAAAACCAGGAACAACACAAGGATGCCCATTATCACCATTCTTATTCACTATAGTTCTGGGAACAGCCAGAGAAATAAGATGAGACAGAAATAAAAGGATTAAGGATAGGACAGAAAGAAGTTAAATTATCATTATTTGCAGATGATATGGTAATCCACATAGACGACCCCCAAAACTCAACCAAAAGACTTATAGATTTAACAATCAAATTCAGTAGTATAGTTGGATATAAAGTCAACACTTAAAAATCAATAGCATTCATGTACACAACAAACTCAGTGAGAGAGAAATTAGGGAAACCATGTCCTTCATAATAGCATCAAAAAAAAAAAAAAAGGAAATACTTAGGAATCAGTCTAACAAAGGAAGTAAAAGATCTTTACATTGAAAATTGGTTTGCTGAAAAGGGAGATTGAAGAGGATATCAGAAAATGGAAAGATATCCCTTGCTCATGCATAGGAAGAACCAACATAGTGAAAATGACCTTACTCCCAAAATTGTTATACAGATTTAATATGATTCTGATCAAAATACCAATAACCAATACTCACAAACCTAGAAAAAACATTCCTAAAATTCCTAAACATTCCTAACATTCCTAAACATTCCTAACATTCCTAAACATTCCTAACATTCTTAAACATTCCTAAACATTCCTAACATTCCTAAACATTCCCAAACATTCCTAAAATTCATTTGGAACCAGAAGAGACTTACAATAGCAAAAACAATTCTGGGCAACAAAGGCAAGGCAGGGTTCATCACAATCCCTGACTTGAAATTGTACTATAAAGCTAGTATGATAAAATTAGCATGATATTGGCAAAAAACAACCAAATAATCAAACAACAACAACAACAATAACAACAAAAAACAAACAAAGAAATGAACAGAAGCAGACCTGAGGGTCAGTGGAACAGATTAGAAAAGTGGACACCATTCCAAATGCACATGGCCACCTTATCTTTGACAAAGAGGCCAAACATGTTCACTGGAAGAAAGATAGCCTCCTTAATAAATGATGCTGGAAAAACTGGCTTGCCACAAGCTGAAGACTAAAACTAGAATCATGTCTATCACCATGTACTAAACTAAAATCAAAGTGGAGCAAATATATAAATATTAAAACAGAAACACTAAATCTACTGGAAGAGAAAGTAGGTAGAAATCTTGAAGACACAGGTGTAGGTAGAGAGTTCATGAATGGAACACACACTGAATGGGAAATTCTTCAGAGAATCAACAATTGGAATCTCTTCTTATTAAAATCTCTTGCACATCAAAAGAAATCACCAGCAAAGTGAAAAGATAACCTACAGAATGGAAAAACATTTTAGCCAATTGTCCCTCAGACAAAGGACTTATATCTAAAACATATAAAGAACTGAAAAAAATTTGAGGCCCCCAAATTGGAAGATCCAATCCAAAAATGGGCATCTGAGATGAATACACAAGTTGCAGATGAGGAAATACAAATGGTCAGTTTTTTTTTTTTTTTGTACTGGGGATCGAACTCACAACCTTGTGCTTGCCAGGCAGGCGCTTAAGCCACTGAGCTAAATCCCTGGCCCCAGAAATACAAACGGTAACTAAATATACAAAAAATGTTCCACATCATTGGTCATTCAAGCGATGCAAATTAAAACAACACTGAAATTCGATCTCACTCCAGAAAGAATGGCTATTATCAAGAAATCAACCAATAATAAATACTGGTGCAGCTGTGGGGGAAAAGGAACCTTCTCCACGTTGGTGGAAGTGCAGATTGGTGCAAGCACTGTGGAAATCAGTACGGAGACTCCTAAAAAAAAACACTAGAATTAGAGGTCCCATTCAACCTAACTATTCCTGTTCTGGGTCTTCCTGGAAGAATTAAAAACATCATACGATAGCAATATACGAGCACCCATGTTTATAGCAGCACAGTTCATAATAACTAAATCTTTGAAACAACCCAAATGCCCATATGTCGATATTGTATTCTCCCTGGTATGAGAAACTGAAAGAGTAAACGAGGTCTAAAATATACAATAGAGATTGTGAAATGGGAAGAAATTGTTCAAAAGGGAAAAGAAATTAGGATGAGGGAAAAGGGAAAGGAAGGAGGGAAAAGAGAAAAGGGAAAAAAATTCAAATTATTATGCTACTAGTGTTTCTTAGAGTTCATTGAAAAAGAAGGTTTGTGCTAATATTGATTGGAGAATTTATTTATTTTAAAGAGAAAAAAGAAAAAACAGAAAAATCAAGAAGCAAACAAACCAAAGCAACAACAACAAAAGCAAAATGACAACAGCAACAACAAAAACCAACAATAGCTATATAGATTTTCAAAACAAGATGATAGGAATTTTTTTTTTTTATCAGTACCAGGGATCAAACTCACAAGGGTGCACTTGAAAGGCAGGCGCTTATGCCACTGAGCTAAATCCCCAGCTACTGATGATAGGAATTTAACAATGATTGTTATATTGCATATTGTTATCTTTAAAATGGTTGCTCAGATTACTAGACATAGGACTAAAACAAAATGGTAAAATGGAACAAAACATTGAATTTCAAAAACAAGACAGAAGGAAATCCCCCACAGTTGCTATAATGCATATTGTTATCTTCCAATAGATGCTCAAACTACCAGCTTTAGGCCTGCAAAGTCAATCAAACAATACAAGCACTAAGTTATTATTATTGTTTTTACTTCAGTTGCTATCCTTTCAGTTCCTGTGAATCAGGCAGTTGCTTACAGGGGCTGGGGGTTTGCTCTTCTTGTCTCCCAGCCCACGCCCTGGCTGGCTCCCAGAAAGGCATGGTTTGGCTTCTGATTCTCTTCCCATTCTCTGTGGCCATCTAACTGGAGAATTTTTATACCCTTAATTTATACTTTGAGTAACTACTTTAAAGATAACAATATGCAATGTATCAACTATTGTTATTGTCCTATTATTTGTTACCAAATACTGTTCTACTTTTTCCCATAAAATTAAAAAATATTTTGAAACTGGTTCTCAGGAGGAGTTTGGATGTTGGCTGGAAGAAGCAGCCATAGAATGCTATCAGTCAAGCTTAATGGGACATTGTGGTCAGAGCTTGGAGAACCACAATTCTGATAGTAATATACCCAGAATAGACCAGACTCAAGAGTTTTCAGTTGGGAAGAAGGACTCCATTGAAGGTTGGACTCCAGGTCATGTGTGTTATGCTCTGGGAGAAAACTCATGTACATTCTACTCATGTCCTCAGACTTTGCAGGAGACGGATTAAGAATGATGGATTTATTAATCTGGTGGAAGAAATTTCAAGGCAGATCAAATTTCAGGCTGTGATGTGAGTACTGTTGGAGATTTCTGGCCAGATTTATACTGAAAATCAAGAGCAAAGGGTACAGTTAAATGACTTGAAAAGTTTCTAGTTCAGCCAAAAAAGGAAGCATTATTAAAGCTGGGGCCTGCGAAGATGGAGCAGAGGAAAGAGGTTGCTAAAAAGACACATTGAAAAGAAGCCAAATACTTTGTATTGGCAACTAGAAAGGATGCCTTGAGGGTGGGAGAGGAATCTGGAAGACTGACCTCAGACTGAGGAGTGCAAAAGTGAAAGACTTCACTTTAAAAAAGAAGGGCACCCCAGGGCACTCTGATGAGAGAGGCCAATTTGAATGGCCTTCCTGGGATTCCTTTCACAGTGCTCAGCCATCCAGGCACTTAAAGACTTCTGTGGCTATGATTCAAGGAGCCCTGGGTTGAGCAAGTGACAGCCCTTGGTGTCATCCAATTGATGCTATTTTTACAGACATGTGAGATTCAAGAGTTGTGGGGTCAGGGAGGCTTCCCTAGCTTTCAGAAGAGGGCCTAAGAGGCCAGGTAGGTGCCCCTGAGATGGCAAGGTGTAAAGCTGTGAGAGGGGATCCAGAGGTACTCTGGAGACCCCAGGAAGTTCAAGAAAGTAGGAATGAGGATCATCTGAAAAGAGTGGCAAGGATTGAGCAAATCCAGGCCAAGAGAGAAGCTGTGGGGGCTGCAACCACCAGCAGTGCTACATGGTGGAGCCCCCGAAGCCAGATGGATTTCACATTAAGCCACAGTTTGCCCTGGAGGCTGGGCATGGAGGTGCAGGATTTAATGCTTGGTTTGTTGAGTTTTAGTCGAATTATGGTCTCTGTGGTGGATTAACTAAGGGTCAATGCATAACACCCAACTGAACTGAATCAATGTAGTTCCAGAGTAGAAGACCCACCTGAGGATTGTTGGCAGTAGCATAAAAGAGAGGCTTGTAAAAACATAACTATGTGCCTTAATCCACTTTGTTCACTGGATTTGGCATTGTATCATTCCTAACTCTTTCCCAAACTCAAAATGAACATGAAAAGTAAACATTTTGAATCAATTCAGGATATCAAGGCAGCAACTAAACATACTTATGAAAAAGGACTTTCAAAAATCCTTCACAAGGTGGCAAGAATGATAGGGTAAGCATACTCAAAGAGAGAGGAGTAGAAGGAGACTAATGACAGTGTGTGTTTTAATGTAAGAATTTAAAAAAATGTAAGCATTCTGTATTTTTTAATCACACTTTATACACAAAGCATTAGTAAATATTAAGTATGCCTGTGAATAAGAGAAAATTCCAAATAACAGTGGTTTAACAAAAGAGATTGATTTCTTTGTCATCCTCATGGTCTACAGGTGCAGTCTAGAGCTGGTACTGCAGTCCAGCTTTCTTTGGGACCCAGACTCCTTTGACCTTATTTGTCCATCATCCTCTGGCCTGGTTTTCATCTCATAGTCCAAATGACTGCCCCAACCATCACATTCACATTCCACCCAGTAGAAAAGACGAGGGATGACAAAGGGCATGACTTTGTCATGGTTGCATGCCTGCATCTGGGTGCAAGGGAAGCTGAGAAATGTAGTCTTGTTTGGTTGCCAGTGTGCCCAGGTAATAGCACAGTGAGACAATCTGGGCAGCTCACATGTGTGTTGATGCTCTCTCCTCCCCCTCTTCCCAGTTTGGCTGGCAGTGGGCCTTGGCCTGGGGGGTAACTGCACAGGCTGCATCATCTGCTCAGAGGAGAAGGTTGCTCCACCTGCCAGCAGAGGCTCTTCCTGCTCATTCACTGTGAGGGGATCTGCCAGTATGGCAAGTGTGTGCATGACTGTCTGCTCAGCTTCAGCATCTATGGCCAGGAGGTCAACAGGTGCAAAACTAGGTGGACCCTACCCCTGTCCTACTGAGGGAGGCAGGAAGACACTTGTGCCCAGACTTGATACTAGCTCAGTTCCAGACTGGCAGTCAGTTCCCTCTCTGCCTTCATCAGCACTAACAGCAGGGAACCATGTCTTCTAGCTTGCTGTGTGGCCTCAGGCATGTTACTCACCTTCTCTGGCCACAGCTCAGGAGAGTGTTCTAACTCCTATTTTTGCTGTGACCTAGCACAAGTCATCATCATGTCTGAGCCTTACTGGCAAAACAGCCAGGGGAGCCACACCTCCAGTCCAGATTTGCTGTGTGCTTTAAAGCGATTCACTTGCCCTTTCTGAGCACAGCTAAAATGAGAAAAGATTTCTCACATGCAGCTCAATTTGTCCTTGATCAAGTCTGTAGTTCAGAGGAGACACTGCACCCAAACCCCCATGCAGAGCCTGTGGCAGCTCAGAGCCCCACCTCAGGCAGACCCAGGGCCCCTCCTTGGCAAGGTGCCTCACCAGGCTGCATCCTTGCTCCATTGCAGAATGCAGCATGCACATGCAGAATGCACACGACAGCTGCTTCAGCCAGGACTTCTGCATCCACTTCTGCAAACGACAGTTCTTTCTGCACAAGCAGTAGCATCTACCCACTTGCCCTCCAGGCACCTTGACCCAGCAGAGCACCCAAAATTGCCAGGGTGAGTGAAGACTCCTCCCCTGCTTGGAGCAGGGCTTAGTGACAGGTGTCGGAAGAGAGGGACACATCATACTAGAATGCCATGTGGTGATGGCAGGCCCAGTGCCACCAAGTCTCCTGCACTGGGGACCTGCACAGAGTCATCCTCCAATGTGCTGGAACTGACCCAGCCACTGTGATGGTGACAGCTAGCGCTAATGTTGCATCATGTGATTACCAAAGAGACAGAACAAGAGCAATGATTTTGCAATCCAGGATCAAGCCAGGAGTGGTGGTGCAAGCTTATTATCCTAGCACTCTTGGATTGAGACAAGGGGATTGCAAGTTCAAGCCTAGCCTGGGCAACTTAGTGACTTGGTGAGATCCTGTCTCACAAAAACAAAGCAAAGCAAAGCAAAGCAAAGCAAAGCAAAGCAAAGCAAAGCAAAGCAAAGCAACGCAACGCAACGCAACGCAACGCAAAGCAAAGCAAAGCAAAGCAAAGCAAAACAAAACAAAAGATTGTGGATATAGATCAGTGTGAAGGCCTTGAGGTCAATCCATTCTACTGAAAATAAAAAAGTCTAGGATCAAACTCTAGCTCCAAAATTTATTCATTAGTGATTTCTGTACCTTAATTTTCTGAAAGTGTTAAAAATCATGAGAGAACACAGACCCTATCCATGGTGAAGGGTTGTTGTAAGTTAAATGCATCTTTGCAGTTTGAGGTACTCTGTTCAGCAACTGACATTCAGCAAATGCTCAGTGTCTGTTAGGTGTTGCTATCTCTGTCCCACTGTAGCAGAAAATGCCCCCCACTCTCACCAGTATACTTCAGTTTCTGTTAGTTGCCCAGGTAACCTCCAGTTTACTTAAATTCTTGTTACATTTTCTGTTACTTGTATGTTTCAGAAGCAGCGGATCATATGATGCATGACTGGTTACTATGATGTACATTGTAAGAACCAATCAATAACTGATAAATACTCTGCTTCTTGTTTGCAAACTCTAAAAACCTCCCTTCCTGAACTTTCAAGGCCTGACATTTTTATGAAGATTTATTCATTGTCAGTGCTTATCAATGTTAAGTAAATCTGCCTTCAAATCCTAGGTGACATTTCAGTTTCTGTTTATCATTGCATCTTTTGCATTGGCTGGGAAAATTGACCATCCTGACCATTTGGGTCACTGGTTGTGGTCCTTGTAGATGGAGCAGGGACCTCTCCAGGTCCTGATGAGGAGGCACACCTTCAAGATTTCATGAGTCTCCTTGGAGGTCTTGAGGAGGATTCTTAGCTCCCTTCAAGCAGCTCACATCAGAACCAAAAGAGAGGAGGACATGGTCTGCCTACCTGCCTGCCTGCCAGGTTCCAGTAAGACCTCTGTTGGCACCAGTTTCAATCTGTGCCTGCTCAGTTTAAGTAGAAGGAGAGCTTGATTCCCTCTTGTTAGTTAGGCCTCCCTGTGGTTTGAGGAAGAGAACATTTTAACCTCTGAGTGCCTGTTGAATGATTGCATAAATGTTTGTAATGGGTGGTGAAAGCAATGGACCATTCCTTCAGTGTTCCACATTGAGGAGGAGGGATTCTCTAAACTACAGAGCTTGACTGGGCCTCAACCTGTTGTTCTATGGACACACATAATGAGGGTAAAATGGAGAAACTACCAACACGTCTCCATAGTGCAAACGGTCCCAATGTTGCCATGAGGCAAATGGGCAGGCAGGCATCTGAATGGTCTCTCTCTTTGAGAGGCACCCACCTTTTATCTGTTGTGCCATCATTCAAGGGTACCCAACACACATGTAGGGAGTCAGAAATGGTATCTAATTAGTCAAAATCCACAGTCTTTGATTGAAGCCCAAGCATTTTAAAAAGGGCTTTTCTGGTGATTACAGGGTTAAAATAAAATCAAACTGCTGCTCCCTTTGCCTGAACAAGACCTGAGAATTCCACCTTGGCAGATGCCACTGCGGCTTTCACTGGGCCAGCTCCTCAGCCAGCAAAAAGAAACAAAGTAACCCAGTAAAGTGCTTCTCTTTTTTTTTTTTAATTTATTTTATTTTAAAAGAGTAAAATTAAACACAACAAAACAGAACAGAATGGGACATAAGAAAGCATAAATTTTAAAGCTAGACAACCAGAGATCTTCACTATCTGTCATATTGTCTCTTGTTTTCTTCCAAATGGTTGTTCTTATCTTTGCATATGGGGAGCTTATACTAAATAACATAGCCAATCTTTTCACAAGATGTGTAGTTCACTGGCTTCCACTTGCTAGGCAGGGAGGAGGAAGGGGGGGACACGGGATGGGGGACAGGACATGAGATGTCTGATTCTCAGCCCACACACAGTCAGGATCACAGTCACCCCCCCAGAGACAGGAAGAGTTCCTTGTTCTCCTGGCACCCCGAGTCAACTGCATGGTGCAGGTCCCGATGCGCCAGGGTCTCTCTCCTTCGGGCCGCTGAAAGTCTGCCACACTCTCAGCTGCCCCCAGAGAGGGGAGGAGCTCCTTGCTTTCCCAGCACCCCAAGTCAACCGCATGGTACAGGTCCCGAGGTGCCAGGGTCTCTCCCCTGCAGGCTCCCTAATGTCCGCCATACTCACCTGCTATTTCTTTCTGATGAATTGACCATTCCATTTCCAAAGTTCTGAAATGGCCAACAGACCACAGAAAGAATTTTCTTTAGGCTCCTGTTTGAAACCAGCAGCTACAGCGATCTGCTGGCCTTGCTTCAGGGCCACCCTGTGCCCACTTTAGCAGCAGGGTGGGCAGGAGCCCTAGTAAAGTGCTTCTCAAAGACATCAAAGAAGGGGCAAAAGGCCCAAAGATATGTCAAAAGTTACTACTGTTACCCAGAAGCCTGATAAAGCCCTTATGTGAGTTATAAGGACTATGGACACTAAAAAATAAATTTCCCTTCAGATTAAAGGATAAAGACTCTCAGAAGTTTCAAACTAGATTAAATGACATCCCTTTTGTCAGTCTGACAGACTCAGATAGGCCAGACTTGGTTCCCTTCTTCTGTTGAGCCCTTAGGAGTGCACAGTCCATGTCTGTATTTGGGGTCAACCTGACTTTCCTCATACACAATGGAACAGAACTCTCTGTAGTTACTTGAAGTCCCCTCTGTGTGAAAAAGGTTACCATCACCAGAGCAACTGGGGACTCTTGCCTCTTGCTTCTTCTGCCAGGGACAAACTTACGCATAGGAAGACATCTCAGCAAACATGAATTCCTGTTACAAAGTCAGTCAGCCTCCCTCATTTAACCCTGTGCTTTCCTAACTCTGACTATTTCCCAAGAGAAAGAATGATACCCACAGCAGCCTAAGATTGATAATCACAATCCTGAAATTCTGAAAACTCTCCTCTCAGGGACATGGGCCAAAGTTTTACCTCTGAGCCTGGCCATCAACCATACTGCCATAGTGAGTGTCATGGAAAGCACAAACAAGGGTCCAGCCACACATCAACTGCCTAAAGCAGTTTGGGATCCTGTTAGACTGTCAATCACCTTGGAATACTCTCCTCCTTGTGAAGAAGCCCAAGGGGTATTACTGGTCAGTGCAAAATCAACAACATAGCCATCACCTTGCACTCTGTGGTTCCCAACCCATACATCCTTCTTGGACTGCAATCTCCAGATGCCACCTAGTTCACATGTCTAGATTTAAAAGATGGTTCTGCTTACAGGTTACTCCCATAAGCCAATTCCAATCCCTTTTGCCTTTGACTGGACAGATCCTGAGGAAGGATAAAAAGGGCCAGCTTACTTGGACTCAATTGCCACAGGAGTTTGGGAACTCTCCCACTATTTTGGGGGGAAGTTCTGGAAACAGATTTGGCCACTCTGAGATGCCTGTTTCTCTGTTCCTTCCAGCTCCATCCTGGTCCCCCAAGCACACAGTACTCCATGCCATGAAAGACTTGACTAGGAATTCAACTACATATTCAGAGGTATCAGAACCATGAAGTGCATTTAGACTGTCAAATTGCTAAATGTGCCTCTCATGTCTGAAAAGTTCAGGCTTTCTGAGCTTTCAGGATTTCTGAGCTATCAATGCCACTGTGTTTGCTCTCCATCCTGCAATCTCAAACCCATACACTCTTCTCAGTCTTCTGCCACCCACAGCCTGCTGATACACCTTCCTGGATCTAATGAATGCTTTCTTCTACCTTTGGTTGGTTTCTGTCAGCCAATGCCTCTTCACCTTTAAGGAAAAGACTGCAGTTCTGAACTCAAAGGTTAACTGACCTGAACTCAGCCTCCCAGAGGTTCAAAAGCTCATTTACCTTGCTAGTTTCCCAGTAAAAAATATCACTGCACTTTTGATTAATGACACCTTAGTTGCCTTCTAGAAAGACATAAAAACTCTGCTGCAATATCTGGCAGAAACTGGCTACAAGGTATCTTGGGAAAAGACACAACTCTGCAAACCAAAAGTAAAGGGCCTTCTCTACAGCCCCAACCTAACTGGAATTTAAATTTTTTGCTGATAAATGATGACATGTGGCTTCAAAGATGCTTACTTAGACTGTCATCCCTTGGAACCTACCTGTACAACTACTTGGATCTAATCACTAAGGGCTACCCGCTATGCCTCTGTGCTCTAATGCTACCATTTTTCTTATAAAAAAAACCTGACAAGCTCACCTTAGGTTGAGACCTGTCCAGGTGCCACATGGTATGCTGAATCTCCTAAATAACTGTGGTTCCAATAGCCAAGTCATCCAGTACCAAGGACTCTTATGACCTTCCCACAAACCTGAGCCCACCAGGCCATGACTGCCTGGTATTGACTGATGAATTGTTCTTGAGCCAACCAGACTGAAAATGAACTCCCTGACAGATGCTGAGTACAGCCCATTTACAATGGCCAAAGGTAGAAGAAAGCATAGAGTTCAACAAGATATGCTGTAGTCACCTTGGACAAAGTTGTTTTGTTCAAAGCTCTCCCATAGGGATGGTCTGCAAAACAAACTCTAAAAATGAAAAGGTCTCCTACTTCCTGCTGCTGTTGGGAAACCTGCCCAAACAATAAACCATCCTAAGTCACAAAGGAATAAGCCATGACATCCAATGCCTGGCCAGCATCTGCTCCACTGTCTGCCAATGATACCAAACCTGTGCTCAAAGCAATCTAGTTTAGAGTCTAAAGCTTCCTCTGGGGATCCAACTGGCTGAAACATCACCCTTTAAAAACACTAAAGTAAATTTTATGACGGCTACAACTATCTATTGGTGCTTACATACACATAATCGGGCTAGCCCAAGATATTCCCTACCCACACGGAGAAGACAACAGAAGTTTGCAAGGTCTGCTGTAAAAAATCACCTCTAGCCTACCCTTGACCACTGGAAGCAACAACAGGCCTACATTTGTAGCAGAGCAGAGATAACTCGAAACTGGCAGAACTATACAACACTGCTATGGTTGATATATTGTGTCATCTTGAGAAGTCTAAAAGCTTAACTAAGTAACTCAGCAGTTCTACATCCTGGGTTGTAGAGAGCATACCTTTACCACTCCAGGATGTTGTTTATTGTTTCAATATGAGAAGTTTAAACGTTTAGCTGACTTAGCAGGGGACCTGGACCCTCATTTTGTAAACATTTTGAGCATCTGCAAGAGGAGGGCAAGTAGAGGATGTGAGCACTTGCCCTTTGTGTGTGTGTGTGTGTGTGTGTGTGTGTGTGTGTGTGTAGCCTGATTACAATATAAGGGAGGAAAACAAGCTCACACTTCCCTCTTGTACTTTTGCTATTTTTGCTGCCTTGAAGTGTTGCCCTGTGCCATGCCACTCTACCTTGGAGCCAGATGCTTGTAGACTAAAACCTCTACAAACTGTGAATTAAACGAACCTTTCCTTGCTTAATTTTGGGTGTTGGGTATTTTGTTTCAGCAACTAAAGAAAAGTAACTAAGATAGAATTTGGTACCAGGAATGGGGTCATTGCTGTGAATATACTTGGCTATGTGGTTCTCAAGCCTTTGAGAGTGGCTTGTGGGAAACATTTAAAAAGGTTCAGAGATGTTGCCTAAAAGAGTAGCGCTGAAATGCCTTAGGCTGTTCTGTATGTGAAATTATGGTTAGAGCTTGAAATACCAGAGGACTGGTAAAAATCCTGCTGGTAAAGCCAGGTTCAGTATTAACTACCTTGTTAACTACCTTGTTAACAGTTAACTACCTTGACTGTTAAGAGTCCATGATGTATGTCTACAGTTTGCTCATGTCCAGAGACTTTGCTTGAGACTGAGATTAAGGATGGTGGACTAATTAATCTGGCAAAAAAATTCCAGTCAGTTAAATGTAAGGCTGTGGCATGACTATTGTTGGGGGCCTTTAACCAAATCTATGTTAAAAATCAAATACAAGGAGCACAGCAAGATGATTTAAAATGTGAGTTTGGCCAGACAAAAAGTTCCAATAGAGCTATAGATTACAAAGATAGAGCTGAGGAGATCTCCACTGCTTAAAAAAAAAAAAACCCAGAAAAATAAAAAAGATGGCCTGAGGGCATCACAGAAAGCAGCCTATCTTCACCCTTTGCAGACTCAAAACTGCAACAGTGAAAGACTTTGCTTTAAAAAAACCTCACAGAGCACAATGTTCCAAAGTGGTAGTAGCATAAAAAATTTGTTTCTCAAAATTAGCTTTAGAGTGCCCAGAAATCCAGGCACTTGACTCCTACAGCCAAGAGAGAGAAAAGCCTGGTTACTGTTTCAGCTGGCAGCAGACCTTGACATCATCCACATGGTGCTGGTTTTAGGTATATTCAACAGAGAACAGTTGTGGGGTCAAAAAGGCTTCCACCCCAATTTCAGGAGGCCTGGGAGGCCAGGCAGTGTGGCCCTGAGGGAAATGTATAAAACTGTGAGGGTAAAGTCAGATACTGTGAAAAACCCAAAAGTTTAAAAAGCCAAAAATATAGATCATCTAAAAATATCTACAAAGGAAAAACAGAATGGGTCTAAGAGAAAAGCTGTGAGAGTTAGAACCACCAAAAGTGCCATAGCAAAAGAGCCATGCAAGCTCTTTAGAACTGATAACTTGTCACAGATTGTCTTAAATGCTACACAGGAAACTATAACACTTAATGTTTGACTTGCTGGATTTTAGACTTGCTTTGGTCCTAACCCTTTATCTCATGCAATTAAATATTAAAAGTGTTAAGTTTTGGGCCGGGGGTTTAGCTCAGTGGCATATGCACCTGCCTGGCAAGTGCAAGGTCATGAATTCGATCCCTGGTACCAAAAAAAAAGTGTTAAATTTTGTTTTGATTTATATAAGGGCTTGCAGCTAATAGTTTGTCTTACATCTTAAAAAACTTAAGAGTTAGATTTTTCAGCAATACCAAAACTGTTATGTCCTTGACAACTGTTAGAGACTAAAGGGTTATACACAAAGGCATGAGTCTTGGGTGGGGTAGAGATAAAATGTTATGGTTCTAAAATAATATAATGATGATAGACTTACCACTGGCTGTGGTGGATTGACAACTGATAGTCAACTTAACAATCAGATGAACTGAATCAGTGTGGTGCTGAGTGTGGATGGCCCACGTGAGGATTGTTCCTAACATAAAAAGAACTGGAGAGGAAGAAGTAGTGTTGCTGATTCTCCTAGGTGTTGTTGGTTCTCCTGTTGCCATTGGTTTTTCTGGAGGAGCTTTTAGAGCTTCTTTCCTGATAAGAACTTGGGTGTCCTCATCAACAGTGGAGTTTGGGACCTGATTATCACTGCGAATGGCTCACTTTGGGTGAGCTCTGATCCTTTTTAAAAAAAATTTTATTTAGAAAGAAAAAAAAACCCAACAAAACAAAACAGAAAAAAAGGGTAGCAACAATACAGAATTCCAAAGGAAAAAAAGAAAAGAACAAAAAAAGCCCACTAAGAAATCACTAGTTGATAAGTTACATATTGTCATCTTGGAAATAGTTGTTCAAGTTACAAAATTAAAGCATATGAAGTAGACATTCAAACAGTGAGACTATTAACAGTTCTGCTCAACAATCTAACAAAAACAGTAGTATGGTCATCTATCTTCCACACTTAAACATACATGCAGTTATATCCTTTAGAGCACTTTCTTTTGCTCTCTTTTTTACAGTAACAATTATGCATTTTGGGTTTTATTATCCTACAGCTCTTATTACTTTTTTTTATTTTAAAGAGAATAAAACAAAAGAGGGCAGAACAAAGCAGATCAGAACAGAACAACATAAACAACACAACACTTTACAATAAGACAACCGGACATTAACAGTATCTATCAAAATATATCTTTCTCTGCTATAGTTGAGCATAGTTTCAGATACAATAATATCAAACATAACACAATAGTATAAAACCATTCAAGAGAATGAAAGAATTACAGGACATTCCGAACCAAATAACTATGATCAATGGCTACTATAATATCTCATTTTGAATAAAAAGATTTGTTTATACTATCACATATATTAAAATCCCAATAAGACACAACATGATGGAACCGATGGTAACAGCAGAGTAGAAGCATGGTAGGACTTCTAAGGAAGACGATATTAAATCAGCAATGGCTGCCATAATGTTTTGTTTTCTAAAAAACTGCTGTTCATACCATGACACATAATAAAGTCAGACAAAACAGAATAAAACCATTCCAACTGATGAATGAAAACATTGAAAGGCTTCAAAGCAATGAAATGGGAAATCATGGTTACCACAAAATCTTACCAACTCTCTCATACTAGGGAGACTATACGGTATTTACACATGTGAGTTTGGTTTGTTTTGCTTATGAGTATGGTCTCAAGTTGGGTCCATTTATTTATAACTATCTCAATGTGATCATTCTTTATAGCTGAGTAGTACTCCATTGTATAAAAATACCACAACTTTTTAATCCATTCCTCAGTTGATGGGCACTTAGGTTGTTTCCAAGATCTGGCTATTACAAATTGTGCTGTTATAAACATGGGTGCACATATATCACTATGGTATGATGTTTTCAGTTCTTCTGGGAATATGCCTAGAGAGCTCTGATCCTTATGTGAGCATTGCTTCCTGGCTCTGGAGGGAAAGATGATATACTGTTCAATCTCCAGGAAAAGCTTGCCACACCAGCTTCCTGATCTTAACTCAGCTGTTCTTGTCATCAGAGGAGCTTAGGACCTCATTGTCACTGAGGATGGCTGTGGTACTTTTCAGAGGACCACTGGTCCTTACTTTGAGTGTCACTTTCTGGCTCCAGTGCTGAACCCTCAACCTACTGGCACAGATCCTTCATCCTGCTGGCACAGAATTTCCAGCTTCCACTTTTGGGTCTTCCCAGTGCAGATCCATGGAACAGACTTGCATGAGACATTGTCATGGGCTCTTTTAATTGGACTTTAATTGGACTCATTCAGGATGTTGCTGTGGAATCCAAGCCCTCAGCTGGAATTTTTTGGGTCTATAGTGTGTGGACAGATTTCCTGCACTTTTTTGTGTTTGACTCTTTGGGTGACTATTATAAAACAATACTATAAATTATGTGTCCTATATTAAATTGTTTCCTTCACAAACTCTGACTACAACCCTGGTTCTTAAGAATTGTTAAACCTATGTTAAAATGTTCAAGTTATAAAATGATTCAAATAAACATGTCTTTATATCTAAAAACTAGTTTAAAGAAATGTGTTTGGTTGCCAAGTTGACAAGGGGTGGATTGTTACGGTTGATACATTGTGCCAACTTGAGAAGTCTAAAAGCTTAACTAAGTAACTCAGCAGTTGTACATCATTGGTTGTAGAGGACATATCCATATCACTCGAAAGTGTTGTTCATTGTGTCAACTTGAGAAATTTAGAAGTTTAACTAAACAACTCAGCAGGGGACCAGGGACATCTTTGTAAACATCCTGAGCCTATGCAAGAGGAGGGCAGGGAGATGATGCAAGTGTTACTCCTGCCTGGGGGCAGGTAGCCTGCTTACAATATAAGGGGGAAAAAAGGAAGCTTGTTCTTTCTTCTTTTGCTCTTGCTGCTTTTGCTATCTTTTGCTGCCTTGAACAGTTGATCCTGTGCCATGTCACCCTCTCTTGGAGCCAGCTGATTAAAGACTAAAACCTCCAAAAACTTGTGAGCTAAATAAACATTTTCTTCCTTAGTTTTGGGTACCAACTATTTTATCTCAGCAACAAGAGAATAGCAACTAAGACAAACATATAGGTTACAAAGCTCTGAGAGAGTTAAACAAATAAAAACATAATCTTACAGGAACAGCTTATAATCAGCTCCATAAAATTTAGTTAAAAGCCCACCTATACCTGTGGATATCCCTGCACACACATATAACCCAGGTGTGTATTAACTATCTCTAGAGCTCTTAAAGCTTCCAAAATTTAGCTTGAGATCCTCCAGAGGTAAAAAAGCTCATCCAGACAACTGCTGGAGAATTTGTCTAGACCAGGCAGCTTCTCTGAAGCTCACTCTGAAGACATATGCACTCAAAGCCCTGCTCTGGTTACTCTGGTTGCTGACCAGTTCATGCATGACTGAAACCTGAGGACACCATTCACAGGATTTTCCATACTTCCATGCATTACTGCCCTTGATTTTTATGCCTTTTTAGGCTGCTTACCTCAGCCCTTGCTTCCATTTCAGCTTGTGTATGTACTTGTTGCTCCCCACTCCTCTGCTAGCTGTGGTTTTTACCTTAGCTCTATGTATGGTTGCCCCAAATTAATAGAAAACAACTAGTAAGGCCCCTCCCCTTATTGTACAATTAGTCAAACACTTGACCAAGATTTTATAAATGTCCAAGGCACTCTCCCAGATCAGATTAACTCCCTCAGTAAGGGGGAAGCATGTGTCTTCCTAAAAGCAACTTATTGAGAGACCCTATAATAAACTTACATAAACTCCTGGTGGAAATTTTCCAATCTTGGGGACCTTGGCTAGGCCTCATCCTAGGATCACTGAGAACCCTAATGTTACTGCTTCTAGTTGGGCCTTGTATAATTAATTGGCTTAACTGGATTATCTCAGAAGATCACATATAATGTGCCCAGCAAAGACTGGGAAACTGAAAGAGAGGGGGATGTAGCAGAAATGCCCGTCAAATATACTTCAGTTTCTGTTAGTTGCCCAGGTAGCCTCCAGTTCACTTCAGTTCCTGTTATTTCTGTTTCTTACAAATGACTGATCATTATGATGCATATTGTAAGAACCAATAAAACACAGATAAGTAGTCTGCTTCTTGCTTGCAACCCCATAAAAACCTCCCTACCTGAACCTTCAAGGCCTGATATTTTTTATAAGGATTGCTTCCTTGTTAGTGTCCATTGAATAAATCTGCTTCCAAATTTTGGGTGATGTTTCAGTGTTTCTGTTTGCCATTGCACTATAGCTCTTCGCCAGACTCTGCCTGTGAGCACTTTGGCTTGGGTGGGCTACCTTACAGCTGAAGCTCCTGAATCCACAGGCCTCTCATTCAGAGGTCAAAGCCTGGCACCTCCTCAGTTCCTGCTCCATACCCAGCTCCAGGACTCTGCTGTGGCCATGCCCAGACCTGGCGTTGTTTGGACCCTTCTCTCCTTCCACCCTCTGTGCACCTAGTCTGGTCCCTCAGTCACTCAAGTGGTATTCACTAGACCATCTGCTCTGACCAGGGCCTCTTTTTTCTTCTTTTCTTTTTTTGCAGATATGAAGATTAAACCTAGGACCTGTACATCCAGTCTTTTGAACTCAGACATTTTGAATTTTTTGAATCAGAGTCATAGTAAGTCACTAAATGGGCCAGGCTTGGCTCAAACTTGAGACTTTCCTGTTTTAGCTTCTCAGAGTCCTGGATTATAGGCATACACCACCACAGCCAGCTGGCCAGGCCCTATCCTCAGTACTGCAATGTGTTTTTGAGCAGAAGGCAGAGCCTTTGCCCTCACACAGTGACATTTCAATGGGTGGTTAGGAGACATGAGAATGAATACACAGTATATCAACTGACAGAAAGAACCTGTGGCACAAAACAGAAGCAGCATGAAGCTCCCAAGCCCACCCTGCCCCCATTCCCCACCTGTGCTCATCACTGTAATTAAGGCCAAAGCCTCTACCTGCCTCCTCACCTCACCTCTTGCTTTGCAGCCCATGCTCTATCCCAAAGCCAGATTATTCTAGAATGCTAGGGTGGCTCTCTGCTCAAGGCCCTTTTTGGCTTCTGTTGTCATTGAGCAGAGCCTGTCCAGGCATAGGCCATCTGCTTGCTCTCTGCCCCATCTTCCTTTTCCTGTCTTAGCTCCACTGCTTCTTACTCATTTCAGGGGGGTGTTCTGGACCAGATGGTCCTGTGAACTTTTCTGGGTGGCTCCTTTTGCCTGCAGACCTCCTTTCCTTAGCCTATCCTCATCTCATGAGTCTCCCCCTTCAGGAAGCCTTCCTGGTTCCCCACACTGTGCAGTTATTACTGCACAGTGGGTGGAGGGAGAGAAGGGTCCAAACGACGCCAGGTCTGGGCATGGCCACAGCAGAGTCCTGGAGCTGGGTGTGGAGCAGGAACTGAGGAGGTGCCACTTCCTGCCTCTTCTGGGCACCCCCAGCTGTACTGGCAGCCACTGCCCCAGTCTGACATGTGGATGCAGAATCAGAAGGTAGGGCTGGCCCAGCTGCTCTGTGGCTGCCCCTATGCTCTCTGCAGGCTCCATGGGACCTTGAAGTCTCTGTGTGTGCCCTTGATGTGTTCCCTTGGCAAACTCTGTGCCTATTTCAGGCTTCAGTGTGCTGCTTTTTGGAATGGGGGCTTTCACAGTCACTTGTATCCTGTGCCTGCCTCTCAGGGGCTCTTAGATGAATCAAATGCAATATACATAAAATATATATCTACATACATATGGGAAAATTCATCTCTGCTAAGAACTGCAAGCCTTTGACTTCACTTTCCCTCAGCAGCACTGGGTAGCTTCTGCCTTCTGTAGTTGTTCAAAGGCACAGGATCAAGTTTAAGTGGGTGTGATTTGTTAAACATGGAGATCCAGGAAAAACTTTCTGTACAATGATGCTGTGAAGTAGTTGAGGAGATGGAGGCCCAGGGAGCTTGGTCTCTTGCCCAAAGATCACACAGCCAGGAAAGGGTGAACGTGTCAGTGTACAAAGAGGAAGTGGTTAAGGCCGAGAGACCTGGAGCTGGGTCAGCTGGATACACAGATAGGGCATGGTGGACACAGGATTTGAGCCATGGACACCCCCATTTCAGAAGGACATATGGTCTCTGAGTAGGGAGTGCAGAGCAAAGGTGGAGCCTCTGGGAGTCATGTCTGGCAGTTGAGAACAGAGAAGGAGGTTGATATGGGTGAGAAACCAAGAGCTCCCAGACTCAGGAAGATGGACAGACAGACAGACAGACAGACAGAGTTCTGCAGTCCTTCTTACCCTGTGGGTCTGAGAGTTGGCAGGGGTTGGCTGTTGGGGGATCCAGAGAGGAAGGCTGTCCCCTAGATAATAATAACTGTGCAGATGCTAATGATGCTAATCAATGCAGCAGCTTCAAGTGCTCATAAAGAGCTACTCAGGCACCAGCGCCATGCTGAGCACTTTGTGCATCTGGCTCCTTGAATCTTCCCAGCTCCATATGGCTTCTGGCATTGCCTGGACTCAGCTTTGATGCCTCTTCCACAGATGCAGAGATTGTCTGAGTTTCCTGTCCCTGGAGTCACTGTCTGTCACATTACGTCACAGCAGTCACAATGTTCTGAGTGATCCTGCTCAGTCTGTGGTTGCTGTTTACTGTCTGCTTTCCTTATGAGACAGGATATAGTCTTCAAGGAGAGCAAGGTCTTTGCTTGTGCCTGGCTGTCACTCCAGCAGTGCTTCCATCGGGGTCTGGCATGTATGCAGTAGATGTTCTGCTGACTTTCCTTGGACAAGTAAATGGGTGGTGGGTAGCTGGGTGAGTGCATAGGTAAGTGGATAGGTAAGTGAGTGGGTGGATGGAATAGATAGATAGATGGATGGGGTATAGATGAATGAATGGGTACATGGGCAGCTACAGCCTGGCTCAGGGGAAGGGTCAAGACACAAAGCCACTTACTGCCCACACCGCACCCTCAAAGCTGACGGGGCAGGCTCAGGCAGCACCACACCTGTCCCCAGTTGATGTTCTCTTCTGGAGATCTGGAACTGAGAATAAGAGTCTGGCTTCAGTGTCTTCTTGGGGTTTAGAGTGGGTGTGGGAGCCCCAAAAATAGGCAGCCTGGCATAAGGGAGGGCCCTGAGTCTGCCCTGCATGGAGAGGAGTTGGGCTGGAGCATGGCCCAGACTCCTAAGGAATCAGACACACAGTTGACACTCAAGAAGTAACCCACAGCTGCCAGACACTGAGATCCTCCCCACTGCTCTGAGCCCTTGCAGATTGGCTCCATCAGCCTATTTTGCTGTGCTCCAATGGGCACACAGCTCCCTGGGGTCTGTCTGGGGCTGATCGCTGAATTAAAATGGCCTGCGTGTGGAGATTCCATATAGCCAGAAATGTCAGGCTTGTCTCACTCCCAATCCTACCTGGATTTTCTCATCTGTCAATAATAACAGTGACAAACAACAGCTGGGGGAGCACATCAGGGTCGTGGTATGGAGGGGGCCAGGATCTGTTCTGGGAAGGCCCAGAGGGGCCAGCAATGGGGCCAAAGAAGGTCAGAAAGGCCAGGAGAACTGCCACCAGAAAAGGGAGCAGAGACAGCAGTGTCTTTTGCTTGCAAAGAGAGCCTGCTGGGACTCCCTGACACCTTCCTCCCATCTGGCCACTGTTCACTCTATTTTCCACCTCATTCTAAATGTGCCACCTAGAAGGGAAAGCACAGGGCAGAGTCCAGAAACTCCAGTCAGAATGTGTCACTGAGCAAGCTGGTCCCTTGCCAGGCTTCTGCCACCTGATCTGAGAAGAGGGACTGATGAGACACCTGTGTTAGAAATTCACCGCCCTCCATAATGGGTCTAGATGCAGAGTTGGGTCTTGCTGTTTGCAGCCAGCCTCTGTGTCCACTGGGGAAGGGTGAGGCCCAAGCTCCCTCCATGCCTGCCAAATGCAAGCAGGGGCTGCTGAGAGTTTCACATTCCCACAGCCTTTAGATGTCTGGGCTGTGGTTCATGGCAGCTAATTGCTAAATACTGTTGCTGTCCTGCTTCTGGGGAACAAATCTTGCCATGGTGGTGAGTGCACATGTAAGGTGAAAAACCCACAATGTGACCATGCTGAGTCCTGACTGGGGGCCCCAGGGAACCTCAGGCTTGGGAGGCACAAAGCAGAGCACTGGGTTGCCTTCCCTGCCCCTAAAGAACCACAGAGAAAGGCTTGGTGGGGGCACCCACTCCTGAAACCCAGTCTAACACCAGATCATGGCAAGGCTGAGCCCCCATGTATGTGTGGATGGGCAACTTGTGTCTTTCAAGGTTGGGAAGCCTCTAGAACCTCCCTTGTCCTCACAGCCCCACTACCAAGGCCCTGTGTACCAAAAACACCTGCCAGAAGAAGTACTAGAAGGACTAGTGCCTGTGCAAGAAGAGAAAGCTGGAGCACAGGCAGGACGGGAGGCCACGGCAGCCTGGCCTGCAGTGATCACATTCTGTTCTGGTCCCTGCCCCTTGCTCACTGCAGTCAGAGCCTCAGCCACCAGCTCCTTCCTTATCTCCTTTCTATCTATGTGTTATGGTTTATGTCAGACACCCCCCCCCCCCCCCCCCCCCCCCCCC
>PVJX010001005.1:0-26339 GCA_004027295.1 Dolichotis patagonum | reverse complement strand
CCATGAACAGTGCTCCTGCCATGCCACCCTGTGGTTTGGAGTCAACTGAGTATGGACTGAAACCTCCAAAATTTTAAGAAATCTTCCTTTCCCTAATTTTGGTCATCAGGTATTTTGTCTCAGTGAGAGAAAAGTGACTATGACACTGTGCTTCTCTCTTTCTCCCCATCCTTCTTTTCAGTATCAACCAATCTTTCCTTTCCCCCCATAATTCATTTCCTCCATTCTATTTTCCGCTCCTTCCTTCCATCCTTTTCCTCTTTCTTCCCAGGTTTCATCTTTTTTCTCTTTCCCTTTACCTGTCTGCCTTTCTTTATTTTTCTTCTTGTTATTTCTGTTCTTCATCTTGTATGTCTGCATCTCTCTCTATCTCACAGGTACATCTTTAGAGAGACTTTGAACCTGGACTCTCTTGTGTCTCTTTCTGTTCCCTTAAGAAAGCAAACAATGTTTTCATGTGTCCTCCACGACCTGTCTTGACCCAACACTTGCAGAGAAACCTTTACAAGGAGCAGCCTGGGCACAACAGAGTGAACCCCCAGAGCCCAGAAACTGGCTGTGAACCCTTTGTCCTGTGTCTGGTCCTCAGGGACCACCCAACAGCCACCTTATGGGCCTCTTGAGGAACAGCCTAGTGAGGGTCCAGTGAGCAGTGGGGAAGCCATGGTGGGGCCCCAGTTCTACTGGGTACATCCTTTTTAGCCTCCCTGACCTGCCTCACTCTCATTATTCTGTACCCCATCTTCCCATCTTGGGACGCTCCCAAGACATTAGGAACTGAATGCTATTTCAGGTGGGGCTGTCACTCCAGGGAACAAATGGCTCATCCTAGAAGAAGCCACTGAATCTGCCAAGTCACTCGGTTCTCCACCATGACACCTCTTACTCATTTTACCCATGGAAAAACCAAAGTCTGGGAAGGAAGGGACTTACTAGGTCACACAGGGAACCACATGCAGGGTTTCAATTGGTGAATGCCAGTTTCAGCACATCTCAGCTGAGAGGAAATAGCGAGGGTCTCTTGATAAAGAACATGAAAGGGTCAGGAGTGAGGGGGGCCCACTCACTTGACCAAACCCTGAGATTTTGTATTTTGCTGTGACCCCTGCTCCCCAAGCAGGAAGGACACTAGGATGGTCACAGCTGAGACCAAGCTAATCCACAGATTTGTTCTCACCGCCTGTCACTCCTCCACTGTGGGACCCTGGGAAGGTGTCCCTGTGGTGTTTGCAGCTGGGCTCAGCAGTCAAAAGCAGCAGTGGTTAGGAGAAGGTAATCTGAACCTCCAAGGCCTCACACCAGACCTGATAATTGTGAGCAAATTGAGAAGCAGGCAGTGAAAGCAAACTTGCTCACTCCAGGACAAACTGGGCTGGGCCCAGAACACAGCTAGGATGACTTCTGTCCAAGAGTCCCGGGTCTAGATTTGAGGGCCACAACTCCGCTTCTCTCTATATATATCCTACATTGCTTTTGTCTGCTAAGATCCAAATCCTAGGTTGCTGGAGGCTCCAAAGTTCAGAATTCTAAAAGACCAAGTTAAAGAGTAGAAGGCTTCCTCCTTTCCCATCATGCCTCTCCTGTTTCCTAGATCATCTCCTAATCGCTTCCTCTAGGCCAAACTGGAGAATTCACAGAGAGGCTCTGAAATGGCCTGGGTCACACAGCCAAAGACAATCAGGAAGAGGCCCGGAGGCTCCAGTTACTCTGACAGTTTTGGATGCCATTCCTGTGAGGGAGAACAGTGGCAGGACTGCAGAACTGAGACATCTCTGCCTGCCCCCTTTGCCCTGCTCTGCCCCCATTCCAGCTGGACCACACCTGAGCCTTATCTCTAGGACCTCAGTGCTGTCTTCTGTTCCCACATTCTGCCACCAAAGGGAGCTGCTTAATCAGCAGCAGCCAGGTGGGTAAAGAGGAGGCCTATAGCCTTCATCCTGGAGGACAGGTGAGGGGCTGCTTCCCACCTTAGGCTGAACAGAGATTGTTACCACGGTAACCCCAACTGAACATCAGTGCCAGTGGCACAGAATGTCAGGCACCCAGGCCAGGACGTTCCTGCACAGCATGATGATTATCTCACTTCTCCACTTCCGCTTACAGAAAATGTTCATCCTACACCATCCTTGTGACTTGTAAATGCACATTCTAATAACGGTAGAAAGAATAGTGATGATAACAATGGAACTGTTTTATGTTTATCAAACACTTATTCTGTGCTGGACATTGCCAGGAGCCTTATGTAGTGTCTTACTGTCTTTGATTTGGCTTCTCAATCTAGATCTTAGTAATCTATTTTGACTTCTTCCTATGAGCCCCCACTTTCACATCCTTTATCTCTTGCTACCTAACAACTCTGAGCTATCTTACAGAAGAGGAAAGTGAGGCGTAGGTTCAAATTATTAAAATCCTTTGGTCTGGTATATTCATCTCTTTGGTAAATATGCATAAATTGCCTACTGTATGCTTTGGACTGTGCAGAGTGACAATGATAATGACACCATTCTCATTCTTGGAGTGCTCAGTGTAGACAAGTTACTTCCAGTGATGTGAAAGGCCTTTCACAGAGGACAGGATCCAGGAAGACAGGAGTAAATCCACCCATAGCCCAGAGAAAGGGAACTCTTCCTTCAGCACCAGAAGCCTGCTGAGAACTATTGTAATCCCAAATATTGTGTACAGTTATCCAAGTATTGTAATCCTTTTCCCAGTCTTCCTCACAATCCAAAAAGTTATATTTATAATCCCATCAAGACTTATTGGAATCCCAGCAAGTTAATTCCAATATACCACCTCCAATGCAACCCATGGCAAGAGTCAAAACACCAAGACATATTCCAAGTTAAGGGCAGCCAGGGACTCCTAAATCCAATCCCTCTGAGGCTATGTAGACAAAAACCTCAATCCTAGACCTCTCCCAGATTGTATTATCTTGTGAAGAAGGGGGTGGTTTAGGGATGAGTGACAGTGAGGATGGCGGGGGAACTATGTAACTTGAGCTGGCCAGCCAAGCAAGGAGAAAAACATTTCTGTAAAATGCAGAGATAAAGATATGGCAAGATATGTGGGAGGATCAGTTTGCATAATTCAATTAAGGTAGCAACTGAATTGTTTTAAGAGGCTGTTGCTTCCATTTCTGATTTGTGAACTTTTGTGTCCTGGAGACTCATAGCCTCTTTATCTTGAGGCTCATAACCAGTCGACATTCCTGGAGCTGACTGGCTCTACCATCCTGCTGTGCTTATATATTTTAGAGAGAACATTATTGGAGGAAACATGAGACTGTCTGGTGGTTTTAGAGATTACATACCAGTACCTTGGTTAGCCTTATTTGCAATGCTGAGAGCCAGTTGAAGACAGAAAGAAATACCAGTCAGCTCTGTACATATCAGTATAACGAAATAAGTCTCAATATAATCAAAGTTGCAGCTATTGTTCTGCATTCAAAGGTAGTCACTCATATTGTCTCCCACAAGAACTGAAGGACCAGGGCTTGTGAATGAGAAAGGTGAAGAGGAAGAATGGAAGAATGGTGTGTGCAAAGGCCCAAAGGGGAAGCTCTTCCTGGGGGTAGCCAGGCCCCAAATTTCCAAGTCTTGTAAATTACCAGACCCTAAACCATGGACTCAGTGCTGAGGATGGCTGGCTCCCTACTCACGCTACAACCTCCAGCCTCACCTCTAGGCCTGTTTCCCATCCAACCTGCCACCCACAAGATGGGCAGATATCCAGGCCAACCCTTCAAGGAAGAAGCCATCTGGGCAGGGGGCCTCATTTCCTGCTGCTACTCCAGCCCCAGCTATGGAGTTTTCCCAGCACTGGCCCAGTACAGTCAAGTTGCACTCCATCCGTGGCTGGTCAGGATCCTAATCCTCAGAACCTAGGAGCATGATTAAATGGGGTGGAGTCAGCTGATAAGGTCAGTTCTAACATCTCTCTTAGGGTGGAGCCCAAGAAATTAGATGTGTCAGAGCAAACAGAAAGGCCATAAATTCCATTTATACCCCTATCCAACTTTATTTTTTTTAATTTTTTTAATTTTAAAAGGGAGTAAAATAAACACAACAAAACAGAACAGAATGGGACATAAGAAAGCATAAATTTCAAAGCTAGACAACCAGGGAGCTTCACTGTTTGTCATATTGTCTTTTGTTTTCTTCTAAATGGTTGTCCTTATCTTTGCATATGGGGAGCTCATACTAAATAACATAGCCAATCTTTTCACAAGATGAGTAGTTCACTGGCTCCCACTTGCTAAGCAGTAAGCAGGGGGGAGGGGGGTGGGGGAAAAAGAGGCCGGGGTGGGGACAGGATGACATGAGATGTCTGAGTCTCAGCCCACACACTGGCGGGATTACAGCCACCCCTCAGAGAGGGGAGGAGCTCCTTGTTCTCCTGGCACCCCGAGTCAACCGCACAGTGCAGGTCCCAACGTGCAAGGGTCTCTCTCTTTTGGCCCACCGAAAGTCTGCCACACTCTCAGCAGTCCCCCAGAGAGGGGAGGAGCTCCTTGTTATCCCGGCACCCTGAGTCAACTGCACTGTACAGATCCTGACACACCAGGGTCTCTCTCCTTCAGGCTGCTGAAAGTTGGCTACACTCACAGCCGCCCCCCAGAGAGGGAAGGAGCTCCTTGTTTGCCAGGCACCCGGAGTCAACCGCATGGTGCAGGTCCTGAGGCGCCGTGGTCTCTCCCCTGCAGGCCCCCCAAAGTCCGCCATACTCACCTGCTATTTCTTTCTGATGAATTGACCATTCCATTTCCAAAGTGGAAATGGCCAACAGACCACAGAAAGAATTCTCTTTAGGCTCCTGTTTGAAACCAGCAGCTACAGCAATCTGCTGGCCTTGCTTCAGGGCCACCCTATCCAACTTTAAACCCATAGACAAATCTATAGCACCAGTATGCAGAAGAGCACCTGGCACATGGAAAGGTCTCAATCCATAGCTGTGATATGAATAAAAGAAGACGGGAATGAAAGGATACGGTAGAACCAGCAGATCATTCTCTTCCTGAGCTTCTATATGCCAGGCAGTTCTGCTCCTCACTCAATCCAATAGAGATGGTTCACTTTACAGGAGAGTAAACCAAGGCAAGAAGATTCAGTATCTTGTTGGGTGGTGCAGCTCAAGGGAGGAAGGTTGGGTTCAAAGCTGTGCATCTCAGTTTCTCATACATCCTGTCCAGTATGGGGAAGGCCTTTTGTCCTAGAGCCCCCACCTACTCTATTATTCTGCACTCCCTGTCTTTCCTCAGTCAGAGGTGCTATCACATTTTGAGTTCTGTGGCCACTTTTGAAGCCTTCCTGTCATGCAGCACCCCCAGCTCTCCTCTCCAGTGACCCAGGTATTTGTATCCAACTTCTTGCACTCACTCAGTGCCTTGGAGATACAGTTGTATCTGTGAAGGTATTGGTTCGTTCCTTTTTATTGCCCACTACTGTTCCACTGTTTATTTATTTCCCTATAGGTGAGTGATTGATCACAGTTTTTGATAATTATAACGGAAGTTTCCACAAAGATTTTTAAAATAGTTTTTGCATGAGCACAATTTTTATTTCTCTTGGGAAAATACCTAACAATAGAAAACCTGGGTCATATTATTATAAACAGCTAAGTTAGGAAAAAGTATTACAGGCAGTCAGACAGTACTAGGCTCTTCAGAGAGTCAGTGCATAACATACATGTTACGAGGCCAGAGGTTAAAGTCCAGACCTCAAGATAAAGAGGGAATGACCAGGCCTGCATACCTCCCCAAGGGATAAGGTTAATGGTAGCACCTGGTCCAATAAACTCTTGATAGACATCAGTTACCCAGCTGAGTCACCAAGCCCTCCTAATCCATTCCTTCCTAACAAGATCTTTGTTTTTATCACGTACATTTGCTTTGTGACCTTCTTTGCCATTGTATCAATATTACCTGAGTGGCTATACTTATAATCTTATTAGTTGATCATAGTTTTGACCCTTGTACTCACCTCATGATTTTGTATCTACCTGGTGATTTTACACTATAAAACTTCCTTTGAAAAGTGGGCTCATTGGCAACCCATTTGGCATCCCTGCTGTCTCTCAGGAGCTATCTCTCAATAAATTTATCCTACTCTTAACCTCCATTGTTCTTTAGAATTCACTCTTAGATTTTAAGGAACACAAACTTGGTGTATCAGACATCTGACCAGTTTGGAGTTGTACTTATTTCCCCTATATCATTTGGAGGCCTTAGTCAGATAACTGGAAGGAGGTAAGAGTTTGTTTTTGTTCCATGGGTTCTGGATTGTGACTTATTTAGGTAACACAGATTGTCAACCTTGTTTAATAGCTGCTTATACCTTGTCTTTTAAATGCATCTTTGTTAAAATGAGAAATTTAAATTGAGAACATACAAAGATTATGATGTTTCTTTGATGGGACATTTTATTTTTGCAGGCAAAGTCTTGTATTCCTGTTTTGTATTTGCTGCATTTGGACTTACTAGTTGCTGTAATTGTGTTTCTTGCTTGGTCTATTTGGCTTGCTTTGCCTCTTTTGGTTTGTTGTCTTACCTTAGACAGCAGCACTAGGGAAAAGTAATGTTAGAGCACTTCATAGTGGACTTTGATATTAATCAAAATGTGAATTTTTGAAGTGCTGTAAAATGGACCTTTTTATGAAATTTAGTCTAATTTAAGAAATATACCTGCCTTCTAATAAGTCACAGGACCCCAAGTGCCAGTTGAAAGGCAATAGACCAGCAGCCATTCTTAAGACTTGGACGACAGGATTCACTGGGACAGTCTGGTCCAATACCCCTCTACACTCTAGAGGGCTATCTCAAGTTTCCTCCACCTCAGTTTCTCTTCTAGTCTAATCTTCTGCTTGGTGAGGAGATGATCTTAGCTCTTTAGAGTCTCCATTATTGCCTTTCTCATCTGAAGGCAACAACTTCTGTGAAAATTGTCTCAATAACTCACCATGAGCATGAAAAGAAAATACTTTCTCTCTTTCTTTCTGTCTTTTTGAGACAGGCTTTCAATTCACTTTGTAACCCAGGCTGGCCTTGAATTTGCAGTGATTTTTCCTGCCTCAGCCTCCCAACTGCTAGGATTACAGACATGTGCCACTACAACTGGCCAAAAAAGACATTTTTTCTGATTTCATTCTTGGTCTTTCCCTGTCATTTTGTACTTTTCTTTTTTGGTGCATGTTTCTGCTAAAGATTAGAGAGTGTTTCAAATTTTCCCTCCTATCCAATAAGTAAGAATTTTTAAGTTGAGCCCATAGAAAATGGTTGTTTGGTAATGCTGAAGGCAGGGAAGTCATCTTAGATGAAGAACATATACTCCATGTCTGAGTCAGATAAAACATTGGAATTTTCCCCATCCAGGAGGACACATATGAAAGTGATGTCCTCACTTAGTGCTGTGGGAACAGTCTTCTAGGTATGGCAAACTGAACCTGAAACCCAGTGGAAAGAACCAACTTTTGGGTGAGACCATAAAAAACTATTTTCTAAAGCACATTTAAGGGACAAAACCACATTCAGTGAAAGGGAGACTCCCCAACCCCCTGGCTCTCTCTCTGTTCCCTCCTTGGCTTAGTTTTCATCATTTATGTGTGTAAAGGAGGGAGGTACTTTTAATAATGTGTAAGTTGTATTTCCTGAATGATGGGTACAAGTATTAACCTGCAAGTTTCATAAGTGAGTTACAGATATAGAGGCATAGAAATTTGAGAGTGGATTTTGAGTAAAACTTAGTCTTGTCTTGAAACTGAGGAAGATTGCCTAGGTGATTAGGTACATAGCACAGATGTCTTAGGGACATTTTTGCCATCAGGCTTAGGATAAGATTTTTCTGAACCATTCCTTGTCTCTACCTATCCCTGGATGTGATCTCTCTTGCAGGCTGGGAATTTACCCTTTGATCCTTCCCTCCTCTTTCAAATAATTGGAAAGCTGTTTCAATTATTCAATTGTTCAGTTCGCTTGATTATTGGCTTAATTTTTCCAGCAGTGCTTTCTTCTTTAAACGTGACTATTACAGCTGAAATCAGTTGTTGCTTGTGCTTTGGGAAATACAATGCTGGAGTTAGGAGGGTGAGGTTCTGGGGAGCATAGGGGTGTGCGTTGGTGAGGGTGGCTGGTTAGACATGATCCACTTTCTGTTTACTCTCTAGGTAGCAGCCACTTGCTCTGGAGTAGGTACTTTGGGGGAATGTCTTGAGAGAATGTAAAAACCAAGAAGAGATTAAAGAAATGCCTATTTTCCCCTTGCCTTGCAGATGGGAAGCTCAATGCCAAATTCTCTTACTGCTTTGGAATACATTCTTAATTACTGGAAATTGTTTGATGCTCATATGTTGAGAAAGAACTGTTTAATATTTTTCTTCATGCATGACTTGCCTAACTCCTTGAGGTGAAAGGAATGCAGAAGGAAGTACTGATCATTATGCTATTTTACAACTAGAATTGTACTGTAAGAGAGATGGAAAGTGGTCAGAATTACCTTAACTTATGTTCAGAGTTTCTTCGCACTTAAATGTAATCCTTACTTGTGTTCAAAACGTAAATGTAAGCCACAGGAAAACCAGACACCTTTAGCCCTTAAGACACAATCAAATGTACCTACTATTACTGAACCCGAGGTCCTCTTTCCTTGCCCTCTGGATTCTAAGGGGAAGGATTCCATGCCAGTCTTAATTGAAGCCTCTAATGACTGTGTCCACCCCTATCTGACTTTGTTCTAGCTCCTCAAGGACGGTGTCCCCTACAAGAGGTTGTTGGAGAACCTGGCTCTACCTGTATCCATGTGTCCTTTTCTCTTAGTGACCTCAAACAGATCAAACAAGATCTGGGAAGTTTTCAGGTAACCCTGCTAAGTATGTTGAGGTGTTTAGGGGACTTACTCTGACATATGAATTAGCCTGGAAAGATGGCATGTAATTCTTAAATCAAATATTGACTTCTAATGAGAGACAAGCATCACTATGAGCTGCTATTACATTAGGAGATTAATATTACACTGTTAATTTTAGGAGGCCAGAATACAGACAGCCAGGGGAACTGCCAGTTTCTACTGCAGCCCAAAAGTCTCTGCACAAGATCTCTAGTGCCCCACCAACCAGATGACAGATTGGAATAGTAAACATCTTCAGATATATATATTCTTGAAAGTCTAAGAAGGATGAGAACTAAGTCCCTCAATTAATTTAAATTGTCAACTATTCATCAAAGGACACATGAGAACCCCTCTGTCTACCTAGACCATTTAAAAGAGGCATTGATGAAGCATGCAATCCTTGCTCCTGATTTTCTAGAAGGACAGATTATTCTTCAAGACAAATTTATTGCCCAGTCAGTTTTAGATATTAGGAAAATGCTTTTGCTCCACATTGCTCATTTGATACTTCAGTGAAAACCATCTCTTCAGTATTTTATAATCAACACCAGGAAGAGGCTAAGGGGACAAGACCAAGATAAAGTGGCTGCCTTGGAATACATTCTTAATTACTGGAAATTGTTTGATGCTCATATATTGAGAAAGAACTGTTTAATATTTTTCTTCATTCATGCATGACTTGCCTAACTCCTTGAGGTGAATGGAATTCATTCACCTCAATCAGACTCTAAGTCTGATTTCTGGGGCTCAAGAAGACTCTGATGGCTAAACTCACCTACTACTGCTGTGGAAAGCTGGGCCACTTTAGTAGGGGTGGAGATAAAAACTGTCATGACAAGAGATCCCTCGAGACTTGTCCTGATTGCATAGTTGATTACTGGAAGTCAGACCACCTCCTGAGATGAATGTCCCAGGGATCAGACCCATCTCACCAGCTGGTCCAGCAAGACTGAAGGGTCCTGTGGCACTCTGCCTTTTCTCTCAGGTCAGACTGTCATCTCCAAAGAGAAGCCTCAAATAATCATGACTATAGAAGAAAAAACCTCAGCCTTTTGCTGGATACTGACATATGTCTCTTGGTCCTTATTTTCAATCCTGGCCTTCTGTCCAGCAATTGCACTTCAGTGAAAAGCGTCACTGGAGAGTTGGTAACTCATTATTTCCCACAATCCTTAAGCTGTAACAGGGATACCTTTCTGTTCTCCCATTCCTTTATGAGTACACCTGAAAGTCCAGTTCCTCAATTGAGGAATACTTTATCTTGCTTGAATACTGTAATATATATGCATCCAGGTCAGGTATGCTGCCTCTCTCTCATAAATGCAGAACTAAATTGTATAGTATGGGCAACTAAAGGTAGAAAAGCAGAGCAATCAATGTTGCCCTGGTGCAAATACTTCTAAAAGATCCCACTACTTTTCCTCATCGTGGCAATATGCTCCAAGGGTTGAAGTTAAAAAAAAAAAAGGACTATTGTGTATAATCAACAATTTAAAGATAAAGTTTACTTACACCCTATAACAGACTTTGCAAATCTCCAATCCTGAGAGTTTAAAAACCAAATGCAGAGCTGAAGCCCACCACAGTGATCTCTAGCTAGCTGTACAGCTTCAGGACTCTGCTTGGAAACTGGTAGGCTCCCACTCAGCATCCCCAAACAGTGCGGAACCTTTAGGTCATCACTTGGGTCTTGGTTGGGATCCACCCAGTGACCTCCACCACATGTGAGCTGAAGCCCACCACAGTGATCCCTATCTAGCTGTGCAGCAGGGGGGGTCTTTGCTCAGAAGCTCATACAACCACACCCAGAGACCCCAAGAAGATGGGGAGCTTTGGTGTGCCAAATGACAGAGCTGAAAATCTGCCCAGTGTACTCCACATACAATTCAGCCTTGCTACACTCAGAACCTAGTAAGGCTCTGCCCAGTGACCTCAAGCAGCCAGGGAGCTTTAGTGAGACACTTGAAGAGTGCTGAAGGTCAACTCAGTGCACACTCCCCATCTGGAGAACTTTAAGTGCCACTAGGGACACAGGGAATACAGGAAAATGATAAAACAAAAGTGTAAAATGCAATCTCAAACCTCCAGCCCATCGCAAACAAGGCTACAAGAGAGATATGGACACAGAAGAAAGTGCAAATCACACATCTGAAAATTCTGAAATGATAGCAACTAAAGTAAAGAAGCAACTCCATGAAGCTGTAAAGGAACTCAGATCAGAAATAATCTCCCAGGTAAAAGAAGAAATGATAAACATAATGAAAGAAATATTGAACATGTCTAAAGAAAACATAGTTAAAAACATAGAGGAACAAGGAAAAATGATTTTAACCTTGAATGAATGGCATAAGAAAGAATTGGAATGCATGAAACAGATTCAAAGAGATATCCAGGAAATCAAAAATTCCATCAAAAGCTGGCAAAACTACCTGAATGAATGTGAAGATAGATTTTTAGATCTCAGAGACAAGATTGAAGCTAGTGAACAAGAAAGGAAAGATCTTTTAAAAATAACAAGGAACAGGAAATAACAATTCAACAGTTGCAAGATGATGTAAAGAAAAATAATATAGGATTGAGAGGTGTAAATGAAAAAGAATGTAACAACACAAGTGATATCAAAAGACTATTTACAGAAATAATAACAGAAATTTCCCCAAAATGGGAAAGGAAACTGACATACAATAAGTGAAACATATAAAACTCCAATTAGCTATAACCAAAATAAATCTATACCTCAACATATAAAAATCAACATCCCAGAAATTAACATAAGAACAGACTATTAAAAGCTGTTAGAGAAAAGAGACAGATCATCTAAAAAGGAAAGCCCATCAGAATCACAGCAGACTTTTGAACACAAACAATGAAGTCAAGAAGAACATAGAGTGAGGTATTTCAAATCCTAAAGGAAAATGACTTCCAACCCAGATTGATGTACCTTGCAAAACTATCCTTTAAAATTGATGGAGAAATCAGATACTCCCATGATAAAGAATAGCTGAAGAACTTCATGGCCACCAAACCAACCCTGCAAAGAATACTGAAAGAAGGCACTTGGTAAGCGCCTTCCTCTGGTGTGAGCCAAGAGAAGAACCAGAGACAGGCCCCCGAGATCTGGCCACGGCCATGGTGGAACCCAGGAGCCTGCACAAAGAAGCAATTCACTCGCCCTCCTGGTGAGTGCCTTCCTCTGGCATGAGCCAAGAGGAGAACCAGAGATGGGCCCCTGAGATCTGGCCATGGCTATCGTGGAACCCAGGAACCTGCACAAAGAAGCAATTTTCCCGCCCTCTTGGTAAGCATCTCCCTCTGGTGTGAGCCAGGAGGAGACCCAGTAGTGTCTCTTGAGCCTACCAGTGAGCAGGCTTGGAATTAAACATCCCAACCCCTCTCCCCATTAGCAACTGGGGAGAGAGGTCTGAGCATCTCTTGGCAAGATGATTGTATGCAACATAGCAAATTTGGGGGGGTCTCCTCTATCTTGTCTTTGAAAACAAGTGCTGTTTTCAGTTTTGTTTCATTATGATTAATTGCTTTATTCAATATTCTCTTTTGATTGATTTTATAATGTTCTTTCTTTCATTTTATTTTGCTGTACTTAATTGATTAGACAACTATTGTGAAGATAATGAGATATACTATGGTACCTATTACTGTTATACTGGTAACCTGCTGTGAAGTTCTGTACCCAATTCACCACACTGTCTCAACTGGCTTTGTTCTGTTGTATTTCTACTACCTTAAAAAAAAAGAATACTGAAAGATATTCTAGATAGATATAAAAATAACTATGACTCCAAGAACACCAACAGAAAAAATTCACTAACCAGGGCAGACAATTAAAGAGAGGGGAAAGTTAAAGAACCAACAGCAGAAAGATAACATGACAAAAATGAGCCAATATATATCAGTTATAACCATTAATGCAAATGGCCTCAATTTACCAATTAAAAGAAATAGACTGACAGAATTGATACAGAAACAACATCCAAATATATACTGTACACAAGAAACTCATCTAACTCAAAAGGTTAGACTGCATAAAAGAAACCCATTTAACCCAAAAGTCTTTCATAGACTGAAAGTCAAGGATAGAAAACAATACTTCATGTAACAGGAAACCCCCCATAAAACAAAGGTAGGTGTACTGTTTGCAGACAATGTGAACATCAAACCAAGAATGATCAGAAGAGTTAAAGAAGGTCACTACATACCAGGTAGGGGAAAACTTCAAAAGAAAGAGCTAACAATCCTAAATCTATATGCACCAAATATGGGAGCACCCAGCTATGCAAAACAAATCTTAATAGAATTGAAAAATCAAATAAGCAATGACACAATTATAACTGGAGACCTTAACACCCTGTTGACAGAAAGAGACAGAACAACTAGACAGAAAGTCAGCAAAGAAATAACAGAATTGAATCAAACTTGTGAACAAACAGGCTTAGTAGAAGTATACAGAGTGTTCCACCCAACAACATTAGAATGTAAATTCTTTTTTTTTTTTTTTTTTTTTGGTACCAGAGATTGAACGTACCAGATTGAATGTACCAGCGCTTACCAGGCAGGCACTTATGCCACTGAGCTAAATCACCAAAGAATGTACATTCTTAGCTGCATACAGGACATTTTCTAAAATAGACCATATACTAGGCCATAGAACATGCTTAAGTAAATGCAAAAGAATTGAAATTATCCCATGCCTACTATCTGATCATAATGCCATGAAACTAGCAATTAATAACAAAAGAAGCTCAAAAATGCCATAAATACATGGAAATCAAATAATATACTCCTCAACAATCAATGGGTCATAGAAGAAATTAAAGAAGAAATTAAACAATATCTACCAGTAAATGAAAAAACAAATACATCTTATGGGAACCTGTAGGATGCAATGAAAGCAGTCCTCAGAGGGAAATTTATGGTGGTGAACTTCCACACCAGGAAAACAGAACAAACACAAATAAACAACCTGATGCTACACCTCAAACATCTAGAAAAGGAGAACAAGTCAAGCCCAAATCCAAAAGAAGGGAGGAAATTATAAAGATCAGAGCAGAAATCAATGCAATAGAGACTAAGAAAACAACATAAAGCATTAACAAATCAAAGAGTTGGTTCTTTGAAAGAATAAATAATATTGACAAGCCCCTAGCCAATCTTATTAAAAAAGGAAAGAAAAAACTCAAATTCAGGCAATAAGGAATGAAAAGGGTGAAAGCACTACAGACCTTGTGGAAATACAGAAGATCATCAATACCTACTTTCCTTTACTCTCCTTTATAAAACCTTTACTCTCACAGGTTTGATAAGAAGAAATGGACAGATTCCTAGAAACATATGAATTACCAAACCTGGATCAAGAAGATGTAAAACTGCTGAATAACCCAACTTCAGTTAATCAAACTGAAAATGTAATTAGAACCTTACCAACAAAGAAAAGCCCACATCCTGATAGATTCACAGCTGAATTCTACAAGAAATTCAAGGAAGACATAATGCCAACACTCCTCAAACTCTTCAATGAAATTGAAACAGAAGCAGTTCTCCCTAACTCATTCCTGGAAGTATTACCCTAATACCAAAACGTCAGAAACAACCAACCAAAAAAGAGAACTACAGGCCAATCTCACTATTGAACATCAGTGCAAAAGTCCTCAATAAGGGGGCAGGGGTTTAGCTCGGCGGCATAAGTGTCTGCTTAGCAAATGTGAGGTCATGAGTTTGATCTCTGGCACCAAAAAAAAAAAAAATCCTCAATAAAATACTGGCAAACAGAATGCAGCAAGTCATCAAGAAGATTATATACCATGACCAAGTGGCATTCATTGCAGAAATGGAGGGATGATTCAACATATGCAAATCAATAAATGTTATATATCATATCAATAGAGCCAAAGATAAGAATCACATGATCATCTCAATAGATGCAGAAAAAGCCAAAGAATCACATGATCATCTCTATAGATGCAGAAAAAGCTTTTGATAAAGTCCAACACTCATTCATGATAAGAATCCTATGGAAAATTGAAATAGATGGTCTCTACCATAATCTGGTAAAAGCCATCTTTGACAAACCAACAGCCAGCATCATATTAAATGGTCAAAAACTGAAAGCTTTCACTCTAAAATCACAAACAAGACAAAGCTGTCTACTATCACCATGCCTATTCAATATAGTTCTGGAAATATCAGCCAGAGCAATTAGACAAGAGAGAGAAATAAAAGGAATAAAGATAGCAAAGGAAGGGGTTAAACTGTCATTATTTGCAGATGATACCCTATAGAGAAGATGATACCCTATATAGAAGACCTCCAAAACTCCATTGAAAGACTTCTAGATGTAGTAACAAAATTCTGTAATGTAGCTGGATACAAAGCTAATACTGAAAAACCAGTAGCATTCCTCTATACAAACAACAAACTCACTGAGAGAAAAATAAGGGAAACCATACCCTTCGTAGTAGCATCCTAAAAAGTGAAATACTTAGGAATCAATCTAACAAAGGAAGTAAAAGATCTATTCAGTGAAAATTACAACATTCTGAAAATAGAAATCAAAGAGGATCTCAGAAAATGGAAAGATGTTCCCTATTCATGGCTAGGAAGAACAACCATTGTGACAATGGCATTCTCCCAAAATTGTTATACAGATTTAAAACAATTTCAATCAAAATACCATTATCATACCTCACAGATCTAGAGAAATCATTCCTAAAATTCATCTGGAACCAGAAGAGACCTAGAATGGCAAAGGCAATTTTGAGCAACAAAAGCAAGGCAGGAGGCATCCCAATCCCTGACCTGAAGTTATACTACAAAGATACTGTAATAAAATCAGCATGGTACTGGACTAAAAACCGTCCTGAAGATCAATGGAATAGATCAGAAGATACAACCACAACTACAAACACACTCAGCCATCTTATCTTTGACCAAAGGGTCAAACATATTCATTGGAAGAAAAATAACCTTTATAATAAGAGGTGCTGGAAAAACTGGCTGTCCATTTGCCAAAAACTAAAACTAGACACATGCCTATCACCATGTACTAAACTAAAGTCAAAATGGATAAAAAATCTAAATGTTAAAAGAGAAACACTAAATCTGCTGGAAGACAAAGTAGGTAGAAATCTTGAAGACATAAGGGTAGGCAGAGAATTTATGAACAAAAATCAAACTTCATGAGAAGGACTTTCCAGAATCAAAAACTGGGATCTTGTCTTATTAAAACGTTTTTGTATGTCAAAAGAAATCTCCAACAGAGTGAAAAGAAAACCCATGAATTGGTAAAAAAACCTTAGTCAACTGTCCCTCAGACAAAGGACTACTGTCTAGAACATATAAATAACTAAAAAAAATCAGACTCCCAAAATTCAAAGACCCAATCCAAAAATGGGCATCTGAGATGAATACACAGTTCTCAGATGAGGTAATACAAATGGCAAACAAATACTTGAAAAAATGTTCAACATCACTGGTCATTAGAGAAATGCAAATTAAAACCACACAGATTCCATCTCACTCCAGAAAGGATGGCCAGGATCAAGAAAACTACCAACAACAAATGCTGGAGTAATTAAAAAAATGCTGGAGAGGCTGTGGAGAACAAGGAACTCTTTTGCACTTTTGGTGGGAGGGCAGGCTGGTACAACCACTATGAAGATCAGTCTGGAGATTCCTCAAAAAGTTGGGATTGGGAGTCCCATTTGACCCAGCTATTCCACTTTTGGGCATATTCCCGGAAGAACTGGAAACATTGTATCACAGTGATATATGGGCACACATGTTTATAGCAGCACAACTTGTAATAGCCAGATCTTGGAAAAAACCTAGGTGCCCATCAACTGAGGAATGGATTAAAAAGATGTGATACTTTTATACAATGGTGCTGTAAAGAATGATCATATTGAGATTTTTATAGGTAAATGGATGCAACTTGAGACCATACTCATAAATGAAATAAAATCAAACTCACATGTGTAAATACCATATTGTTTCCCTAGTGTAAGAAACTGAAAGAGTAAATATGATACAAAATCTTCAGTAAATATTGTGAAAGGGTAAGAAAATGCTCAAAAAGGAAAAAAAATAACTCAGGGAAAAGGAGAAAAGAAGGAAGAGAAATAAGATATAAATAGGTATATATACACTTACAATTGCTGAGATGATTGTACTACTAATTCTATTAGTTCTTGAAACAAAACAAATAACATCCATAAGATTAGATCAATTTTGCATGACTATTTCTGGTAATTCGAGCAAGACTTTTAAGACAACTATGCAAAAGAACAAAACTTGTTATGTTCCTACCACCTTGTTTTGAAAGCCTACATTATTATTATTTTGGGCTTTTAGTCATAGTTATTTATTTGTCATTTTGTTTTTCCCTCTTATACTGAAAGGATAGATGCACATGTATAGGATTATATATGCCTAGAACTTCACCTAAAGGGTTTACAAGAATTGATTTTAGTATGTGTGATAGTATGAACAACTACATTGAAGAAAACAAGACACCATGATAACCATTGATTATTTCTTATCATTTTGATTTGAAAGCCAATAATGCTTTTATTCTTTGTTTTGATTGGTTTTAGTTTGTTTGCAATTATTTGATTTCAATATGTATGAAGATATTGACAGCTATTTTGAAGAAAACAAGGGACATTATGGTAGCCATTATTGATTTCTTAGTGCCTGTTTTTTTTTTTAAGAGAATGAAACAAAACAAAACAAAACAGAACAAAGCAACACAGGACTTCAAAACAAGACAACAGGAAATCAAAAGTGGCTACCATAATGTCTCTTGTTTTCTTTGAAATAGTTGTCCATATCTTCACACACAACAATATCAAACAACAAAATAGTATAAAGCCAATCAAAAGAATGAAAGCATTACAGGACTTCAACACCAGATAATAGGAAATGAACAATGGCTTCTATAATGTCTCGTTTTCTTCAAAACAGTCGTTCATACTATCACATATAATAAAATCGAACAGAACACAACAGAATAAAACCGATTAAGCAAATGAATGAAAACATTATAGGACTTCAAAACAAGATAATAGGAAACCAACCATGAATACCATAATACATCCCATTATGTTCAAAATAGCTACCCATACCATCAGACACAGTAAAATCTAACAAAACAAGACAGAACAAAACCAAGCCTAACAAAATTGTGAAAACAATACCAGAGTTTAAGCCAAGGCAGTAAGAAGTTAACAGTGTTACTGCTTTCTCCTTCCAGGTGTTTCCTCCCTATCACTTTTATAATATACATCGTGCTTTTTTGATCCTTCTAACTCATTCTGTTTTTTATGCTAAGGTTCACCCATACGAGTTCAAACTGTTTCACCCATGAACATGATCTCCAATTGCATCCATTTACCTACAAGAGCCTCAAGATTGTTCTACTTTATAGTTGGACAGCTTTCCATGGTAAGAAAATATTACATCTTTCTTATCCATTCTGTGGTTGATGGGCAAGTTATCCGTGATTTTTTTCTGATCTCCTGTTGTATGGAACAATTATTTCCCTCCTTTGATTTTCAGTCTATAAATTTCCTTTTAAGTTAAATGTGTTTCTTTTTTAAATTTTTAAAAATTTTAAAGTTAATTTGAAGGTAGTCAAATACAACAGAACAGGATGGAATAAAACCAATTGAGATAGTGTAGTGAAATTGGTACAGAACTTCACAGTAGGTTACCAGGATAACAGTAATAGGTGCCATAGTATATCTCATTATCTTCACAATAGTTGTTCTTTCAATCAGGTACAGAAAAATCAAAGGAAATACAGAATATTATAGAATTTATCAAAACATAATATTGAATAGAGCAGTACCATTAATCAGGACAAAACAAAATAGCGATAAAAATATTTGCCTTCAAAGAGATGGTGGAAAGAAATCCCCCTTATTTGCTATATTACATATGGTGAACCTCCCAAGAGATGCTCATATCTCTGGCTCCCACTTGCTAAGAGAGGGGGAGGAGAATGGGATGTTTGATTCTCAGCCCCACATGCTGGTAGGCTCACAGCCACTTACGAGGACAGCAGGCTGGTTACTTGTTTTCCCAGCACCCTAAGTTCCAACATGGCGCAGATCTCAGGAAATACTGCTGCTTCTCGCCTAGGGATGGCCACAGCTTGCCAGACCACGGCCGTTTACCAGGGCGGCAGGCTGGTTACTCATTTTCCCAGCATCCTCTTAATGCCTGGTCTTGAAAACTCTTAAGGTTTTCATTTTTTTGTTTTGATTGTTTTTATATTATTTTGATTTGTATTAACTTATTCTGTGTGAAGGTATGGACAACTATTTCAGAGACAAGAGACATTATGGTAGCCACTGTTGATTTCCTGCTGTCTTTTTTGGAATCCTGTGTTATTTGCCTTGTTGTACTCTGCTTTGTTTTGTTTTGTTTTATTTTATTCTCTTAAAAAAAAAACCTAATGGAGAGTGGAGGTTGGTACAGTACCTTAGATTAGTAAATGAGGCAACAGCATCAATCCAACCAGTGGCACCTAACCTGCACCCTCTCCTTTCTTGATCTTGGAAGATGCCATTTGGCTTTCAGTGTTAGATTTAAAAGATACCTTTTTTGGGTATTCCTTTACATACACATTTCCAGTTTATTTTTGCCTTTAAAAATCTTCACAATTAGCTCTCTAAACTGACTTAGTGCTTCCTCAAAGGTTCAGAGACAGTCTTCTTTTTGGGCAAGTGTTTTCCCATGAATTGATATGTTTTAAATTTTCCCAAGTCACAATCATGCATTATGTAGATGATACAGTGTTTTGCACTCCCTCAGAATATCTCTTTGGATAGGACACTGACTTCTTAAATATTAGGCTTTACTCCTAGAAGGACCAGCTATTCAAATGAAGACATGTTCCTCTTTAAACCCTGCCACTATTCTACCAGAAAAGCAGGAAATTGAGGCTTAAAGACATGGCTGTGAACAGATACTTCTCCATACAAAGCCAGAGAAAGCTTATCAGACACATCCTTCTGACCCTGATTTGAAACTCTTCTGTGATGACAGCTCCTTCATGGAAAATGGGACAAGAATGATAGGGTATGCAGTACTGACTTTGCATCAGATATTGAAAAGTTCCTCATTTACCCCTGAGACTAGTGTTTAGCTAGTAGAACTCATAGCTCTAACCAGGGTTTACAGCTCAGTGAAGAACAGAAAGTCAATATTTATACTGATTCAAAGTATGATTTCCTAGTGCTGCATGCTCATGCAGTCATATGGAAAGAAAGGAATTATGTATTAGCCAGTGAATCTCCCATAAAGTATCATAAGGTGATAGATAAACTTTTATCATTTGTCTATATGCCCTCCCAAGTGGTGGCAATTCACCACAGAGGGCACCAAAAAGAAGTTAATGAAGTGTCTCAAGGTAATCAGCTGGTAGACAGAGCTGCAAAAGAGCTGCTCAAGGGCCTTCCCTTCAGGCCCCTCTTGATCTGGGAAAGGTCCTTTGATCACACTCAACCCAAATATTATCAGTTAGAAACCCAATGGGCTTTCTCCAATGGGCATCGGTTCCTTTTGTCAGCAAGGTTACAATCAGATAATAGTAAATTGTTCCTTCTTGGTGCTAATCAATGAAAAATTTTAAATATTTACATCAATCTTTATACTTGGGGAAGGACAAGACCCACCAGATGGCCTCAAAGTTATTCAACAGACTTTCTTGGACAATACCCCAGATAGTTAAGATGTGAGCTCTGCCAAAAGAACAATCTTCTTAACTGGACCATAGCCCCTCCAGGTGCACAGAGACATGATAAAAATCCTGGAAAAGAGTGTAAGCTAAATTTTACTCATGTGCCTAAGAGTAGGTGGCCCTAATACCAATTGGTCTGGGTAGATACTTTCACGAACTGGGTTGGTGCCTTTCCTTGTAGAATAGAAAAAGTACAAGAGGTAATAAAGGTTTTGGTCTTAGAAATTATCCCCAGATTTGGGCTTCATAAGAGTTTACAGAGTGATAATGAGCCTTCTTTTAAAACAATAGTCACACAGGATGTCTCTCAGGCACTGGACATTCTCTATCTCCTTCATTGTGCATGGAGACCACAACATTGAGAAAGATAGAGAAAATGAATAAAATTTTAAAGAGATATTTTCAAAAAATGGCTCAGGAAAGCCACCTACAGTGGCCTCATTTACTACTTTTAGCTCTTATCAAAGTAAAAAGTACATCTCAAATTCTAGGCCTCAGTCCATTTGAAATGCTTTATTGATTTCCTTTTCTCACTACTGATTTTCTTTTTTTATTTTAAAGGGAATAAAACAAAACAATAAAACAGAACCAAACAAAACACTGAGAACCATATTGGATTTCAAAAACAAGACAGAAAGAAATCCCCCACAGTTGCTATGTTGTCTATTGTTATTCTCTAAATAGATGTTCAAACTACTGGCTTTAGACCTGCAAGGTCAATCAAACAATACAAGCCTTAAGGGTTTTTTTTTTTTTTTACTTCAGTAGCTATCATCTCAGCCTGTGTTCCTCTGAACAGGTTAGTTGCTTATGGTAGTGGTGGTAGGAGGCTTGGCTCTTCCTGTCTCCCAGCTTGCACACTGGCTAGCTCACAGGAGGGGGTTGGCTTCTTGGTTCTCCTCCTGATCTTATTTTTGATAGAGGAACAGATGCTTTACTAAAATATATCACCTCACTGACTAAATTTCAACAGACTCTAACAGCTACTAGAAGCTCAACCTAAAGAGAAGGGGAAACCCTACATTCCATTCTGGAGATTTAGTAGTGGTAAAGTCTCTTCCCTCATCATCTCCTTCCCTAGGACCAACTTGAGAAGGATCATACACTGCAGGTTGTCCTTTTTATCACCTGTCAAGGTAGCAGGCCTGGGCTCCTGAATACACCACAACTGACGAGTCCTGGGAACCAGCATCTATTGCTGAGTGTGAGCAACTATCCAAATACACCTATGAACTCATAGAGGGCTTAAAATTCCTTTTTTATTTTAAAGAGAAAAAAAGAAGAACAAACAATGAAACCAAATTTCAAAACAGGTTAGTAGAACAGTTACAATAGTTGATATATTGCATATTGTTGTCTACATAGCAGTTACTCAGAATATAAAATATAGGCATGATAGCTTGTCTAAACAATATTATCACAAAACATTCTTTTCAAGGAACAAATAGAAGCTAACTGTATAATTATCTTAACTGTCTTGTTTATATATTTTTTCTTCACTTTCTTCCTTTTCCCTATCACAGTTTCTTTTGAACACTTTCTTCCCAATCAAAATTTTTATTCAAAAAGAAAGTAAACTCACCAGATAAGCAATCTAAGATGTTAGTTTTAACCCTTTTACTAACTACCTTACCACTTAAAGGAGAGTGCAATTCCTTCTTAATGTGGGGAAATAAATATGCAGAGTTGTTATAACAAACATCTTGCTAAATGTTTCCCTCAACAAATGTATCAGGACTTCCCTGGTGGGAATCCCATGGAATGATTAGGGATGATTGGAATAAGCTACAAAACTACATTGAAGAGGGCTAGGGATATAGCTCAGTGGCACAGTGCCTGTCTGGCAAATGCCTGAGTTTGAATTCTGGTATCAAAACAAACAAACAAACAAACAAACAACAAAACAAAAAAAGAAAAACAACTACATTGAGAAGACAAGAGAAAGCTCAGTGGTTCATAGTTTAGCCCACTGTTACAAAGTAAGTTAGTGTTCTTTTTTTTAAATATTTTTTTAAAATTTTATTTAAAGAGAAAAAAAAGCAAAACAGAAAAAAGGGTAGAAATAATACAGAATTTAAAAAAAACCAGTAAGAAATAACTAGTTGATAAATCACATAATGTCCTGTTAGAAATAGTTGTTCATGTTATAAAATAAAAGCATACAAATTGGACATTCAAACAGTGAGGCTGCAAACAGTTCTGTTCAATGATCCAACAAAAGCTTAGTAATATGGTTATCAATCCTACACACTTAAACATACATGCAGTTATATCCTTTAAAGCACTTTCTTTTCCTCATTTTGCTTTTTAAGTCCATTATCTGTATAGTTATATCATGTTCCAGCTTGCTCAGTACCTTATTGATCTGTTTTGTTTTTGTTTTTCCCTTTTTAATCACCTTATATAATTCTGTTGTTTTGTTTTTGAGTTTCTCCTCATCCATGCCCCATGCATCAGCTTTGGTGGAGTTGGGAGTTTTTGGAGGTATTTTGTTACCTTGTTTTCTCATGTTCTATTTTTTTTATTTGATTTTTTAAATTAACTTGGAGGTAATAATATACAACAGAACAGGGTAGAATAAAGCCAAATGAGACAGTGTAATGAAAGTGGTACAGAATTTCACAGCAGGTTACCAGGATAACGGTAATAGGTACCATTGTATATCTCATTATCTTCACAATAGTTGTTCTTTCAATTAGGTATAGGAAAATCAAAATAAATACCGAAAATTATAGAACTTATCAAAACAGAATATTGAATAGAGCAATACCATTAATCAGGAAAAAGCAAAACGGCAATAAAAATATTTGCCTTCAAAGAGATAGTAGAAGGAAATCCCCCTTGTTTGCTATATTACATGTGGTCAACTTCCCAAGAGATGCTCAGATCTCTGGCTCCCACTTGCTAACGAGGGGGGAGCATGGGTGGGTGGGAGATGGCATGTTTGATTCTCAGCCTGTGCGCCAGTAGGCTCACAGCCACTTACCAGGGCAGCAGGCTGGATGCTCGTTTTCCCAGCTCCCTAAGTTCCAACATGGCGCGGATCTCAGGAAGCGCTGTTGGTTCTTGCCCCAGGGTGGCCGCAGCTTCCCAGACCACAACCACTTCTAAGTGAGTGTTCTATAAACTCCATCCTTGATTATCCTGGTACTAGTCAGGATCATTGAATTGAATTTTTTCTAAGACTGTCACTGAAGCCTCTCTTCAGGATAGTAGAACTTTTATTAAGTAAGAGTAAAGGTCCCATCATGAGAGTCAATAAACAGATATCAAAATGGCTATTTTCAGATGTGGGATGATAATATGTAGTTAACTCCAACTACAGAACAACTTAGAAAATGGGCTCCCTGATGTTGGGAACAAAGAAATCACTCCTTTTCTCTTTGGTCTAACTACTAAATACTTGGAATGGACACCCCCCAAGCAGTGTATATGTACCATAAGTTTACAGGTAGAAGACTGGTTTGCAGGAGACTGTTTTAAGCACTCAGGAAATAGATGGAAATCCCAGAGGCATTCATTGGTCCTGTGGAATCAGTTATGGCCCTGTTTACTCTCTATATAGATAGGGAGAGATGCATGCTGAAATTTGAGTGGTTACAAGGCAGGAGTGCCAAAATCATCAACAAACTGGCAAATTTATACTATCTAAGACTTTGATGATCTAGGAGTGTGTTTTATTGGCATGATCATTTGGCTTCTATCTTTGTCCTTTCCTTGATTAGAGGATGTCATGAAACACATGTGGGCCTTGGATGACTATACTCAATGGGCCTAAGTGACACTTCTTAGGCTGTTCTCGCTCTTCTAAATGAAGAAATAAAATTACTGAGGCAAAGTGTCCTCTCAGATCAGATGGTATTAGACATCCTAATTCCAGCACAATGTATTTGTGCAATTGTAAAAGGTAAATGTTGTGTGTACATTCCTGATTCTTCTGCTAATATCTTGATGGCTGTTCAAGATATGAAATGACAGGATAATGTCGTCAGATTCTAAATTTCCTAGGCCTTCTCATTATACTTTTTATGAGACTATTACTGGGTCTTCTTGGTAGAAACATCTGTCTGTTATATTCGTAATAGTCTTGTTGATCTTATTTTTGACTCACACATACATAACTGTTTCTTTGGCCTTGTGGCCCCCACACTTCAAGATATATGTGTAGCCAAGATGAGGCTACCTAATGTCTATAGGCAGACCCTCTAGAGAATATGTCTGACTGTTGATCAGAACTATGATCCCCCTATGACAAAGAAGACAGAACAGCATTGCCCTTTCCCCCTCATGACAGTTGGGGGTACATTTTTATAGGGCAGAATATTATAGACAGCTAAGTTAGGTAGAAATATAGGCAATTAGACAGGGCTAGGCCCTTGAGAGAGTAGGTGTAGAGGATAAGAATACATTACAAATGTGGCTTGAAGCACATCTGATAAATAACAGAGCTCAAGATAAAGGCCTATATAGCTCTCCAAGGGATAAAAGATAAGTCAAAGCACCTGCTCCAATAAAGTCTTGGTAGACAGAAGTTACCCAAGTGGGCCACCAAGACCTCCTATTACAACCCTTCCTAAGAAAGTCTTTGCTTTTACCATGTACACTTGCTACATGACCTACTTCTCTGCTGGATCCATATTACCTAAGTGGCTATACTTATAATCTTATTAGTTGATCATAGTTTTGATCCACAATGAACACACTTCATCATTTAGTACCCAACTCATGATTTTGCTTTATAAAATTTCTTGAAGAAGTGGACTCATCTGCAACCCACTTTTGGGTTCCTTCCTGTCTCTCAGGAGCTATCTCTTTCAGTAAACTTTTCCTACTCTTAACCTCCATTGTTCCTTAGAATTCATTTTTATTTTGGGGAATGTGAACTTGGTGTACCTGGCATCTAACAGGTTGGGAATTATATTTATTTCCCCTGTATCAATATGATAGGTGTTAGTTTAACTTTATAAGAAATTTATAAACTGTCCTTCTAAGTTCATCACCAGCACTTAGTATTGTTAGTTATTATTTTTTATTTTAGCTTTCTAATGCATGAGTAGTTGCCTGCCACAGTGATCTTAATTTGGATTGCTCTGATAACAAATAATGTTGAGCATCTTTTTTTTTTTATAATTTTATTTAAAGAGGAAAAAACAAAACAAAATAAAACAGAATAAAGGGTAGCAACAATACAGTATTCCAAGGAAAAAAGGAAAAGTACAACAATAAAACCTAGGAAATTATTACTTGACTAATTACATACTGACTTCTTGGAAATAGTTGTTCTAATTACAAAGTTAAAACATGTAAAGTAGACATTCAAACAGTGAGACTGTTAACAGTTCTGCTCCACGATCTGACAAAAACAACAATATGGTCATCCATCTTACCCACTCAAATATACATACAATTATATCAATAGGGTAATATTAAATACAACAAAACAGAGCAAAGCGGATCACAAGAAAACAATGTAAGACATAAATTTCAAAGCTAGACAATGGGAGATATTCACTCTCTATCATATTGACTTTTGTTTTCTTCCAAATAGTTGTCCATATTGTCACATATAGGGAATTCACATGAAACAACCTAGTATGGAATTGATTTGAGCAGGACGAGGAGGGCATTACAGGTCTTCAAGACCAGACATTAGGGAAGCCGTGAATGGCTGTCATAATGTCTCGCATTCTCCTCAAAAC
>PVJX010001004.1:0-188646 GCA_004027295.1 Dolichotis patagonum | reverse complement strand
TTCTTTTTTCTATGCTTGGGAAATTTTCTTCAATAATTGCTGTGAATAGCCTTTGTAATTCCTCTGGTTTGATTCCTGCTTCTTCATTCACATACTTTATTCTTAAGTTATAGATCCTCTTGTCATCTTCCAGTCTTTGTATCTTTACTGCCTGCTCCCTTGTTATTTTTAAGAGATCTTCCCTTTCATGAACCCACATTGCAAGCCTGTATTACATTTTTGATAGTCTATCTTTGGTTTCTTTCAAGCAGTTTTGCCAGCTTTCTATCGAGTCTTTAGTTTCCTGATAATCCCTTTGAATCTGCTTCATAAATTCTAGGTTTTTTTCTGAATTCTTCATTAAATTTTTCTCTCCATTTGTGTTCCTCTATTCTTCTGTCTGTGTCTTCTTCAGTCCTTCTTTTATTAATCTACTTATCTCTTGTTTAATTTGAATTAATATTTCAGTTTTGGTCCCGCTTACGAGGGCTTGAATATATCTCTTTATGTCCGCTAATGCTGTGTTTGATGTTGCATTTTTGCCGCCCTCAGTCTCTTTTGTATTTACCTCTCCTGGATCAATGTTCTCAGGGTTGGGGGCTGCGAGTGTTTTCTTATTTCTCCCTTTCGTCATGTTTTTGGTTCCTTCCATACAAGTGTACAGTGTAATTCCCAGACCCTTTTCTTGTTGTTTAAGGCTCCTCTAGAGGGCGCAGGCTAGGAGCTTTAGCCCTCTTCAATAGGTTATCAGAGATTAGAGTTCACCCAGGGGCAGTGTGCGCAAGCTCCTCCCTTCTGGGCCAGTCAACCTTTGCAGGCCTTCACTGCGTCAGTGTGCACTGATCTCAGGGAAGTAACTGGGTCCCCGCCAGAGGCGTGGCCTAGTCCAAGCAGATTCCACCAATCCGCTCGGCGAGGGGAGTAACCAGCTGAAGCCACTTCCTTATGGAGTTAGGGCTGTCCTGCCCAAATCCAACATGTCGTCCAGTTGGTTTCCCCTTTCCCATGGGAGGGTCTTATTCCCATCACTCACCGCGTCCCCGAGAACTGCTGGACTGCTCGACCTCCGACTTCAGCGTGGCTGCGGTGGGAATTCACGGTGCCTCTGGGTGGGTCGTGTGCAGAGCCGGTCCCAGCAAGCTGCACGCAGGGCTGTTCAGCTCCGCACTCCCGGGGCTCAAGCCAGTCGCTTCCGCGCGGATCGCTTGTTCAGGTCGGGCGGAATTCAGGCGTCTCGAGGCGGGTGCCGTGCTTGCTGATCTTATCTTCACTAATAGTAGCCCCAGGACCTCTTATTCAAGTGGGTTTTTGCGCTTTAGTTTCTTTCTGGGTTGTGAGAGTCTATCTCTCTCTGTTTGGGTCTCTCCAGGGTGTTTTATTCTGGCATTTGAGCTGTCTCTCTCAGAGAGGGTCTCTCTCCTGCTACCTACCAGTCCGCCATCTTGTCTCTTCAGATCCTATGTTCTTAATCACTGTGCTGAAAGATGGTGAAGGGCAAGGATGATTTGCCTGGCTTCTTTTCCTTTTCCTACATTTCAATTTATAGGTATATGGGTAGACTCGGATCATTTGAGAGTCTGAAATGGTTGTTGTATGTCAATCCAGTAATTTTGGACACATGTGATATGGAAGGAAACTTGCCAATTATTTTTCAATTTAGGCAAAATAATCATCATGCTAGTGTTTGAATGGGAATTTGTATATCAAATAGACATTTTATGTTAGTGTCTTTTTCATAAACCTCCCTGTGAAGTGGCCCGGTGGCCACAGTACTACTATCTGGCCCAACAAGTCTCGCACAGACCCAATGGCTTTTAGGTATCTTCACCTGCTCACAGAAGGTCACACCTCCAGCACTGGCACATTTAAGAAGAAGGCTACAGAAAACTCAAGAGATTCTTTTGTGTCTCTGAGTTGAGAATTTTGGGCACACATAAAATTTATAATACAGTAGTGAAACAATGGGAAGAACTCTCTAACCTCTAGAAATTTCTCTTTGAAGAGGAATAATTAGAAGACTTGATGTAGTCAGAGGTCTCACATGGAGCTTGGACTAGAATAACAAACTTTGCTTTTTGCCTTTGAGAACAGATATCCACATGACTGCTCTAAATGAGATTCTGAAAAGAAAGTCTTTCATTATCTTCAGCATTTTATACTGCATAAAAGAAACTCTTTCTACATATTCATTCTAATTTCTTTGCATTCCTTGCTTCCTTTTTGTCTCCTTTCCTGCTTCCTTTTTTATGTTTTTCCTTCCAGTTTTCTTCTCCTTACTTGCATTTTCTTTCAGGTTATATTGCATTATATATTTCTGTTAGATTACAGTTACATATTTAGATTAGATTACAAGCAGTCAACAAATTTTATTTTTTAATAATTTCTCTTATAACCACTCACATTTTGTTTTCTTTCCCCCTGGAGCTCGACCTGACCATGGAATAGATACACTGACTCAGACAACCAACCCACATGACAGTTTTTGATGATATGGCCACATGTTACTATGGTGATTAGTAATTCAGTGGGATGAATCAAAGCAATTGAGGAGAGCTGTAGGATTCTGATTCATTTCTCAGTGATACTTAATTCTGTTGTAACTGAATATCATTTTTCAATGGCAATGAAAACTCTAAAGCTCTAATATTACAGTTACATCATTTTATTTTGGAAGTTTTGTAGGCTAGTGGAACTGAAAAACCCTGGAATTATACCATATCTAATTTCCTGAATTTTCCAAACCACTTATAACAAATAAAAAGTCTTTTCATCTATCTTACTTTAAAAGGCTAGCTATTTACTCAGTTGAAAATTGTACCATCTTTTCTACCACCACAAAAATGAAGCAAAAAAAAAAAAGAAAGAAAGAAAATGGGAAGAAAAGAGGAAGAGAAAGAGAGAGCGAAAGAAAAAAGAGAGAAAGGAAGAGGAAAAAAAATGTTAAACATGAAAATCATAAAAAGTTTTAATGGAAGAGGAATTAGGAATATAGATGCTTTTAAATTAAGCAAAATGCTTAAAGTGCCCATTGATAATTGCAGTAAATTATACTTGTGTACAGCATTTTGTTTTTAAACCTGCTGCTCAAGTTTATAACCCTATTCCTCATTTATTTTATTAATTTTGCTGACACTTAGGCTGGAGTTCTCCAATAATTGATCTAGTATTAAGCTTGCATGTCACTTACATCACTTCCCTAATGCATTGAATGGTGATTGTTTCTCTACAGCTCTTTTCTTTTAACTGTAAGATTTTACTTGCTTGTTTTCTTTAGTACTTGTTTGTGTTACATAATCAGCACTTTAGTTGTGGTGAGTTGTATTTGTGGTATACAAATTTGCAATTCTTCTGAAGATATAGTTTTAAAGATATTTGTATCTTCCCAATTATTAGTTCTAATGTTTCTATTTATTCTTCTTCCTCTTTGACCTTCTTAGTTTTGTATAATAGATATTACATATGTTTTATATATATAATGTGATACAACACTGTGGAAAATTCTCTTTTCTTGAAAGATTCTTTCACCATGACTTCTGCAATGTTCCTGTGCCCTTCTCTGTATCCTACCCCTGACTTATTCCTCTCTCACATATTCATGAACTACATTCTTTTCCAATTGCTTGAATAGAAACCGTATGTCAAAGTTCAGTTCTGCACATCTTCGTACTTTACCACAGCTGCCTTAACCAGATTGGTAGATTCAAGCATACTTTTTAGAAGCATAGCTTTGGCTTTGTATCATTTATACTTTGTAGATACTTGTGAGATTATTAAGGTCTTTACAAAGTTTTTGCTAGGTAAGAAAAACACTTGTGACCAGTACCCTGCCCCTGCATCTTTCACGGTATTTAAATGGAGAAAATGTTGAAAACTATTTGTCAAATGGATAACTGAATGAATTATTAAGTAAACAGCTTCTGTATTTCCAACTTGCTTTTTCTCTTATACCCTGGTTCTGGGTCTTCATTTGTTCACAGAATACCTCTAGTTAAAAGTCAAATGAAACTGAACATGTTCAAAACAAAAACTACCATCACTCCCCCAAACCAGACCTTTAGTTAGCACCTGAACTTGTCAATGATTCTATTTCTCCAGCTATTATATTCTAAATTATGAAGTCACTCTTGGTCGCTTTTGATGCATTTTTGTGTCTCTAGCAATACACTAAGTCACTTGTATATATTATATTTAGTTCCTAAATATACACTAACATACATATACATACCATCTTGATATATATTTCATATATATTTATGTTAGTAGTTTCCTTTTATTTTAATCTGCTAGATTGCCCAAGCTAGCCTCAAATTCCTGAGCTCAAGCAGTTTGGTCTGAGCTTCCAAGGAGCTGAGAATACAGGGGCCTTTCACTTGCCAGACAGTATTCCTCTCTAGCACTGAGAAAAGTGATGCATAGAGAAATTAATTTTCATTAAACTGACATGACTTCTAAGTAGTGGAGCTGGAATTTAAGCCCAAGCATGTATATTATATGTCATAGCCAGCATTCTGAATCAATTTTCATTTTCATTTATATTTATTACTTAGAACTTTTTTCTTTCTGTTGTCTCTACCCAATCCATTTTATCATCCCATTGAGCCTGCTCTATTGTAGATGTCCCAAAGACTTTTGCTTTATTTTATTTCTCCCACTTTTACAATGAAGAAGTATACTACATACCACTTTTTATTTTCTAGCTTTCTCTAGCCTTCTAGTATCTCTGAAATAGGATCTGCTATAGTTTGTATTTAGATGTCCCCCCAAAGCCACATGCATTTATAGACAGGATTAATTTTTAGGAGTGACTGGATCATGAGTGTGTGACTGGAGTAGTCAACTGGTTGGTTTAGTGTATTTCTGGATGTGGGTGATAGATTTACTGAAAAGGGAAGACCCAGCTTACATGTGGGTGGCACCAACCCATAGGCTTGTAACCTAGATGGAATAAAAAGGGAAAGAAATAGGAAGGCTCTTTGCTTCCTGCCTGCCATGTCATGAATTTTTCTCCTCTGCCATGCTACCCTGCCTTGGAACAAGCCACCTATAGACCAAAGCCCCTACATACCATGAGCTACAATAAATAATGGCTCCTTTAACTTGTGGGTGTTTGGTATTTTGTCCCAGCAACAGGAAAGTTACTAAGACAGGATCCATTGTCTAAACTTAGGGTCCTCTGTAAACTAATCCCTGATATATCTTGAATTATATCCCAAACATAGCCCTAAATATGATATTTTTCTGTCAAGTAAATTTGCTAATATCCTCTATTAGTCTGCTTTGCCATTGCTATCTTTTGCGATGATAATTGACTTCCTCTTTTTGTGTAAATACCAGTCATATTCTAAGTCCAAGTCACCTCCTACCTTCTCTATGAAGCCTTTCCTAATTGCTCCAATTGATCACCTCATCTCCTTATGAATTTAAAGTGTCTATAATATTTACTTGATATTTTTTACTAAGGCACCTTGTTGAATTAGTACATGTATTATTTTATTTGTACAGTTTCAAATGCATGTATAACATTATTAAAGTCAAGGATCACAACTTACGCATGTTTGCGTTGCTAGCACTTAACATAGGCCTTGAGATGTACATGCTTAGTAATGTTTTCACTGACCGTAAGTATTTCCTTTGGTTATGATTCAGTCAAGATTCTCTAAATACCTGAATAATTTTATTATATTTGTCTTAAAATTATTCTATTTTATATAGAATAAGAGTTCACTTTTTTTAATACTACAATACAAATCATCATTGAGCATGTATTATATATATCAAGTGCTGTGTCAAGCCCAGAGAACAGAGACTAGTAAGATACCATTTCCCACCTAAATGTCTCTTCATAGGAAATGGAGAGGTTCAACTGACTACAACACACTGAGAAACATGTGCATGGTATGATCATGTTCTAGGAGGGGAAGAAGTACTACTGTTCCCTAGGAAGTTGGTGACCAGAGGTCTTCACAGAGAAGGAAGCTTTTGAGCTGAGCATTGCAAAATGAGTAAAACTCCATCTGGTGAAGAACAGAAGGAAGAAGGTGATAGACTGAGAAAATATCCTGAGCAAAGGCTTAGAAAGTAATGAAGGAATGTGTATGTTTAGAGATTCGTTAGCAGCACAGGCCAGGCAGATTTTGGGTGACCGTGCAAGGAAATGGGAGTCTGCAGCCAGACTGAATAGAGTCTTGAATACTTTTTTGATTTATATCTAAATGTACCCCCCAAAGGCTCATGTTCTCATAGGTGGGGCTGTTGAGAGATGATTGGATAATAGGGGCATGATACTCACCGGTGGATTAGTCTACTGAGGAGTTCATAGCCAAATGTGATGTTGGGAGGTAAAGCCAGGCTAGAGGAGGTGGGGCACTGGCACATGGTCTGGAAGGCTCTATCTCCCTCTCTGCTCTCTTGATCTCTCTCTGCTTCTATCGGCATGCATTGAGTTCTTTCTCCTCTTCCAAGTCCCTCTTCCATGCTCCCCTGCCTTGGAGCCAACTGACTATGGGTTAAAACCTTTACAAACTGTGAGCCAAAATAAACCTTTTATCTTTTAATTTGTGGGTGTTAGGTATTGTGTCTCAGCAACTAAGTAAGACAGATGCCATCTAAAGGTTTATAATTTTACCCAAGAGACAATAGGAAGCTGTCAAAAGTTTAAAAACCTAGACATGACATAACTAGAACGATGCTCATGAAGGATAATTTTGAGTGTGATGATAGCTTCATATGGAAGACTGGGAAGAGAGAATCCAGTTTAGGGCAAGTTTTAAATTCAGGCAATAAGTGGTGAAACTTAAATTAGAGACACAATTGTTGGATAGAGTCCAACAGCATTTAAAAGATAGTCTACTTAGATTCCAAAGATGGTATATCAATAGAAGAATAGTGTCAATTATTTTTTGTCTAATCATAGTGATGGATTTGCAGACATATCCAAATCATCGATTTTCTACTTTCCTGTGTTTAAGAATGCCCAGTTCTGAGGTGATAAAGGGAGATCCACTATAGAGGTCTAGGATAAGAGAAAACTTCATTGGACCAAAATAAGGTTAAAACTGAGACTTTTTTCTTTTTAGAGTCCATATTTTAATCAAGTCTACATTAAAAAAAAGAACCAACAGAATAAATTATAGAATATGTCCCACTAGTGTTTCATATTGCATTTCAGAGAATTCTGTGGATCAAATTTTGTGGATAAGTCATATTTCACCAAATGAAATTTCTTTGATAATTCATGGTCACTTGTGTGGATATAATTTTTATTTGTGTGACAACTGCAGGAGGTTCACATTCCGGGAACTATGGTTGGCGGTGGTGAGGAAGTGGTAGATGGGAATCTGGGAACAGAGTTTGATTTGGTGCTGTAGCCATCCTGACACTTTCCACCCCTGAGTACTTACTTTATTTTAAATCTCAATATCTCATTCCATTAGTATTTTGATTTTTTTTAAAAGGTGCAGACTCCTTAACCTGTTCTCCATCTCAGTGATATTCTCTATGAGAACACAGAGCCAGCAAATTACTTAAAACAGCAAAGTGTCATGATTCAATAGTCATAACTTTTCTTTCTATTAATAATGGTGTCCCCTCTGAATCATATCTACATGTCAATCACATCCATAGACTAGAAAAATGATGTTTGGCAAAGTTACAAAACACAGGCATTTTGGAACCTGGTTATTTTCTATTTTTTAAACCTTTAATACTGAGCTAAAATCTATAATAAATCTAAAAAATAATCAATAAGAATATATTACATTCTGTTAAAAATTTAGTGTAAATCTTTCAGTTTTACAAATTTTGACCTTATAGTGATATAGAGAGATGAATTATAAATTAGGTGTTTTTAAAACACATATATTTTTAATTAATGCATGATATAATACAACAATAAATACAACCAAGAATAAAATGCTAATTTATATTTTATATTTAGGTATAATCAAGTCAGGCTAAAACAGACACTTGATGTTTCCCACATTGATTCAGCATTTATATCTCGGATGCAAAAGGATCCAATGAATAATAATTTGCATATATATACATTTTAAACAGGAAAAATAAGTGGAATCATATATAGGTTTGCATGGGAAAGGTAGTAGAACACTAGAAAGCAGCACAATTGTGAGATGTAAAATCTTAGGAAACCAATATGCAATTTAAGAAAGATATAATTTATAGCTCAATTAAATCATGAGATAAGTATGTGAATCTCTATTAGTGTATTCCATGTGTTTCATGAATATTTTTCAAAATTTATAAGTACTTTAAAAATCCCATTCTGGCTTGAAAGCTTTCTATCTTTTCTAATGTTAGGGTGGTGTCCTAAGACAGGGTGATTGATTCAGAAGAGGTAGTGAGCAAGTCAGTTCTGGGGGAGGCTCAGGGCAGGGTCACTTGAGTTTTTCCCTTTTTGTTGATGCCCTGACTTTCTTGGTGTGAACTGTACTGGTGGTGAGTTTACACCTCAGTACAGGAGAATGATTATGAATATAGGTTCTGGTATTACATTGGTCACATCACTTTGGGAAAATGATTTAACCTTTCTTTCCAATGTGCAAAATAAAAATCACATCATTGGCATAAAAGACATTTTATAGGTGAAGATAAAATGTCTGAAACATACTAACTCCCCCCTTCCAAATGTTACCTGTTATTATCACCATGTGCCTGAATCATCTTGGGTGTCTTCTTGATTTCGAGAAGCTATATTTGGGTTTTCTTTCTTTAACCTAATTGGCTTAATTTTGTATTTCTTTATAAATTCTGGTAAATTGTTTAGTTTACATGGTTGCCTAATTATTCCATTTGCTTTGCCATTTGGCCATAGCTCATTGGATCAAGATTTGGATGGGTCGAATTTTACAGGAGCTCAGAACTAAACTGTCTTCCTTCACTTGGTCCCATTGGCCTTTTTAGCTTCCAGTTACAGCAACTCCAAATCCTGCATGTACTTATTTTGAATTGCTTACCTTTTCCCTTCCCGTGTTAAATTCACCTTCAAGTTCAGACAGTTCTTCCTTTATTGTACATTGATACCTGTCACCTCCTTTTTGATTCCATCATTTCCACTCCCGTCAAGGCGCACATTATTTCCAGGTGTCCTCTCCTCTTCCTACCCCTTTGCACACAGAAGCTATCTTAATCTTTCCAAACTGCTCCTTTTCACACACAACTGTTTGTTATTCCTTCTTTTTCATGAAAAACCATTGCTTATGAAATTAGAGATATTTCACCTGTTTGTAGAGACATTTAAGCCCAGATACTCCTCACTAACTTCTTTTTCCATCCCTACCCTACTTTTATTCTTCATCAAATACTTTCTGTCTGTCAGATTCCATAAAAGATGGTTCAGATGTAATGTTTATAAATTATACACAGTGTCTTCCATCAAGAAACTTAGACCATATTTTTTTAAAAAAGACTTTCTCTTGATATTCTCTTCTTCTGTGCTTTAAGGACTCTTCTCTCCACTGATTCTAGTGGTACAGTCATCCTTGCTTTCTTCCAAGTCCTTCTGAAAGTTATTTTGCCTTCTAGAAACCTCTTTGAGAGCAGGACTGATGCTGAATTAAGGAAATGCAGCTGCAGGTTGCATTTATATTCATTCTTAGAAATAAGAACGAACACAAGTTGTATTCACATTACCCCCATTTCACATTACCCCCAAATCTCCAGGTAAGAGTTCCAAGAAACTCTCCTCTCTGTTTCTACTACACTCCTTCAAATCTGTTACTTTTTCAAAATCTCATGAGAAAAATGCAGGGAAAGGCACAATAAACACCTTGATTTTTGAGGGTCTTTTCTGTGCACTTACTTCTGTTTATTTTAGATCTTGAGAACATGAGTAAGAGCTCATTATGATTCTCTGACATTCAGCTCAAGATTCCTGTATGAGTCAAAACAAACTAAAAGTTTAAACAGTTATTGGACCCTGGAACATTTACTGAGCATTATATTTTACATAGGAATGCTGCTGGCTGTCATGGGCGGATATTGAAAGGAAAAGAGGGAGCTTCTAGCTCCTGTTCCCCTAGAAGTAAAGTAGGTATCAGTTTTGTGGAGGACAGACCAGGACCAGTGCAAGTTGCTTGCACTCTGTCTCCCAAACATGGTTCCATTCCGTGCACTCACCTCACTTTTTTTTTTTTTTTTTTTTTTTGGTTCCAGGGATTGAACTCATGACCATGCGCTTTCCAGGTAGGCACTTATGCCGCTGAACTAAATCCCCAGTCTCAATTTTGTTATTAACTAGTCTCTCAGCTTCATATTCTCTTTTACCTCATCCAGAAAATTACATCATGTCTGTGTCTATTATGCTCTTCTTTTAGAATAGTACTCAAATTTCTTAACCTGGCTTTCTAAATCTTTCTAGATTTACTTTCCTCCTTAGCATCATTATTTATTTATTCAACCAACGGTTACTGATAACTTATAGGTAGTAGAAAATATATAGTAGAACATGTATTTGAGACCCTTCCTCTTTTAGGAGATATTGAAACAAAAAATAACTAAAGAAGACAACTATGGAATGAGGTTTTTTCTTGTTGTTAAAAGTATTTTTAAAATGTTGAAAAGATTTAATTAAGAATTGCTAAAAGTTACGGACCAGTTTAGCTCAGTGGCACAAGTGTCTGCCTGACAAGCACAAAGTCGTGAGTTCAGTCCCCAGTTCTAAAAACCAAAACAAACAAAGCAAAAAAATTGCTAAAAGTTAACTATCAAATTAATTAAAAATTAACTATCAAATTATACCAATTATCAAATAGGCAGGATAACTATTTTATTTTAGGGAAAATACAGTTAAAATTGCATTCAGGTCATTTATAAATTATCTGTAAAATTTTACTATAAACCAAAATATAAAATAAATTGAAGCTGCTAATTCTTTGTTTATGCATTATATAATAAAGAGAAAACAAAACTAACGAACAATGTGCATTCTCAAAGAAAAGTTCTTACTTCTCTAATGAATAATTTGTAAATGAACTTGTATTTATGGTATAAGATAAAATAAAATGTTCAAGAATCTTGAACTCAAAAAAATTAACAAAGTCGTTCATTCTCAAAGAAAAGTTCTTACTTCTCTAATGAATAATTCGTAAATGAACCTGTATTTATGGTATAAGATAAAATAAAATGTTCAAGAATCTTAAACTCAAAAAAATTAACAAAAGTATCTTAAACTCATATTTCTGTACATAAACACCATTCTTAATGACCTAGCCAAGTATCTTTCCAAACCTTATTGGATAATGAGTTTTTACTATACTAACAAGAGTGTAACACAAGCTAATGACATAGAAAATGGCAGGAGTCTGTGTTGGGGACAGTCTTAGGTCTCATGACCTGGCCTGGGCTTCGTGAACTTCATTTGTTTGTTCTTCCAGTTCCTTTAAGTGCAGTCCTGCTTCCCTTGCTCCTGAATTTTCACCTGAGTCTTTCTGCTTCAATTACTTGAATCATTTTCTACTCTTTGTTCCCTTTTGTGATGCCAGATTCTAATGTCAACTGAATGTCCCTTTGAAGTTCTGCAGCCTCCCCAAGTTTGAGGGCATGTCCCTTGGAGGTTCCCCAGTGTGTCTCTCACTGTGTTCTTACTCATTAGTATTCCCTAGGGCACTACACTGTATGAGGGCCACAGTCCCACTTTATTTGATTTCCTTCTGTATCCCCAGCACCTAGCATAGTCCTGGGCATATAATGCTTGTTTTGAAGTCATATTTCTTGAATGAATACATTAATCATAGCAAGTGAGGATGCTGGAGATGAAAGGAGAGGAGGACAGACTTAGTAAAGTGAATAGAGTGATCAAACATACAACATTTCTGAAGAATCCTCTGTAGCACTTTTTGACCACAACTTATGTGTAACACGGGGAAACTGATATAATGCTTTTGAAGGAAACCCTAAGCAACATGTTACAATGTTACTATGAAGAGGATGTACCAGGCACATTATCTGTATGTGATTAGGCTTTTTTTCTGAGGTGGGGTCTGTAGTAACCAAGGGAATGGTAATAAAGACTTGGCAAGGGAGTAGGTATATTAATTATTATAAGGAAAAAGATCTCTTATCTTGGTTGTTTTAATGACTATTACCAGGAAAAAAACTTGTAACTTCTATTACTAATTCAATATTTTAAGGCAATCTAAAATGAAAAGATTCACAATAGATAATAATGCAAGAAGAGAAAAATGTATGTGCACTCACAGCATTTTTAGGTTAAAGCAGGCTGTTCAGTAACACTAAATGCAGAGTATGAAGTGCCCAAACTTCAGATTCCAATGTTTTCAACTTGGATATTATTAGCGCTGACCAGCTGAGCTACCTATGTAAACTATAAGCATAATGAAAGGATGCGCAGAAATGTGTACTGATTTTGATTGACCAAGAAGTGCGCAAAAGAATATGTATGCTTATATGGAAGAAATTAACTATTAATAGCAAAACAGGAAGAAAAGAATTTTTAAACCACAATGTAAAACTATTCATTATGCATTAGAACTTAGTACAAAATGGAGCAACTAGGACAGTCTATCTGAAGGGATTCATTTACTGAAGTACTAAGACAAACTCAGAAGGAGTCTGCCCATTTCTAAGAGCTCTGCTTAGCCGGGGTCCTCTCAGGAAGCCTCGTATCAAGATTCCAATGTGTTATGTACAATTCGCTTACATGCCCATCACCTTGTGCTGGGATCATCTGCAGAGCACATGTAAAAGGCAGCCTTCTTCTATGCACTAGCTCCACAGAAAACTGGGCATTTCTAAGCCAGCAAGGCGCCCTGTGATGTTACACACGTATGCTGCAAGCAGATGTTTTCTTGCTGCGGTGGTCTTAATTTGGTTTACAATTCATAAAGCTTTGTGTTTGTCAGGGGACGTGACCACGAAAGCAGGTATCTTTCAGGCCTCTAAAGTACTTTGGTTAAAATAAAAACCTGCAGGCACATATTTCATATTGTTTGGAGCTATAATTTGGCAGGATTCAAGATATGTAAGTTTCTTTTCCCCCAGACTCGAGAAGAAAGGCCTTGCAGAAAGCTCTCCCAGCTGGAATGGGGAGGAGTGCAGGGGAGATCAGACACCTTTTTAATGTGTCTCTTTTCCCATTAAAGCTCTGATGTTAGAGGACATCGACTAGTGACAAACAGTGCAATTTTCTTTGTATGTGAACTAGAGCATTTCAGCTAAAAGCTTAAAGGAGCTTCCAGGTAAGATATCTCTGCAAGAGTTTCTTCCCTGAAAGAATACAACTTAATAAATGTGCAGTGGCTCCTTTTGGACCCCCTACCTGCATAGAAATTCAGAATCACAGTCTGTCTGCTGCCTTAAACTCATGCGTTGTGCACACACGAGCTGTCCCCCTCTGAGGCTTGCTGGAGTGTATTTCATTAGAACCTCTTCGTGGCATGGTGAACCTCACTGTAATGAATGGGCTGAACTCTGAAAGCACTGGGCACTGACCTCCCATCTGCTGATATCCTAAATCAGGCCATTAGAGGATTCCACAAGAAAGAGCATGCTGTTTATAGGTTAATTTATCTCTCATTTGGTTCAACTAGATGTGTGCTTATAAAGATCCTCTAATGGAATCTTATAGATGCCACAGAGATCTTTCCGTTTTAAGGGAGCCTTTGGAGATAAATACAGTCAGTACTCCGTTATCTATGGTAATGGACACAGGCCAGCCTGGATGAGTGTAACACAGAGTTAGTCCTCTATCCTCCTTGCATGATTACTTTTAAACCACCATCCCCATTATATGTTGAAGCTGAACTGCTACCATGGCTGTTCCTTGTCACTTTACCATTTGTTTTGGCTGATGACCTGCCCACCACCATGTTATGAACAAGGGAGGTCCAGTGCCTCTGTGCATCACTTCCATAACACAAAGGAGCATAGACACTGATGGAGTCAGATGCAGTAACTCACCTGATGAGTGGCATGGTGTCCTTAGAAAAGTCAGGCTGTTTATAGCACACTCCCACTGTAGTCACCTGAAACGCAATAATAATTGGAGTGGTGGTGTGTATTTGTGGAGTACTTACTCAGCGCCCAATACTAGTAAACATTTAATATTTCATTGTTTAAACTTCGCAATGAACCAAATAAGTTTGAAGTAATTGTTATCCCTATTTTGTGGTTGGGGAAAATGAGGCTTAACAATCTTTGAAAACTTGCCTCCCGTGCTAGTGAGAACCCCATGAGGACTGAGAGTCAGGCAGGTCTAACTGCCAGCTAGTCTCTGAGCCCAGCACTGGTTTTCCATCTTTCCTGTCCCCCGCATGTTAGATTCACAGGAGTCATCTGCCATGATGTCCTGGGCACATGCCAGCTTGACATCTACTTGCTTTCTTACCCGTTCTCTGTCCACATCGAGCAATGGATTTAATACCTCTTAGAGTTTGGTTACTCCTCTAACTTTTCTGGCCACTGAAACACCATGAAAAGGTGTTTGAGGGTGAAATGGCCCCTCTTCACTAAAAATGGCTTTCTATACCCTACTGCTTTAATGCTTTAAATTTTTTTACATGATTTTGTTCCCTTTTGATGCTTTAAATTTTTGATGCTTTAAATTTTGATGCTTTGATGCTTTAAATTTTTTTTACATGATTTTGTTTCTTTTTCAAGAGCCAATAGACAAATACTTCATATTTTTCCTTTATAAAACACATTTCAACCACATAAAGCACTCATGTTCATATTTTACTAAATTATTGGAATGAATAAAGAACACCGTATCCCCCAGAATTCCTCCTTCACATGACACTGTCCCTGTATATCCTGCAGCAGTCAATTTCTAAATATTGAAGGTCTGTGCCTCAGTACTTAGTTAATTCATTTATCGCCTACCTTTAAGGGATAATTGTAGGTGCGTAATTTTAGCAACATCATTATGCCTGTTGATATAATCCAGAGCCGCCACAGTGGTGCAGCCCCTGATTATATGTTCAATTAACTGCCACATGTTGTCAGCACCGCTCATCCACCAGGTTTTCTTCTGTTGGGTACTTATAATAATTTATAGTAAAAATAGTCCTCCCCAGAATTGTCACAGCAATCCCAAGTGTCACATAGCTATGTTTTCCCTCTTCTACTTTTAGTAGAGAACATGAACTTGGAGTCAGACTGTCTGATTTCTCATATGGGTGCTGCATGACCTCTTACGAGTCACTAGTTTTTGCCAGGGACTCCTCCATTTGGCCACAAAGTAAACATGAAATTCTGTGGCCTGCTTAGCCACATAAGACCACTGTGCGGTTCAGCTGGAATGATGTATTGTAATGTTCTTCAGACTTATAACACAGGGGCAAAAATGTGACATGCGATTGCTTTGTCTCGACATATATTTTCCTGACGTCATATTCATGCACACCAAGGAACATTTTCTCTTTCCACATTATATATGTGCAGTTGGAAAATTTTTATTCATATTTTTATGTCAGAAATTGGTCCTTGCTTTCACATTTACTATGTTATGTAAATTCCCTAAAGACGAAGACCAAATTCATTCCTCTTTCTGTCCTCTATGAAACCTAGGCCTGCAGACATCCTGTAATTTAAAATGGCTCAACCTAAATTTTCTGGAAGCTGTTTGGCTCGAGAGTATGCATTGTTGGTGTTAACTATGCCTTTCTTTGTGGTCCTCATAGGTTAGAGGTTGTGAAATGAGACCTTTCCCATGTTTTATCATGAAGGCAAGTTTTAAAATAATGACTGAGTCCAAAGCACTTTAGAACAAATTATAACCTAGGACCACATCCTCTTTGTTTGGATAGCATCATTTCCCTCCCCAGCAGAGGTGTGCCCCACTTTTTCCATTTTGCTGATGTACTCATTTGGTTTAGATTCTTATTTTTGAGTGAAAACATTAGTGTAAAATTTGAAATGAATATCCAGGTATCCTACCATCCAAAGTGAAAAGTCATATGAAGAATGTAGGAAGTAAATGGTGTGTAAGGTACCTTACAGGGCTAAGAAAAGGAGTTACCTATAGGAGAACAAAGGAGGAAAAGATTCCACCTCTGTGAGGTAACAACCCCAAGCCAGGGTGCTTAACTTGGAGAGGGGAGAAAGGACGCATTTCTGCCTCTCTGCTGGTACCACTGTGCAGAACACACACTGCATATGTGTGGAGGACATACAGTGAGGAAGGTGCCACGGTTTCTCAATGGGAAAACGAAATCTGCCAGCTCCTGAAAACACATATTCAATCCCAGGGGAGTTCTGGGGAGGGCTGCTGATGACACTGGGTGCTCTCTTCCACATCTGGATTCTGTTGACTTTTTGAAACATCTCTATTTTCCTTTACACTCAACCTGGCGTTTTTATCTCATGCTTTTTTCTGCGGAGGACTCTAGGTGAGAAAAGGCGGCTGTGTGCACTTATCCTGGGACCAGTGTCAAGTAGAAGGCTCTATCTATGAGAAAACCAATACTTCAGAAATGGGACAATCAGCAGTCACTATTTCCATTAACAATTAGGGTTTATGTTGGATCTTAGCAATATAGCAGTTATGAGTTGTAGAAGCTATTTTCTATGACCAGGATACATTCAACTCCTCCTCTTTATCCTTCAGGTCTCAGTTGAAATGCCTCTTATCCTCTCTTCGGAAAAGATACCCCAATAGAATATTTCCTGTTGTCTTCAGTACTCTTTCTTTTACAGTGTTCTCTACCTCTAGTTATTAGTTCAGTGACATTCTTCCCTACCGCACTCTTCAGTACATGAGGCTAAGAATGATGACTTCCATAGTTCTGGGGCCTAGCCAAAGGCCTCGCCCGTAGGAGACCCTTGGTAACTCCTGACTGAATGAATGAAGAAGTGAGTGAATGAGTGAATGACTACCAAGTCTAGGGCCTAATTAATTCATCCCTTGACAAGCCTCTATGAAAACACCATTATGCAGTTGAATGAGAAGTATATATTCTTTTTGAAATCTAATGAGCATTGCAATAATCACTACAGTTTCCTGCCTAAGGTTTTTCTATAATCTGCATAAAAGATCTTTTTAAGTAAAAGTATTTTAAGTCAGAATATCACAGAAAAGTGTCTTTTCATCAGTTTTAACAATAACACAGCCACCTTATTTGACAAAAAGGGAACCTCAGAATTTAGTTCATTGGGGTGATTTATATGATTAATTGTAGCCTGATGCTGCGATATGGCAGAAGTGATAAATAACAATGTGTTGGGGTATTTTAATTGTAAAACAGCTAGTTTTCTGGCCTTTGATTGATCGCGGTCACTGTAATCATGACTGAAACCTTTCATTAAACTTTTTATATTTAATTCCTTCTCATGAGTTAACATCGTTATAAATCCTGTTTCCGTGAACAATACCACATGCACTCTTTCAAGAAACACCTAAGCTTCTTCGCACTGTGTGGCTCTGAATAAGAAGTGGAGATGAACATTTTCCCCCAGCAAATCTGAAAGAAAGAACAGATTTTAGGAAGTCTTTGCTGCCCTGTCTTCCCTTCCCGGGAGGTCTCATCATCATGTGGGGACACCCAGTGAGCATAATGTTCTAAAGACCCATAAAATATTATTTGACATGAAAATTTTGCCTCTCCTCTGAGCTGTCGCTAATGAATTACATATGATGCAAGAAGCAGCATGGCTGAAATATTTTTATTAATACTAATAATATTTTTTGCTTATACAGCACCTTTCATTGCAGAAAACTGAGTTGGAAAGGAAGCATTAAAGACATACTTAGGGTAAAATTACTGGCTCATAACTTTTTAGACTTGCTGCTGCCCCTCCACGCACTAGGGCAAGGGGGGCCAGTGCACAGCGAATACTGTTCACTTCAGAGAATTAGCCTTACAGATTCCACAGGAAAATAAAGTAAAAGTACATTTGAAGAAATAACAAATAAGTCTTTGTTTCCCTGTGGTGTGAAGTGAAACAAATTCCACTCAAGCAAATGTAGTAATGGGAGTTGCTGCTACCATGCTGTTGTTGGCAGCTTTTGACAAAATGCCTATTGTGCCATAAGACAAATAAATGGCTTTGTCTTATGGGCTTAATCTTATGTTTCATCTCTACAACATCTTTGTGAAGTGAGTATTATTATATGTACTTTATAGATGGAGTGACTGAGGCACAGAGATGTTAATTAAATAAGCGCCCTGCTTTGCCTAGGTTTTGCCAGGGAGATTCCCACTTCTGATTCCATTAGGTCCAGACTTGATGAGAACAAGGTAGCTTGGTCATCTCTGGGTACTCATGTGATGGTCTGCTCTGTCTTTTGGCAATTGGTGTAGAGTTTGTTATGTTCTGTTTCTTTGCAGCACGGACTTTCTCTACTTCCACAGCTAATCTGCATTCCCCATGACTGGAAGGATTGAGGTTAGGTTTTAAAATTGTATCTTACATTTTTGGAATGAAAAATGACATATATTTAAATAAAGCACTAATTATCTCATAATCAATTGATATAACTTTCAACACCATAGATAGGGTGGTTTAAACAATGGAAATTTATTTATTGACACTGTGGAACCTGGAATGTCTGAAGTCAGGGTGCTTACACAGTCAGATTCTGGTGAAGGCTTTCCACCTGCGTTGCCTTCTTCTCCCTTAAAAATCAGAGATGGGGAGAGACAGAAAAGAGCAAGGAGAAAGGAGAGAGGAGAGAGAAGACAGACTGACTCTAATGCCCCATATGCCTTATCTTGGAAAGGGCACTAATTCCATTCATCAAGGTTCACACTCATGATGAAATTACTTTCCAAAGATCCACCACGCTCACGTTAAAGATTAGAGCCTCAATAAGCAAACTTTGGGAGAACAGAAATATTTAGTCTATTGCAAGTTGATTTCTCATGAAGACAGTGAGAAAACATTTGGGAACTAGAGCTATTCTGTTAAACCCAGAACATTTTTGGCCATAATTATTGTACTTTCTTTTATATGAAAGCATAATCTGTTGACATTTTAATGTCAAATGTAAAGGTATATGTATTTTAATAACCATGTGGGCCCTGGTACTCTACTTTAGATATTTTTTTAAAAATGTCAATTTTATTACTTTTTACAGGGCAACCATGTGTAAGCTAAGGCAGAATCCAGAATGTAGAATTTATTTATTTTCATTCAAAAATATGCCTGTTAATTTACATCTTTATGAAGTATTTATTTAATTCTGAAACTGGTCATCTAGGAAAGCAAACATACAACTTTTAGAAATTTAGAGGCTATAGAATGCAATATCATCCAAATAAAGAATTTTTCCCACTCTATTTAGCTATCAAAAACATCTTCCTGGGAACATCTTCTAGTTCCTTATTCTTGGGTCCACTGGATAGAATCTAACTCTCCAATGAACAGTTCTAGAGAGTTGAAAACTCCTTATTATCCAAACTTCTCCTGTTAAAAATATATCTTTATCAGAGCCTTCCAAAAAACCTTAGCCATTTTGCCAATACTTTATCCCATGCTATTCATTAAGTGCTTTTGTGCCAGTATTGTAAATAGTTACCCTGTGTTTTGGATGATCTGGTAACATTTGGAATGTAGATTAGTCTCATCAACAGTATGCCTGAAATCACCCTTTCTGGACAAGGATCTATAAGTGCCAGGTGTCTCTATACCTATTGATTTTGTTACCTTCAACATCAAACGTTGGCCTTTCAGGTGGGTAGAGGATGTGGCACTGAAAAGGGGAAAAAGGGACCTTGGAGTCAAGCACCTGAGTTGAGCAACTGAGTACTGTCGATTTATTAATTTGTCCTGGGAAGCAAACTTAGCCTCTTTAAGTCACAGTTTGCTTAAGATGATGATGATGGTGTTATCTTCTAAGACCAAACAAGATGCTAAATGTAAAACTACTCTTAGAAATATACAATAGTTTATACAAGGCAAACTGTTGATAAGGCGCAGTCAATTCTGGTGTAACCTGGCATATGCATTCCCAAAAATAAGTCAATATGGATATGATATTTGTTTTAACTGTCATTGTCCCATGGAAACATACTGCTATGTGAACCATGTATGAAATTTAAACATTTCTAATGATGATATTAAAAATACTTAAAAAGAGAAAATTAATTTAGATATATATTTTGTACCATCATCTACACTAAATTTTATTCTTTGAACAGTAATAAAAATTATTGATTAACTTTTTGGCAATTTTTTTATTAAAGAGTGTAAAAGAGTACATATCTCATATTTATGATCTCTCAATTTGAACCAGCCACATTTTGAATTCTAACCCAGGAGCCACAGGTAGCTAGCGGGAACTGTATAAGACAATGAGAACCAAAAACCTGGGTCGCACATTACTTTTGGAACAGGTATATTGATTGACAGTAGGGAACAAATAAATAGAAATTGAGATCTATATCTCAAAAGAAAAAATAAAATTTATATGGGTAAAATCATCTTCACCAACTCCACCAGTGTTGTCATCATTGCCTCTAGTGAAACACAATTTCATAACTTTAAATGCAGTAAAATCTCCAATCTCTGGGTCATTACATTAAATCCTATTGAAGTTAATTCTACAGTTAAGTAAAAGAATAGCTGTTGTACAGAGTATTTGCCTGGGATTTAGGAGATAGCATTTTGGTCCCAGTTCTATTACCAACTAGCTGTTTCAACTGGATACTGCGGGTCCCTGGGTTTTAAATTCCTTGCTTACACTATAACAGGCTTAACATAGGGGTTTTCTAAAGTGTTTTCTGTTCTAATATTATTCAGATTAACTTTGTTGATGCACAATTTATTTAATAAAATACACCCATTTTGGAGCATGTTTCAGTTAGTTTTAGCATTTAACATCCTTATAACTATTAGTACAATTAAGATAGAAACATTTCTATGTCTCACAATGTGGCTTTGTGCTCTTTCCTGGGTAATATTCTGTTGACAGACACTTAACTACTTCTAGTTTTTGAGTCAAGAAATTATTATTATTATTATGATGATGATGATTGTTATTATTGGTGGTGGTGGTGATATTAAAGATTGAATTTAGGCCCTTTGCCGTAAACTACATTCCCTGCCAGCTTGTTTGTATGTTTGTTTATTTGTAAATTTTTAGACAGGATCTCACTAAGTTTCCCAGGCTGGACTCCAATTTTGGATATACCTGGCTCAGTCTCCCAGAGTACTAGGATTATAAGTATGCACTACTACACCTGGCTGAGAAAATGTATTTTTAACTTTAAAGGAAAGTATTATATTGTTTCCCAAAGTGTGCCTTTTCATACTGGCAGTTTTTGACAATTCCAGTTGCTTCAAATCCTTGCCAAGACTAATTATTGCCAGTCTTTTTAATTGTATCCATTCTAACATGTGTTAAGTGGTATATAATTGTGGTTTTAAATTGAATTTGTTGCAATGGACAAAAATCCTGTGATAATATTTTGGTGGTAAACTTTCCATGTACTTATTAGCCATTGGTATTTCAGCTTTCTGTGAAGTGTTTAGGCAAGTGCTGTGTCCTTTTAAAAACAACTTTTTTGTCATATTTGTCAGACACAATAATAACAAATATTTTTGCCTTGTATTTTATTTTTTAATAGTATGTTTAGAAGAGTGAAGGCCTTTATTATTTAAAATATCACTTTCTCTTGCAGTTCATGTATTTTGTGCCTTAATCTAAAAAATCTTTATTTACTCCAAGGCTGCGAAGATTTTACTCTACTTTATCTATTTTTGTATACAATGTCTTAGTTTCATGTTTGCATTTAGGTCTATTATCCATTTTGAGGTAATTTTGTGAGTGGAGTGAAGGAAAGATTGAGATTAATTTTGTTCAAAATTGATATTCACTCGTTCTATTTGGTTTTTACCTTATCCTCATTGAAATATTTAGGCAAAACATATGTATCTACATATCTCTATCTGTCTTTTGTGAAATTTATTCATCATACATTATCATCTTTTGTCTCTTGTTTAAGAAACTTGAGAATAAAAGAGTTGAGCAAGTCTGTTTTCTGAACCAAAAAACTGCTCTAAATGCAGTGATGAAGAATAAAGAGTCAGTCAGTTTCGGCAGCAGCCCTGACTATGACTCCAACTCACATGTGGTCGCCGGCTGAAGCCACATGACACCTGGGTGCTGAGGATTTTTTTAAAGAAAACACTCCCAGCCAGCCTCCCAAGACTGAATTTCCGGTTCTTTCTCTCTTGTCTTCTATAGCCTCCTGTTCATAGTGTCCCGTCCACCTGATCACTATTCTGACTACAAAAACTTTACTCCTGGGCTTATGTGGGCCTATACGAGAAAGTACTGTGCTTTACAAAAAAGTAAAATAGATCTATAGCACAAAAAGTATTCGTAGTAGATTTGTGATATAGTTTTTCTATCTTGTAGAAAGTTTTACACTATGAGTTAGAATGTTTTGTCTCTTGCTTTGGAATTTCCTTGGCACAGAAAATTGTAAGCTGACCCCTCCATTACAATTTTCATCATTGTTTGTGTTTATTTTGCCTTACACTGAGCTGCTACATTGCTCTAAGCAGTGGCAGATTTTATTTCTTGTAGTGCTGTGCTCTTCTGTTTTGGTTATTCTTCTTATTACTTCATAGTGCTCCGTCCTTGACTTCCTACTGCTGGGGAGACCTGGCCTGCAATTCTGCTTTTGGCAGAATAAGATATCTTTATCTCTGAGGTCACGTTTCAAGCTTTTGTTCAGTCACCAGTTCTGTTTGGATTTATCCTCGGTGTGTCTACTTGAATATTCAAAAAGTCATCAGCTAGTCTAATTTGTTTTTTTTTTAGCCATGTAAAAGACTGATTTGCTTTGACAGGTGGATCAGAAACAGAATTGGAGCTATTTTATCTGGACCTAATTAAACAACCTTCATTACCGGCAGATATATGTTTGTGACTTAAAATTAGCATGATTGGAATTAAAACTCAAAATATAAGGCATTGAATTCAGATATGGCTGGTTTAAAAATAAATTCCATACATTTTAAATGCAGCAAGTCTGGATTTTAAACATCCTATAGTGACAAATTCCACTTAGAGTTGTGTGTGTGTGTGTGTGTGTGTGCACGTGCATGTGTGCATGTGTGTGCACTGTGGCTGAGGCTGTAGATAATAGCAAAGATATGGCCCATATTTTCTGAACAGTTCCAGAGCAGCATTCTGCATTATGAAACTTTAATAAAATATTTTTAAAACCTCATTTCTCTCCCCCTGGTCCCAAGTATTGAGTTTAGCTTTGAGGATTTTTAAAAAAGCTTTCTTTGGCTGCAAAGGTTACAGCTCTAATCAAATTATTTCTATTCATCATTGTCCAATTGCTGAAATTTTGTGACTGCCTTTTATTATATATGTATCCTCATTGTGAGCATATCTATATATCTAGACTCAGAGGAATCTGCTTAAAGCATTTTTTGACGTGTAGCACTTAAAATCACATTAGATTTTTACACTATTTCATTTTCTTAATCTTTTCAGAAACATTTTAAAAGATTTTATATGTATATTTTGTATAAATATTCACACATGTAAAATACTATATGTAGCAATAGCTACAGTCAGGCATTCTGGGTCCTGATACAGAGTTAACAATTATCAGATAATTATAAAATACAGATATATATTTTTGTCTTTTTTAGACTTTTTGAGGGTTATTATGTACTGAGATATATGAGCCAGATTTTTACCTTATGAAGAAAAATAAAAGGTTGAATAAAACATATTGACATTTCTGTTCAACATTAAGGCTGCAGGAATTATGGTGGATTCGTTTTCCTAACAAACATTAATATGAGATTCCTGGTGTGATGAGAACTGGATATCAAGAATCTAATCCCTCTCCCTGCCTTTGTGCATCAGAAGCCCTCTCCAAATTATTAAAATTCCAGGTCTTTTGTGATACTTCGTGATGCATTGTTGTATTTTTAACCGCTTTAAAATGCAAGTAGTAGCACGTTCTTAGTATTTATAGCCTTCTTGTAAACCAACATTTTTTATAAAATATGAGCTAAAGCATTTGTGTTTATTGATGTCTTTTTTAAACATTTAAATTTCCACATGGTCCCTTCTTTTTCATATTTTTCCAGGAATCAAAACACCGGTTCTTGCATGTGTTTGTCCCCTTTGTTTGGATTTACTTAGCTCTCTCTGGATACCAATACTTCGGCCCCTCCTCTTCATCTTTGCTGAACGATTTCCCTTGATACAATAGAGGCACTAACTTGACTCTTACTTAGGGAGAGGCAATGCTTTCTTTTGTGCTGTAAGTGGAGTCATTAATTTTGCTATACACATTATCCCCCTTTTTGAGTTCTTCTTGAATTTCATACCTGACATACCTTAACTCTAGGCAACTGAAATTTAATTTGGGATTCTGGGGACCAGCTGGTCAAACTTTGAATTTGAATGCTTGATTTCATCCTCTACCTCATACAAGAGTATCTACCATGCTCCTCTCTCTTTTTTTTTTTTTTTTTTTTTTTTTGTTCTGCTGCAGTGGGGATGGTGACAGTATCTTTTTCCAGGGTTATTGATGTTGTCTGGCAACTTTCAGTTCTGGGAGAACCTGTGGAGAACAGGCTACATCTAGTGAGAGGTGGCATAAAAGCTTTCTAAATGATTACCTTGAACCCAGCAATGTATAAAAGGCTCTGTTTATAGAATTGTATTATGTTCCTTTGTCAGAGTCCATCATATCTCATAACATTAAGAGCTATGACTAATTTTAGCCATGTTTTCAGCTAGCTGGCTATAGTTTGAGCCTTAGTATCTCAATTTATAGACTGTATGACATTAGGAAAGTTACTTAATATAATCAGGCTTCACTTTCCATGTGTATAAACCAAGAGTAATTCATAGACCCCCCTTCCAAGAGAAGTGAGGGTTAAATACAGACAGTGTAGTGTGGTCCTTGGGAATACAGATGGTCTGACCAAGTGGCCTACGTTCAAATGCAGGCATCCACTATTTGTGATGTGTTTGGGGGCAGTTCATTCCACCTTTTAGCACTTTAGTTTCTCATGTGAGAAAGAAGACAATACCTTCGAAGTATTTGTACCTGTACTCAGCACATGGGAAACATCTAATCTATTCATTCAGAAAATATTCATAAGCTGTCTACAATGTGGCAAGCATTATCTTAGATGCTGGAAACTCAGAAGTGAAGTAAAGTCCTATTCCCTTTACCTTTTGCTCTAGTTGGAGGAAGCACACAAAAGAGTAGCACATATAGTAAGGGCAATGGAGAAAGTAAAGAAGACGAGAAGGAGAAAAGCAGTAGTTGTGGGGTACCACTGGAAACGGGATTGTTTCAGAGTAGTTTCACTGGGAAAATGGAATTTAGGCAAAGACCTGAAAGTAGGGAACATTAGTCTTTGAGCACTTACAAAGAGTAAGTCAAGACCCATAAGGCTGGAAACTCAGAAGGAACAGATGGTGACAGTGGTGAGCTGTGAGGCCAGAGATATAGGGACAACTGACAGGCTACTCTTACATGTGTGCCTTTTACTCTCAGTGAGAAAGTCTGAAGGGTTTGGAGAGAAAAGTGACATAATCTGATACAGTTCATAAGAGACTTATGGCACTTAAATTGAGGATGAACTGCAGGGAGCTAAGGTAGAAGTGGAGAGATACGTAAGAAGCTAGATATGTAAGCCAGTTGAGGGACAAAAGTGCCCTTGATCATGAGGACACTGGTGGTGGGAAGAAGTAAACAATATGGATCTATTCAGAAAGCATTGCTGTTGTGAATTTGCCATCATTATTACTAAATTCGACAGTCCATATTCATTTGGAACGTTGCTCCGAAGTAAAAATTTATTAAACAGTAGACTAACGTTTTTAGTAAGTCAAATGGGATGAGGCCAATATTTTTGTTTGTTTGCTTATTTTGTTTTGTTTTGTTTTTTTGAGAAAGCTGAGTCTTCCTAATTGCCATGGAAGATTGAGGTATAATGTCACTCACATGTACAGAGCTGGATTAAATAACTACAGTGATTTAAGTCCCGCTTTTTCTAACTCTCTTCATTTAGGAAACTTACGTTAAAAAGTTCATTTGAAGAATCTAGTAATAAAGCAAGCATACTACGCCCTGGAAACTAAATTCAGTCCACTTTCTGTTTGTAAATAAAGTTTTGTTGGGAAGCAGCCACATTTATTTATTAAGCGTTGCGTAGGGCCGGGGATATAACTCAGTGGACAGCACCTGCCTGGTAAGAACAAGGTCATGAGTTTGATCTCCAGCACAAAAAACAAACAAACAAAAAACAAACAAGTATTGCCTGTAGTTGTTCCTACACTGCAAGAGCAGAATGAGACATTTGTAAAGCTTAAAACCTTTAAATTTTGGTCCTTCACTGAAACTTTCTTAGACAAACTCTTATCTATGGCCGAAAATCATAAACACAGATTTGTTTTTCAGGGCATATTTATGAAAATGTGTGTCACCTAAGACTGAACGAAATGATCCAGAGATGCTCATAAATATGCAATATGCTTATTTTGGAGGATGAATATAGGCTTTAGCACAGCAGTCACCAACTTTTTTTTCTACTTCGGGGGAGTCAGGAGGAGTGTATGATTGGGGGGTTATTCAACAAAGTGTATAACTTACATCCATGACTATCAGCTCAGCTCAGAGTAAGGTTCGTGCTCCTATGAGAATCTAATGCTGCTACTGATATGACAGGAACAGAGCTCAGGCATGGATGCTAGTACTGGAGAGCAGCTGTAAATACAGATAGAGTTCTCTTGATTGCCTGCTGCTCGCTTCCCGCTGTGTGGCCTGATTCCTGACCACTACTGTTCTCCATGGCCCGAGGGCTGGGGTTGGGCATCTCTGCTTTAGGGCATGTCCCTGAGATGAGCTCATCATATTAGTAGTTTACCAATAGCTTACTGTGTTCCCAGTGATTGTTCTACTTTATATTGACTAACTCATTTCAGGCTCCAAGCAATTGTTGTGAAGATAATATTGCTAGTCCTATTTTGCAGGTGTGAGAATTGAGGCATAGGGAGAACAAAAGACCTGCTTAGAGGTATATGTACTATGGTCACTCAAAGAGCTGTAAAGATAGATACAGGCACTCTTGTCTTTAAAGCACAGGTTTTTGACCTTTGTCCTTTACCTTCATCCAAGCAACTTTGCCCTCTCTCTCTCTCTCTCTCTCTGTATGTGTGTGTGTGTGCATGTGTATGTGTGTGTGTGTGTGTGTGGCTTCTCCACCGACAAATTCTTTAACTTGTGTATTAAACTGGACCTTGTAAGATTGCTCAGTGCATTGATCATCCAGACCTCTGCCTTCTAGTTAAATTGCTATGTACAATGATACCATCCAGCAGTTGAGGGGAAGAAAAATTGCCACATTTCTAATTGTATTTATTCCATTTAGGTTGAAAAGAATAACAGAAAATCAGTGCCAATTTTGTTGTTTGCCATGTTTCAAAGTTTCAAAGAATGGCACAATATTAATTTTCACGTGTTTATGAATATACTTACAAGCTGAGGTGTTCTGAATTCTTAAAATGTCACTTTTGGGCTGTTTAAAATAGATATCATTTTCTTTAGATAACAGTCCATTTTAGAACAATAGTATATGTCAGGAATGAAAGTACTGTATGCATACTTTGTGATTCACTCATTGCTTCAAGGAACTGAGAATCATTAGGGAGTATTAAAAATCCAAACGATGTCCCTAAGTGCTGGATTTTGCATTTGGACCCCTGATTTTGTTTATACATGAAAGCAGGAGTTACGTGACAATTACTTATTGACAAGGCATTTAAAAAGTAGCAACCCAACTTCTTTTGGCTACGATCTACAGTGATTTTGGATCCAAATGTTCCTCCCTACCCCGATCCCATGGCCTATTTTAGATGACGGTATGCAAATAAGTGTGTTTTCCTGCTAATTTCACCCATTTTTGGTTAACTGCCACTCTGAAGATGCAGCTGCCACAGATGAGAAGTCACAAGAGAAGAGGGCATGGTGGCCATGTAAAAAGCGGTCTTATTCCTGGATTAGAGGCCAGACTCCTCATGTTTGTCTAGTGGTAGAATCCAACACAAGGTCCAAGGGTGTGGCTTCTTGTTTCCATCTGATTGAAACTTGCCATTTTCTCACTTCCAAAAGATCCATTTCTAAAGTGGCGATCTCCTTTTCATGCATTTTGCCCAGTGAGTGTGAGACTTCAGTTCAGGTGCCCTAGGAAATGGAATCAGGTCATTCTGATTTGGAACTATACTTTTTGTGTGTGTGTGGAGGGGAACAAGTTGAATAGAAGGAACTCAGTAGATTCTAATGGTCTCATAGCTTAGAGAAAATTTCAGGAAAATAAACTCAAAGAGTTTATTTACAAGAGAGTAACCGTTGTGCAAGACGGTCGTGGTAGTGGACACACAGGTACTGTTCATTTTTTCCCCCTAACAAAGAAGTATTGAGTATCTACTATGATAGATTGTATGTCAGACTTTAAAGATGCAATTATAAGCCAGACAAACAGAGGTCACAACCCTTGAAATATTTACTGGAAGAGACAAAAATACAAATAATTAACACATAAATTATGCACATAATTATGTGATTACACTGAGTAAATTCTGTGTAGAAAAAGTATAGATCATAAAGTGGGGGTGATGGAAAACTTCACTGATGAGCAGGAGACTACCCCACCCATGGAAACTAACTTTTGACAGATGAATAGGAGCTGACCTGCCCACCAGATGCAGAAGAGGGGCAAAGACTTGTCTGGTGACTGAAGTAGAATCCATGTTAAGAAGGTCGGAAAGAAGGACAGAACAGATTCAGTACACCACAGGTAGCAGAGGGGTGGAGGCAGAGCCTGGAGACCTAGGCAAGGACAATAATTTATGGTGCTTATAATCTCTCTCTGTCTCTCTCTCTCTGTGTCTCTCTCTGTCTCTCTCTTTCTCTCTCTCTCTCTGTCTCTTTCTCTCTTTCTCTCCCCACTTAGAACTAAAATATTTATTTGATGGATTTTTTCCTATATGCTGACGAAACTGACAGAGAATTCCACTAGAATCCCCACCCATTCTCATATGGAGCATTATCCTTAAGCATATGATCCTATTGCATTTTGGCAGAACTAAGTATTTTCTCTGCCTCTAACACCTGTAAAATTCCTGTGAAACATCAAGATTGATTTTTGAGACTGAGTTAATGAAGACTGCAGTCAGAAAACAGTAAGTGTGCAAGGGTTCACTTTCTGAGTTTGAGTGCACCTAAACTGGAAGAACTTGGGGGAATTAGGAAAGTATATATATATATATATATATATATATATTAGACTGTTGAAGTTCTTGGTCTCTCCCTCTCTCTCCCTCTCTCTCCCTCTCTCCCTCTCTCTCTCTCTCTCTCGCTCTCTCTCTCTCTCTGTTTCTCTCTCTCTGTCTCCTATAATAATATAGTTGTTGTTTGATCTTATCAATGCATTTTAAAGCTGCATATTTAAGACCATTTAAATAATATTTAAGAATTGATTTTTCTTGTACAATGTGCCAGGTTGTCCTTCTTGGCAACTCAATCCATTTGCCATCATTCACGCACTACTGTATTACAGGGACTTGAGGAATAAAAGCACCCTAAAATATCTGCAGAAATGATTCTGTTTTAGGATCTACTAGTGAAAAACAATTGCTCAAGGGCTGAAAGGCAAAACAGAATCAGAAGATTATTGCTTCTGAATACCATTAGGTAGATGTCTGGGCTGTAGCCGGTGACAGAAAGAAGACTTTGCTAGAGGATTCTGGGTGTTGCTTTGCAATTTCTTAGGAAAAGTTGGGTCCTGGAGATGGCTGAGAGCCTGAGTTAAAATTGTCCTAAATATTCTTGTCTTCTGATTTCCTGAACAGTAGTGACTTCCCTGGCCTTTTTTCCTATCTCTCTCTCTCTCTCTCTCTCTCTCTCTCTCTCTCTCTCTCTCTTAGGCTTTCCATCACATTATAAATCTCACACTCCTTGTGTCAAATTCTTTTTCTGTAGAAAACATTTAGAATGGTTTCTATTTCTCAGCTGAGTTGTAACTTATCTATAGTAGTATAATTGTGAAACTGAATTAAATTTGTTTAGTGAATCAATAATATTTAACTAGTATGCATGATTCTATTAGATTGTCTTCAATATTCTACTCTTCTTCATGACCTCTGCACCCCAACCTAATATCTCAGCTCCTATAACACTCTAATAGGTAGACCCAAGCTATAAATTAAAAACCTCAAACTTCTTAATTTGAAATGTGTGGCTTCTCTATTTAGGGTGGTGAATGGTCCCCCAAAGACCTATAGCTTTAAGATTTGATTCCTAGCCCATGGGGCTTTTGAGAGGTGGTGGGATCTTTAGGATGTGGAGCTTATTGGAAGGAAGTCAGGTTATTGTTGGTGTGCCCTGGGAATATTGGAATTTGGCCACTCTTTTTTTATTTCCTAACTGCCACAAGGTGGGCAGGCTCTGCTTCTATGTACTGCTGCCATTACACATTGTTTTGCCATAGACCCAAAAGCTATGAAGCCAATGAATCCCAGACTAAATCCTCCAAGGTTGTGAAACAAAACATACCTCTTTTCCCTTTAAATTTATTGTCCCAAGAATTTTGTAATAGGAACACAAAGCTGACTAACACAGTCTCCAAAACTGCTACTGATCATAAATTGTCTCATCATCTGTTTTTGTGAAGTCCTATTACCTATCTTCAGTGATGAATGTTTCTGGGCTTGTGTAATTCTACCTGCTAAAATTTCTACCTCTTGTTCTGTTAAATCCATACATATTCTTGAAAATCAGATTCAAATATATTTTCTTCTCTATTTTTCCCTCACTACACAAACAAAGCTCGATAGCTTTGAAAGCCTAATTAAAATTATATAATTTTTGTATTTTTTTGTTTTCAATATTCATTCAAATATAAATTTTTTGAGGAATAGAGAGAACTCAATAAGTATCATGGACTTGGCATACTGAATTGAATATAGACTGTCACATATATATCATTTATGTAAAAAACCCCAGAATAACCATCAAAAGATTTTAAGAAAAAATATCTTCTCAAATTGACCTAATGCTTTATAAAGTAGCCTAGGGGAAATTTTGACTTTACTCTTGTCTTGAAAAAAGAGGAAAACTACCAAAGGAATTTTCTTGTGTTTCAAAAACTGATGTTTTGAATATGCATTTTTTTCAAGATATAAAAAATGTAGCTCCTGCTAAAGCCTTTGGGCATGTGTACAGTTATAAATATAACATTAAAATGCAAGTATACATCATAATTTAATTGTGCCACACAATGCAGGGAAGGAGCAACATTTGGTATTGCTTGATGGCTTACAGTAGAGGTCTCTCACGGATGACCAGAGGTGTGAAGTCGGAGATAATAAAACAACAGGATGGCAAAAGTGACTTTTACCTTATCAAATAGGACTGCATTGAAGGCAGCAATAAGGAGGTTTTAGAAACTGGTTTAACAACTACACACAAATCCAATTATAACCACCTATAGTATAAGTAGTTTTAGATCTTGAGACTTAGTGGGGTGGGTATATACACAAAGAGTTTACTGAAGAACAAAACCATTTGCTGTAACAATGACAATGTCAAAAGGAATCAATTCTTGACTTGCATATGTTACAATTAGTTATAGATTATCATCTATGTGCTCAATAATTCACAGAAGTGGATCTCGTTTTCCTTCCTCAAAACCACCGATAATGGCTTCACAATTAAAAGATACTTCTGAAAAGCACAATTTCAGTGAACATTGCAAGGAGCCATGGACCAGACATTTCAACAATTCAGAATGATCTTTGAGATCATAGGGAGGAATGTGGGAAACTAATTCCCACAGGATTCCATTTACTGTTCCCTAGACTTCTTTGATTTCACTAGCAGTTGGAGACTTAAGGCAGTGATGAATTTGGTCCATGGTGAGGTTAGTTGAGAAGGAAATGAAAACAGAGGTTTAACAGGAAGATTAGTGGACTTTCTACCTCTGGGCAATAAACGTCTGCTTTGGTCCTCACTAATAAGTTTTCCACATGCCTAGTGGCGTTTGCTTTACTTAGGATGAGTTTTTAGAGCTCCATTAGGAAGTGTTCAAATCACCGTTTTGAGTAGTTTAGGTTTTTTTTTCTTCAATGTCCTCCTTTTAACCTACTTAATTTTTTCTAAGCGCATGCACATAGAAGGCTGGTCAGGAGGGGAGTTATGTTGATTAGGAAGCATGGTCCAATTAAAGCAGACGATGGGGAAATTGCTTCAGAGTCCAAATATACAACTTCAAGATACAGAGGCCGCTTTAACACCTGCATAAAGAGTGCACAAATTTCATAGCTTATAGCTCAGGGCAAAAAGAATGGGTACCTGATAAATTTGCATGCAAAAAATTATTGGAGCCAGCTAAACAATAATGTGTATATTGGTAGGAAGGGAGAATGGTATGGAGTTTTTTGTTTGTTTGTTTTGGTGCTGTGAAAGGTAGAAAATATATAGAATTTTTTTAAAGAGTAGAAGTAAAAAGATAGAAAAGTAGCACATATTTAGTCCTTAGTTGTCTCCCTTCACACTTGTGACCTCTTTCTTTCCCTCCTCTCTACTCCCACCCGCATCTGAATAGTTTTCTCATCTCTTTCCCTTCATTGTCTAATGAACATTTGTAACATAAGGTCAACCTTGAGCAGTGTTGTAAGTCTAAAATGATTTCCGCTTTGGGAGGGAGGATAGGCGAGGATCAGGTGATGTAAAGGAGAAACTGCTCATTCTGAAATGTGTTTTGAAAAGCTCCTCATACCCCCTCTGTCTAGTTTTGAGAGAGTTTCATAGTAGTTGACAGATTAGGTAATCTGCTCACCCACCAATAATTTTTTGGCATGGGGAGATTGTACAGCTATTTCGATTTTAGCCAGTCTCTAGTTAATAATCAATAGTCCTGTTGTCTAATGAAGTGATGGCCTTGACACCCTGGCCTTTGTGCAGTGTTAAAATAACATTGATCGCTATCATTATCATATGCCCTTGATGTACTGAATAAGGACGTGGATATCAATCTTAGAGGAAAGCAACATTTCATAAATCTTGGAGAAATAACCAAGATTGTCCAAACAGGCATATGCTTCTTGACAGCAATGTGACAGAAGAGTCTAAGACACAGATAATTTATAATTTATCTCTAAACCCAGATTGAAGAAAAACTCCAAAGTAAAATTTAGTATAAAACACTTCTTTGCGTGTCATACAGGACAAGGGAGTTTTTGATTTTCTTCTTTTGCAGTAAGTGGTATTGGGAGAAATTCTCCTAGGGTTCTTCTGGAGTGGGGGAGGAAAAGTTAAGAAATTTCTCTTGGTGATCACTTTCTGAACTTTATTTTTAAATTTTCTTAACTTTTAAAGACTTGATAATAAACACCACAGGGTTTGCATGGAAAAGACTTAAAAATATGATGGGTTCTCATCTAGCTAGGCTGAAGCACTATTCAAGAGGATTTGTTTACCAACACAATGTCCACCTAAATCCCAAGTATCAAACTTTTCTACTCAATTTGACATTTTCATCAGTTCAAACATAGGTTAACTGAGTATGGTAGGGCACTGTGGTAGTCCGAGCACTTTGGATACTAAGACAGAGGTTCACCATGAGTTCGAGGACAGCTGGGACTACATAGTGAGTTCAAGGTCAGCTACAACTACCCTAGTGAGACCCTGACTAAAAAACAAAAACAAATACAAAAAAGCTCAGGGACAAACAAAACATGGATTCTTTAGAGAAATACCAGTTATGCACATGATTATTCTGATTGAGCTAGTGTTGAGTAAAGTACATCTTACTTCCAGATGTCACATGACAGAAAATCTGTAACAGGATGAAAATTTCAAGATAAAATACTTTCTTACTTTGGTAACATTCCTGTTCTAAAGCTGTCACTAACGGCTCATTGAGTCTTACAGTCACCTTTCCACAAACACAAACATGCACGTGTTCAGAGAAGTGACTGAAACTCAACAACTGTCCAGCCTGGAAGAGCCGGGTGACGATTTTGAGGATCAGGGTGTGCATATTTCCCAGCAGTTACTTGCGTTTCATAGAATTCCCTCTGCACAGTCTGTTGATTTCCAGAATGAGAGGACAAGGAGGAAGCATGCAGCACTTCCTTGCAATCTACTGGATCCTGCAATAAACTCATTTAAAGAAGGCAAAAGAGGACAAGAACTTTAATGAGGATGCAGGCAGATCAAATGACAGAGTATTTTATTGTTATACACTTAAGAATGAAGAGATGGTCTCATTTGTATCTTAATATTACTATACTTTTTATTTATTTATTTTTTTTGTACCAGGAATCTAACTCACACTTGCCAGGCAGGTGCTGTGCTGCTGAGCTATATACCAGGCCCCAATATTACTGTATTTTATTTAAATTAATTGTCATTAATTTATAAATCTCAAGATGGTATCCCACTTAAAAAAGAAATACCACTTTTGTTTTTTGTAAGATAAGAAGACTATGATTGTGTGTGCTTTGCATGGGGCATGTGCACACTCTATGAACAAGTGTGACTCTTGTTACTGCTACTGGGAACAAGCTTCACTAGACAGAAAAATACACCTCGTTGTAAACTGAGCATGGTCTGAAAATAAGTTCTAATTATTAAACTCTTCAGATGTGCATAGTGTCTTCAGATATTTATTCTGGCTGGCAGTAATTTAAGTTCAACTAAATCCAAATCTAAAGTAATTCTGCTTCCCTCTTAGAATTCCTTCTAAAATGTTATTGTTTTAAGATTTTATTTAAAGATAATTTTGGATGTTACATTGCAAAAATCTCGAAGAAAAAATAAAAGAATCAGCAGTTTCTTTTCAGAAAAATCCCTGGGAATAGGTTGAGAGAGGAGTATAGATCTATATGCCCAATATAGGTATTCAGCTGTGTGTGGCCCAGTGCGCCCCCATGCTTAATTGAAGACACTCAAGAAGGAAGCAACCGATATTTGAGCTTAAACAGTTGGACGGTGGGCACTCACATGACTAACGCCAGAAGCCATTTTTAATAAGTGACTTTCTCCCTCCGAACAAAGGAGGAGAGCCTCTGGCTGTGTATAACCTTTACTCACGGGTCTGCCAAAAATGTAAATATTTTTACAAATATATTATTTACTAGGCAGAGAGCTTTTGGGGAGGTGGTGGAGTAGTGGAGGAACACAGATAAATGTGGCAGCAGCGAGAGCTTTATGACCACTCCAGACTCAACTGTCATTCCTTCGGTACTTCCTGTCAGTCTGACTAAACTCTGTCATCCCTCAACCCGGTTTAAATTAACAGGTAATTTGTAAATGTCACTTCAGGTTAGGCCGCTCATTTTGTTTCTACTCTACCAATGCGAAGTCTAGGACTAATTTTTCTTGTCTTCTTTTAATAGGATTTTCATTTATAAATAGAATTATGTTCTGAAAATAAATTACAGTAAGTGATGCACAGAACGGGTGGCAGCAGCACTCTCATAGAATTTCAAGCACCTACATCAGAAGAGATTAATAAAAACACTTCAAAGGCTAAATTCTATTTAAGCAGAAGACAGCTTTTGGTTAATATTTAATCTGAGTAGCTGAGATCTTGGTGGAAAATATAATTTTTTAATATCTAAATTAATTTTCAAAACAAAACCATTAATTTTGTTTGGAGAGTTAGTGCAGCGAATAAGTTTCAGTAATATATTTGTAGAAGGAAAAGTTAATCAATTAATTTTGTGGCCAAAAAATGGCTTTTAATATTGCATTTGTTCTAAATGAATTCCTATTATTTGATCAGGTATGGAATGTTAGGCTTCATCTTCCTGAGCTTTGCCCATCTTAGTAGGTAATGGAAAAGGCTCTACGGAAGGGTCTTTTTCTTTCTTATTATCTTCCATGACCACTGTGTCCTTCACCAGAGCATACCAAAGACCTCCAGCTAGAATCCTGTACCTCTCCACTCCTAAGACAGGAAGGTTGGCTCACCAGGTTTGTCCCACTCATTCAGGTTTTGGCATTGTCCCTGTAGAAGCTTCACCAAAATAATTCTTTTTTTGAGGTAGTGGGATCATATCAAGCTACAAAGGTAAATGAGATACTTTGCTCTTTAGGTCACATGAGAAATATAATGGATTATCCAAGATCTATATATCTATACATTATATAGATCTATACCTATGTCTTGAAAGCTGATGAGTCAATCAAGTTGATCATTGGTGCCATTTTACCACTTTGGCCATTTACCAGCTTTGTGGTCTTACACACATCTTTTCTCCTTTCTGCGTTGAAAAATACTTTGAAAATCTAACATTTATGAATGGTCTAACTTAGCAGGAGTTTATGCAACTGAAATACATTGCATAAGCCATATTCCTATTTTACAACAGCTATCCACCCAACCGAAACCATTGCTTTGCCTAGTTCCTAGCCAAGATAGGAGATGACTAGACTGAAAAAAAACTTTGCCTTTCTTCTGTTTGGAGGCTATGGCAGCATTTTAAAACAGGCAGAGAAATAAAATATCCATTTAGTATCTGGTGTTAGTTTAATGAAGTTCCAGTTTTAGACCAAGCAACCATTCCAATGCTGTGTTCTCCTTCTTGCTCTAATTTTGCCAGCACTTCTCTTGGACTATTCTCTGCATATTGAATGTGAGATGTACAGACAAAGAAATTCAAATTTTCTTTGACCAGCTCCTAAAATCAACTTGTTATTGTGGTTCAACAAACACGTGTACTTTAGACCTTTAAGTTCACCATGTGACTATCTTCTTGTTGGACACGGAATTTAATCATTAGAATCGTATGATCATATTACATAAATTTGAAAGCTTATTATCCACAGCTCTACTATTCTAACTCATTGTTGTCATATTTTCTACCTAACATTATTTAAGGAATTTACTATGTGTATGTATATGTATAGCAGGTCTCTTAATGTGTCATTTCCTTTCCCATAGTTTTATATAGCTTTTATAGACATATTTCCAAAAAATCAGAATTCATTTATGTCTGTTACATTCATTTTGGAATGATGACTTAGAATTCATGTTGCTTGCATTTTGATATTAATTACCAGTTTTCCCCAAGGACCAAAATTAATGTTTTGTGAATGGAAGAGTACTTCTTCTGCGTGCATGATTTTACTTGCTTCTCCCTAGGATCCCCACCTGTGAGTAGAGACCTCTGAATTCCTTATTAAACTCCTTACCCAGTGTTTAAGTCTGTTCATGCACACAAGACTTCTCTTTGGTAGATGAAGTTGGTCACAAAATATTTGCCAAGCCACATGTGGTAGCCCATACCTATAATCCCAACACTTTGCTGAGAGAGTCTGACCAAAACTTCAAGTCCAGCTGAGCAATTTAAAAAATTAGTAACTTGCCTCCAAAAAAATTTTTTAAAGAAAAGAGTAGAGTAGTAACTCAGTGCAAAGATCCTGGCTTCAATCCCCACTACTGGGGAGTTAGGGATGAGGAGACTTATGAACTATGACAAAAGCACTGGAAAAGGAAGAAAGAAGCAGGCCATCTTTTCTTTTTCTTTGTTGAATTAACCAGAAAGAAGTAATCTTTATGATGGACTGTGTTACATGCAAAAACACTATGTAAACATCACCCAGGTTTGCCTCATCATTTTAAAAGCATTTATACTTATGGCCTTTCCTCTTAATCTCTGTTTTGAGGAAAAAATGATGTAGAGTATTAGTGTAGAGGGCTTGGCAAGTTCACACTAATTCTCTATGTCATTGTGTAAGTTTCTGACAAATTGCTACAAAAAAACAATGATTGAATTTGAATTGTTATGGAAAGAATGGAGTACCACTTCCTCTCTTCCTACATTCATCCATAGATATAAACATACACCTATTTTTCAACTGAATAATGTTGATCTAAATTCTCATTAGGATCTGGAGGTGCTAGTTGACCCCCACACCTTTGAGTGACTTTGTAAACTCATAAATAGTCTTCAGATTTCCATTGAAACTGTAAGTTAAAACAATGAAAGCTTTAAACAAAAAATTTTAGGGTTAATGAGACCTAATCCCCACATACCATATCCTTTCCCAAGACAGTATTCTTACAGCAAAAGGGAGTAATTAGTAACATAGAGGTATCATTACCAGTCAAGATTCATGAAATTGATTTTTGAAATCTTTGCAAAATATGAAGCATATGTTTAAGAATAATATTAATTAGGTCTCAGGCATTTTGCATGTGGTTCTTTAAAAAAATGCAATAATAATAAGAAAAACCTGCTTCTTATTTACACAGCCCAGTACTTTGAAATTTCTCATGGCGGAAAGCAGCCTTCATGCACATAACCTATGAATTATCCTTGAAATAAAATGTTTAATTACAGTTGACATTTCTGAACCCATTGCAGGTGGTGCCCATCTGAAAAGTGACATTGTTTAGTACACTACAAGGCTCCGGGCCTAGTGTCAGAGATTATAAACCAATTTCCATCCCTGCCTTAATGCTGGTTTAATATCAGAAGAAGAACTTTACTGTGTAAATATTAAACATTTTGTTTAAATATTAAGTACCAAAGGTCTTTTCCTTTTGATTATTAAAACAGGAAGAGCCCCAACTTTGAAAGAGGTACCTTGTTGTATTAAGGAAACAACTGGTTCTTCACCTTCAGGTTAATTATCACTGGCCAGAGATGCATGCTAAGGCAAAATGTCAGGTGTCTGCTTGTACCAGCCTCTGTTTTGGTCATTAAATAGCAGTATCTGACCAGGTGTCTGCCTCAGTAATAATGAGCTTATTAGCAATTGTAGGTTTTCCTCTTATTCTTTACCTACAAATTGATCTCATGATAGTTACCAGGGGAGAAAAAGAAGAAAAAACAAAAATCTTGCTGGGTGCAGTGGAAGAGGATGATGAATCTCAAGCAAGTGACCATGATGGCCTCACATGTAGCGTCCCTTGGATTTGACCATGTCAAACTGTACAGAAGCCAATCATCTGAAGGGTTGACAAGAAAGGATCTGTTGTGAAACACATACTTCTTTGCCCATCTAAGGTTGAAATTAAAGCAGGGAAGTGGAAACTTATACATAGCAGTCCCAGAGACAAATATTTGGGAAGAATGAGAATTCTCCTTGGAGAGATTACATTTTCCTGCTAATCACAGTAGGAGCTACAGTGAGCATGTTCACAGTTCCCCTCGGCTGGAGAAAAGTGGACTGTGATCTTTATGCTGTCCTACACAGAGGTGGGTGGATTTGTGTCTATTGTCTTATGTATTTTTCTAAAATTCTTGACTGGAACCTACTGCATCTATTAGGCAGGTATGAGAGATCCATATGTTGTCCTTAAATAGATAGCTGTTGGGTTTGCCTTGTAAGAAAGCAAACAAACTTGGGTTAAAGGCTTTTGGAATTCAAATAAATTTAACACCTCTAAATATGGAAGTGTCTTTAGAATCTGGTCTGAGTTGAATCTCATTAGGGGAGTATTTCAGAGCACAGTGGTTTTGATGGGAAAGAGAAAAGGGCCTTCTGTTGACTTTTTTCCCAGAAATGTTGAACCTATTAATATTTACATATAGAAGGTTAGATGATAACAGTATGAAACACCTTATAAGATTGCAACAATTTACTTCAAAAACATTTTTTAAAACCTTCTAAATTATTCAGTCAGTGAACATGTGTTCATTGAGCATCTATTTTGTGCTAGTATTGTGATGAACCTTTAAAATATAGGCATTTCTTGGTACTTGATCACTTTGAAACTTGCCAAATTTTGTAATCAATGCATTTTGGTATGAATTTTTGTCCTGGTACTAGTACTCTGTACAGCACTTGAAGCAGAAACTATAGTTTATCAGTATTGGTTTCTGCTGTGACTTGCTATTGTTTCCAGCCAAAGCAGTTTGTTTAGTTCTCATCACTTTTGATACCCATCATGCTTCCCAGAACCAATTAATGGCAAGTACCTGGATATGATATGAATCTTGATATGAAAAACCAAGATTTAGTTTGCTTGGTCCAGTTAGAAAAGTATTTTATATATTAAGCTAGCCTATAGTATAAAAATAGTTAGCTAATTAGGATGCAATAAGATTCATAAGACTTTAATAACTAGGGAAATAGAGTTCTATCTTTGAACTGCTTGATTGGGGAGGCATATCACATGAGCATGAGGGAGGAGTGACAAGCATTTGAAGACACACATTGTTCTGTGGTCAAATGTACTCCATGGCTTTAGACTTTCTATAATTCCTGGCTTCTATGTCCATAGATTCAACATGATGATAAAGTTGCACCAGGCATATAACATATATTGAGCCTCCTCTGTGAAAGTCTGTTTAGAATTCAAAGAATTAGTTAGCACATTAGTTTTTTTCAGCCCTCCTAAGAAAGGAACGTAGTTTGTATAACTTGTACATTATTAATCTTTAAAACATTAGTTTAGCTTTTCTGCATTAGTTATTTGGTAATAACTTTCAAAGATTTCCTTTTGAAAGATTTGGAGTACTACTTATTCAATCTGGTCATTTAATATGATTCCATGTTTAAAGACTACTTCAGTGAAGTCTTTGACACCTTTGTTGGAGATTTCTTTAGTGTTATGGTGCTGTATCCAAAGTGTGAATATTTTTCTAAAATGTGGGGAATATTTCATGTTGACACTTCATGCCTTGTACTAATAGTATTTAATGCTTACTTTTCATCTAATGATTTACTGCCTTATTATCTACAAAGATCTCTACTATACACACAGAAGATGCATCACAGTGAAAAGTCTCTCCTATTCTAGATGCTTGCAATTTAGTTGAGAAGATAAACAATTAGATACAGTGTCATAATTGGGTGGATTGTTAATGCTACAAATAACCAATGATGTGCATTCATTCAGAACTATGTCTGGTACACTGGATGGATTTCCCAAGCACATAGTACCAGGAGATGAAAGGCCTCCTCCAACTAAAGAGCATCAGAATTGGATCCTGGAACAAGGTGGTGAATTACAGTGGAAAGGAGAACAATCCCAGCTTGGAGACTCCCTACACAAAGATATCAAGACACCAAAGTCCAAGATGTGGCCACAGGACACCAAAGAAGTAGGTTAGGCTATTCTGAAGTCTGTGATCAGTCTATTCTCAGTACACACAACATAATGAAAGAAATCTTTCAGAGTATTGGGAAATGAAAGAAAACACCTATCTAGAAAACATCAAAATGGAAGATCAAAAGGAGACTGATCAAGCTGAACTGGTCCACTGCCTCTTGAAGAGATTTAACTCTTTAGAATTATGCCCCAGGATTTTCTTTCTCCTTGTCTCCTAGGGAAACATAGCTTTTAGTACTGTGTTCTGGATATCTCTTGCTTCTCTGTCAGAAATCAACTTCTCCAACTCATTAGAAGCAAATGGAGCAATCAGTTTCCCTCACTGCTGATTTCTCCTTCAAGGAACCATGGAAACATACTCTACTTTCAAAAGCGTCATTGGTAAGAGTGTTGCCACTTCACTTCTGGGCTTTTTATAGATCCTATCTTTCTTGGAAATTTGGAAATATTAAAACCTATTCAGTGGGAAGTTTAGGGGAAAAACTTTCCTTGAGATTCTTTTTAAAAGGGTCCTTTTTAAAAGGGTCCCTTTGAAAGGGAAAACCCATCCTGATCTTTCTGAGGAATTATAAATTACCACAATTAAAAGTGAACACTTCTTTTACAGAATGAAAATGATTGTTTCTCAGTTTTTAAGAAGAAAAAGACTTTTTAAAAACCCCTAAAAACATAACATTTCTATGAACATTAAACCATTTTCCCAGAGAACCACAAACATGCAGAAGCACAAATTATGCTCTATCCAACGTTGGCTTTGTGTGTATTATGTTTCTTCCCATTGTGATATACACCACTTTTGAATTCCTGAGAGACATGCAAAATGTGCTTATTTCAAGATATTTTTGACCTAACTTCTGGTTAACAAGATACATTAATAAAATCACCTGTAATTGTTGAATAGAAGAAATACATGTCTTTGAAGCAGTTTTCTTTAAAAATTTGTGGATTGGGATTTGGATAGTTCTATGTTTCACAAAGGAGGTACTATCAAAACTTCTTACATAGCAATATTTAAAATTATGATGATTATAAAATAATAGGTGTAACTCCCCACTAAGCACAACAATAAAACAGCATATGCTTTAGTTTATTAGCATGTTTTGTTCCAATTTCTTCCATTTTGGACTTTGTTTAAAGCAAACTTTAAAAAATATTCTCTTGTCCAACTAAATATATTGATATTGCTTCAGGATGCCAAGTTTTAAAAGTCTAAGGCTGACCTGCTATCAGAAGGACTGTATAATATCAAAATGTTTCTTTGGCTATTTCATTGTTTTTTATGCACCATTGACAAAAATCAAATTTTGCTTCAGAAATGATTTCAAATAGATCCATTTCTGTTCTGACATATTAAACTTGCTTATGTAAAATTATTTTGTCATTTTTATTGAAAGGTACTGAGCACTTCAAAAGTCACGATATCTCTCCTGATATGAATGATTGTTGAATCCAGTTTGAAAACACGGAAGACATTAACATAGACAGGTAGGATAACGAGCAGGATTCTCTTTGGTCCCACTGCAGATAGCCCTGGAAAATACAGAGAACATGCATAGGAAAGAGGTCGTGCATTTCTTGCCTTAACAGGCAGAATCGAGGGGGAAAAAAAGGCTCAGATTATCTTTTTTGGGCATCTATCCACATGTTAAAATATGTATTAGCAGTTCTTTATCAGAAGATTTAAAAAATTCCAAGGTAAGTTACAAATTATATCAAGTGAATAGATAAGAAGGCCAATTTCTTTTATTTTGCATCAGGAGTAAAACCTAGCATGAGTCTTATTGATAAAATTCCTGTGGGCTGCTAATTTTCACAACCTACTTACAGGGGAAGAATATGTATTCCAGATATTGAAATAATATGTATTATAGAGAAGTGAAGGCAAAGAATGACTGACAGAAATACAGCCAGAGATTCTCTTCCTTTGAAGAAGTACAGAGAAAGAGCCAGGTGGAAGAGTCCCTCAGAGAAATGATTGCTTGTATCAATGTAGTTCTATGAAGGGCAGCAAATAGATTCTCGTATCTTGAAGAAAATATGATCATTTATTATATATTTCTAATTCTCAGCATTAAAAACTAAGAAGTATCCTTTCTATTATCTCAAACCTAAACTCCCATATCTGCTGTGCCTATTGAGAGGCCTATGGACTGGAAATTACATTGCAGCACATTAAAATGATTACTGAAGCTTGATCCTGAGGTAAATTTTTAGTGCATGGCAGCGGGATTTGGCAGCGTAACTCCTATTAATACTAATAACAGTCAATTACTGGACTCTGGAATGTACCTGAAGAATTTCTTCTCACTCCGAAATACATGAAAATGATTCTTTTAGTCAAGTGAAACATCAGACAATCAGACATAATATAAATCTTCATGAAATCAGAGAGAAAATAATCCAGATATTGATAACAAAAGGAATCACAATCATAAAAAGATTATTTGAATTTGTAGAACAAACTTCTATGTCTTCCATATCTTTTCAAAATAGAAAATATAAGTGGGGTAATTTTGCATGAACCACTTGACAATGACACCTCAGCCTTCACATAAAGCGATCAGGTCATTTTCATATGTATGCATCGGAAGTGTGTAGGATTCTTTGCTAACAAGCCTTCTTCTTCATAGTTTTTTTCCCCTCAGATTTTCAATACTTTTGGGGGCTGTGAAGGATCACGACTCAATCTAATATATCAGACTTCAAGGAATTTAGTTTACTTTGATTCTTATTCTGCTGCATTTGATTCTCCTTATTTCTGATGAAATTATTAGCCAATACAAATTAACTTCTCAATAGTGTTTCACCCTACAAATCCAGCCTTGAGAAAACATTGGGGGGGTGAACTTTAGATACTGTGACACCTTGTCAGGAGCTTGTGATAAGGACTCTCAGGATTAGCCAAAACCAGTTTAGCAGGTATTATTCTCTCTCTACCCACAAAAATCCAAATCTCCTGCTCCCAGCTTTACAAAGACCACATTAATACTTTGAGCATTAATTTATTTTTCTAAGTGGGTATCCATCTCCTCTAGTAACTGAGTACAAGACTCTTGCCAATGTATGACTTTGGGCAAATTTGTTATCTGCTCTGGGCTACATTGTTGTCTTTTGTAAAATAAAGAAAATAGGAGTAATTATTGGGGGCAGGGACATAGCTTAGCCACACATCACCTGCCAGGCAAGCTCAAGGTCCTGAGTTCGATTCCCAGTGCAAAAACAAAAGCACAAAACCAAAAAAAAAAACCCCAAAACAGTCATTATCTCTTAGGATGAGAGCTAAAAGGAGAGAAAGGAATTAAGAAATACAAAACTTTTGAAACAAAGCTTAATCCATGGTAAGCACTAGATCACTTTATATCTTCACAGAGATCTTTTCAGTCTCAGATGACCCACCTCAACCAAAAGACACATCTTATTTCTATCTGGTCCATTGTTAGGACTTTCGTTTTTCTGTTCAGGCAAATGGAAAAGACAAGAATGAGAAGGAAGTAAGAAAGATCAGGGTGGCATGGATTAGAAGGACACAGAACAATGCAAAGGAGAGCAGAATTTGTTTAGAAGATTTAAGAAGAGGTGAGAAGAGAGACAGCAGAAGGCCAGGGAGTTAGTCCTAGCGCTAGCGATTTAAGTAAAGAATGTGTGAGGGGTGAGGGAGGAGGAGAAATGGATGGAGGACAGAAGGGGACAAAAGGGGAAGAAAAGAAGGCGAGAGGATGAGGACACACCAAACCAAGGAGGAGCCCTCGCTGTCTGTAAGCTACAGGCAGTGCTGTGTATGCGCTCATCATTCTAGAGACTGAAGTAAAGATTTCAATTCCTTTTCTCTTTTCTTCCCATCATCTTCTTCCCCTCCTTCCTGCTTTTTTTTCCCTTCTTTCCATTCTTTTTCTTTCTCTTTCATTCTCCTTTTACTTTGACATGGGATTGATTTCATTTGTTTGGGAAGTAGGTAATAAGAGCAGTGTTATTTTTCCTCTTGAGAGGAGTGCTTTGTAGACAGGGATTCTGCAGTGTTCTGGCCACCATGTCTCATAGAAGCATGTGCTACACACCCCTCAATGTTTCAATCCTAGTCCAAATATACTGTTTTTGATTTTATGCTTTAACGAGTGTGTTTTGGAAACACTGCTATTTCACTTCAACAGTCTAATAATATATATCAGTATATATAATATTGATACATACTAATTGATACATTGATCAGTATATATAGTATTGAGTAATTGCTGTATTTCAAATGTTTTCATACTCATAGTCTTGCCTGAATCTTCACATCCCCCGCCCACACAATAGCTACACATTTACAGGTAAGGACTATTATTTGTATTTTATAGAAGACAAAGTACAAGGCTCAGGGATATGCTGGCCTTAAGACTGGTAAAATGCCATGACTTTTGTCATAAATCCATTCTAGCTCATTGCAATGTCTTCTGAAGGCTTCTATGGGCCTAACAGTCTCATATGACCTCTACTCTCTGACCTTCTAGAATTTTCTCTGCATTTTTGTCAGCATTTCTTAGCTTTGCTTTATTTAGATTCTACTTGTTTTAGGTTTGATTAGCTACTATAGCTCAATCATAAAAGGTCCTTTTGGCAAGAGCCATGTCCCCCAGGATATGCAGAGCCTGCATTGAGGCTATCAGCCTCCAGTAAATTTTTCACCCTGGGTAGGAGTCCCACACCTGGCGTGAGACTCCTTTTAATTTTACTTTTCAGTTCTGTCAGTCTTTGCTTTTGGCCATAACATTGACATGGGGATTAGAACTCACAACCCCTGTGTGCCCTCTTTACAGGTTTAGCCCTATGAACCATTCTGTATATAGGTGTAGTAATTAGCACTTAGAAAACCATTGAGGTCAATCCTCATTGCACTCGTGCGTGGGCTCTTTTAATTGTCAAAGTCTCTCAGAGAACATTTCTGTGTAATTCAGTGTATTGAAAAATAAATTAAACTAATGCTATTATCCATATTCTCTTAGAATGAGCTGCAGCAATATTATATGGACAGAACAAAAATCTATAACAGTCATATGTATGGTAAGGTGACATTCAGATGCATCTGTTTCCTCTCATAAAGTCACCTGCTGGAAGCCTATTGAGTAAATGTTAATGAATTTGGGTGTACCTTAGCTGCAAATGGATCAGATCTTCCTAATGTAACATTAGGGCAACCTGGATTCACTTGGATTATTCTGCTGATTTAAATTAAATTGAACACCAAAGCCAGCAAAATGTATTAAGAGAGGAATTAGTTGTGCTACAGAAACATTTAAAAGGTGTTTTCTGAACTCAAAGAAGAGGAGGAAGAATTAGAAAGTCTCTTTGTGTCCTTCCAGCTTGGAGCCTGAGACACATATTTGGAGATGGACATGATGATTCTGTTGTGTGAGTTGAATCTGCCGTGTGACCTCCATTAATGTTTAAAGAGTACTCCATAGTTTAATCTTTAAAACATCATGCTAAAAGCATGCCGTCAAGTGCCTGCCAAAATTGGTTTTAAAATTCAGCTGGGTTTTAGCTAAAGGTGAGGAAAAAACATTAAAGATGCTGGTTTTTTTTTTCTGATTCAAAAAATTTAAAAACCTAGATTTCTCTATTTGATCAATTATTTTAAAAATAGTATGCAATTGCCTCTCAAATCAAATTGGAACTTGTAAGTGCAGGTTTAGAGCCTCTCCCTTATACCCACCTCTCTCAGCCTTCTTACAAGGTCTGAAATCACATGCTGTACTGAAGTCTAATGTATTTAATTAATTCCTACCCATGTCCGTTAGCATTTACAACACATTACTCTGTGGCTCTTCATACGTGTCATCTCCTCATCACAAGAGTGTAAATATTGAAGTGTATAATTCATGGCCTCTGCTTTTGATACAGCTTTTCATAATAGCTTTCAAGATTTTGGCTGTAGCTTGTTACATTTGCTGACTTATTAATCTTATTTAGAAGATACATTTGGTCAGTCAGCAACAAATACTAATAGAAAGCTTAATTTTGGCTATTGTTTTTCTTCTAGGGAAATTTCTATGTGAAAAGTGACCAAAGCATAGTTGTAGTTAGTAATATTTGTTTTCAGATTGTTTTCACAATTGTGAATGAAATGAGTTGTTTTCCCTGAGTCCACTGTTTACCACTATCATATTCTCTAAGGGCGTTCCTTGCACTCAAATCTTTTGCCAAATGGTAAACAACACATGATGCCTACTCATAAAGACCTCACTGTAGAACAGGAATTGTACATGATAGATAATAGTATTTCACCAACTGTTGGGCAAGAGTATGGTTTGTTTCTTAAATCAAAAGAGTTCCATGGCAAACAGTGTAAAGTGGGTAACTTTGATTTAGTTATTACTGGTGGACAACTATTCTGAATGCCATATTAGGTCACCAACATGGAACACATGATGAAATGGTTGAATCTGGGAGCATAGAATAGGCCAAAATAATGGTTTTCTATTTCTTCTTCCAATGGGATTCTTGCTACAAGTGAAATATTTTCTCTTGGAAAATATTCAAAGAAAATAGTATAGAACGACTAAGATAAAGAATATCTGTCAGCGTTATTAAGAGAAATATTATATATGTAAATAGTATATAGTATGGATGCATACAGTATAGCTTATGCATATATGCATACTGTAAACACAATTTTTTAGTAGGCATATTAAAAAGTAACAAGTGAACATAATTGTAGTAGCATGTTATAGTTTGAATGTAAAATGTTCCCCTAGGGCCAGCTCATTGGGAAGTGATTAGATCACAAAGATACTCACTTCATCAGTGGCCTAATCCTTTGCCAAGTTCACAGCTGAATGAGCTGTGAAGGCAGTAAGCTGTGGAGGCATGATCTTAATGACCAGGTCTGGTTCCCAGCCTCTTTTTGGATAGCTCTTCCCACCTCTCTCTGTTCCACTCCACCATGATGTGAGGAGCTTTGCTTGATCACATGATCCTCACCCTGATGCTCTGACTCACCATGGGCCTAAAGTAATGGAGCCAAGTGGTATGGATGAAACCTGGGAAATCGTGAATCAAAATATACCTTTCCTTTTTTAAATTGATTTTCTCAGATATTTTTGTCATGGCAATGGAAAGCTAATACAACATATCTTAACTCTATTCAAAATATTATTTTAACATGTAATCGAAATTAATATTAACGAGATTTTTACATTCTTTTCTTTCATATTAAGTCTTCAGATCTGGATTTAAATTGACAGCACATCTGAATTTAACCTGGCCACATTTTAAGCGATCAGTGGCTACACAGCGGCTACCATATGGGACTATGCCAGTTCAGATACACCCCTGGTAAGGATTTAAGATCACTATGGGTTTGAAGGCACGTCAGCCTCCATCCCTCTGTTACTGTAGGCAAGTTAATGAAACCTTCTTGACATAAAACAGGGATAAAAATTGGCCCTTGATCATTAATTCATTATGAGAGTTTAATGAATTCAAATACCTGGTAGATAGTAAATATACTGCATTAGAAGGTGCAAAGGGGACTATATTACTGAGAAAATTATCTGGCCCTATCAGGGCATTTTGATTAAATGTACAATATCAGTGTTGCATTTCTGTTCTCACATCTAATCACCCCAGCTATATATTCTAGCCATTTTTAGTGCTTAATTGTTATTGCTGCTTGGAGATCATTCTTCATGTACGACATGATCTTTCCTTCTTTGGAGAGTAGCCTTTTCCACTTCAGGTGTTCAACTAAAATGCTTCTTCATGCTCGGTTTTAAAAACAATGACTGAATGTATGAAGTAAAAACTAAGCCTGCTTGAAACTATTCTGAGAGCCTGTACTTTTTCTTGGAGACAAACACCTTAGGTAGGTAGAAAACAGTGATTTCCCATGATGCTTATTGGTTGGAACATATAACAAACTGGAATTATTTATGCCCAAAATAATATTTGATAGGTTCAGGGGAAAACAAAACCTATTTAGTCAGCATACATCGTGACTACAAAAAATGAAATGACAGCATTTATATCCTTCAGAATTCATGGACACCGTGACAATGTTGTGGAAAGCCTATCATGAGTTACAATATTCACATAGTTGCAAATTACTTATAAGAAGTGCCAGACATCAATAACAGTCTACATCGTTCAAAAGCAGCAGTAATGACAAGCATCATTGATACTGCAACCAACATTGTAATTGCCAACCAAGGAGACAATAATAATTCCTGACCACAGCATCCTTTGAAGCTAGCCAGAGAAAAAAACAAAGCAAAAACAAAACAAAACAAAACGAAAACCTCACAATAGTGGGAATTCATTCAGACCATCTATGCTGGCCAAGGACCATAGAGAGATATCAGAGGCCAACCAAACACCTGAATTGTCACTCAGACCCTACGGAGAAGGGAGATTGCAGAGTATACTGTTCCAAGGTGATGGTTTCTCTCTGCCACAGAATTCCATGGCTCGTTTTGTCCAGACTGGAGTGCATAAAGGTGTTGACATCCTTTCTCATAGTAAGAAACAGTTAAAAGGTCGTGGTAGAGATCTAAGGAACCTGAGAGTGTACTTCCTTCAATTTCCTAAATTACTTATGAAGACATTAAGGCCTAAACAAGTTAACTGACTGCTCAGAGAGCTTATTCCTAAGGATGCTCAGCGCTGGAAGACAGATCTGTTCTCCTGGCCTCCTGTCCATCAGTCAGCCTAGGCTTCCTTGCTGTTCTCCTTGGATTTTTCTAGGGCAACAATCATTTCCTCTTTCTTCTTATTTTAGCTGTCATCCTAAGAATGGGAGAAGAACTCAAGACAATAGTGGCAAAAGAATCTTTCTCTACAGAAATCCCCACACTGATAAATCTATTGAGCCATTCTCCCAGAGCTCGCTCTTACAGTGGGTGGTCGTGTAATTTAGTATATCTGGTACTGTTGATGATTTTCTACACAATATCTGCATTCTGGAGTCTCAGTTATTCTGTGATAGCATACTAAACTTTATGCAAGTCCTATGGAAATTCTTATAAATTCTTAAAATATAATTAGAAAATATCTTGTAGTTGGCAAAATGTAAGTTTCTTAAAATACTTGCATATATTTTAATATTTTTTAAAAGTAGGATTTTTCTCTTTTGTATTTCTACTATATCTAAATAGTACTCTGTTCATAGAGGGGGTAAGTTCTTAGAATTCTAAGGAACAGTTAAAAATTAATTTGTTTATATGCAGTAGTTTATTCTCACACATGCAAAATTTGGTAGGTAGTGGTAGAATTGGGCTAAAAGACCGTGAACTACAAGAACTGGGATTTCAAGGCTCTAATTTCCCACTTATTAGCAACCACTACTGCCTAAAATGTTTATGATTAGAATTAAGTGAAATAACATATGTGCAAGCATCATGCAAACTACAGAATATGCAGTTTGTGAAAATGTAAGGGCTTATTACTTTGCTCAAAACCTAGTAGGTATTTACATTTATGTGTTGAAATCATTTGTATTTATACAATGTATTTTTGATACAAATGACAGAGACTCTGTCCAGACTGGTGATGTTTATTGATAAGCTTTTCTAATTTTTGTTATCCATTTATTTTAACAAGATAGCTTACCTTATAGCTGACTTGAAATGTGCCCCAGATATTCAACTGACAGGGACTACAGCTACTAGATCCATTGTTTATAGTGCAAAAATCAAACTAAACATTTATAAAAATTTCTGCAGAAGATTCCAGCTAATGAAAGCACCATTTGTGGTGTGCTAAAACATGCGCACACATAGGTATTGCCCCATTTATCAGACATGAGAGCTAATTACCTCATACACCACTATATCTCTTCCACTCTCTGCATTTCAATTCCCAATATTAACACATAGGTGGTCAAGCTGACCATCGAATAGCCTGCATGAGTATGAATGCATTAAATAATTTAATGTTGGGAGAGTTTATTAAACTGCCACATTCTAATCAGCATGCATACCTGCCTTCATTAATTTTGCACTGGTCCATGGTGTGTCCCTACAGCCAACACGGAGAGCACTAATGTTAATAGGAGCTCTTAACAAACAGGACCAGTTAATCAAGGAAAATTTACTATTAACCACATGACCATGCATACTGCAATCTAATTACAATCAGCTTTAACTCTCACCCTGCCACACCCATTTAGACATCTTTCTTATTATTTGTCAATGAAACTGCAGAAAATAGGGTATCATTATTTCATTAGAGTGAGAGATATTTGCATTTGCACATGATTATGAACATGAGAGGGTTTTCTGTTTGGTACAGTACCTTGCTGAAGAGATTAAATTTTGTTAGTTTTAAAGATCACACGAGAGCCCTGATGCTGTCTTCTAAATATTTTTAATTTTCTGATAGCAACTGATTACAAAGAGAGAGTTTCTCCAAATGAGCATCAGTAAACTGGTTCTGGTGAAATTCAGTGTTTGCCAAGTTGCAGTCACTGCTAAGTAAATGGTCTGGACATAATCTTGATCATCTAGTTTGACTGTTTAACAAAATGATCTAAGATATTAGTGTTAAATCTGATAAGACAGATGGAAGCCCCATCGTTTAACTATGTTTGGTTACTTCAGTACAAATGTCCTAGAGATAAACCTGCAATGAATGGCTGATTTGCAAAATTAGAAGAAGCAGATATAAGTCAAAAGAAAATCTGACTGGTTTTTTGGTTGTTTGTGTTTGCTTCTTCAAACTGTTCTCTTGTCCGTTTTATTCCTTTATGTTACACCAGGTAGTACATCTTTATGATGGATGTTTGGTTTAATGATTACACAATTTGCATTGAAGACCTTGTGATTTTCCAATCAGATTAAGAACAGAAACTTTTAAAACCTGAAATGCCAAATCTGTTTTAAATTTCAAACAAAGGAGTTGCAAAGCTTTTTTAGGGTCAATATTTTGATTATGATGCCTTTCTTCCCTGATATACTAATATAAAGTAAAGAAGCCTTTAAAGAAGCATCTTAGAAATTTTCTGAGAATTTTTGTTTGATAACTGAAAGGACTTTTAAATACATGTTCTTGAAAGATTTTTGTACTGTTTTAGACATTGTTTTGTTGTGCCTGATAAAGACTGTCACCCTAAGACCTAATTTATTTTACTATAAGTTGAATTATTTTGTTCGAATGACACAAATGATTCCAATTAACTAGCGTATATGCTTGTATAGGGTAGTTTTGGGGTAGAGAATTTTTCTCTATCCACGTTTTATTCTATCTTTAACTATATTATATTTTTCTCTGCGACTCATGGGTTCATAAGTGAATTTCATGATTTATTTTTTACAAAGCAGATTAGTAGCTAATTTTACTGGTTCATTATGTTGTATTTTGACCTAGTGGATGTAGAGTTAATTGGGTAGCATTGTATTTATGTATGAATGGTCTCCAGAAGCCACCAAACGGAATGTAGCCTTGAGAGAACGTATAAAATATGGTGTGATATATGAAAAATTCAATGCACACAATTTACTGCAAACCTTTGTATTCTTTGAGGTGATAGTGAATTCTTTATTTGCCTAACTCACTCTCAGGAGCAAGACCAAGATTGAAGCTAGCAGACATGGCTGGCTAAGCTGAGACCACCGAAGGGAAATATGAGAGATCCTGAGGGTTCCAATATAAGAAAGGTAAATTGAAGGTTACTTGTTTTCCCCTACATAGTTCCTAAGAAATTACAGAGTGACCTCAGAGTAAAGAAAAAGAAGTTTGCTATGAATTTAATAAAGAAAAAAATGTCATATCTGATGCAAGTTGTATAATGTTTTCCAAAATGGCTGACCAAGTACATAAATAAATCTTTTTGGAAGCTGGTACCTTGCATGTAGGATGCCTTTCTTTTGCTTTGCTCATCTGTAGTAATCTTGATGTTTTGACCAACTTTGGTCTGTGCAGATTGCTAGCTAAGCAAGCTCTAAGGTGAGGGAGAAAAATACTGTGTGGGAATGGGAGATCTAAGTGGCATTGCTACTTCTGTATACTTTCCTTGTCTATAAAGAAAGAGGAGTAGATTAACTCATCTCTATGGATTTCTGAGCACTTTATATAATGTATATAAAGTAAAAGGGTCTAAGAGGCAATGTAGAACATAAGATTGTCTGCAAAAGTGCAGGAAACTTAGGTGAGCCATTAGGGGAGTATTAGATGGATGGTTTCTTTTTTTCATTTTTAAAAATTATTAACATTTCACATTCAAAAAAGGAGGAGAGGGACCCAGATCTTTTGCTTTTCTACCACTCCTTGCAAAATGTATAAACTCTGATCATCACAGTGACACAAACATAATTTAGTTTGGAAATGTCATATGATAATCCTGCATAAAACCCTATTCATCAAAGGCCTGAGCTGTCAGGTCATAATGGTGCTTTGATTATTTTACACATTATTTACACAAGGAAGAGCCAAAAGGCATATTCTACACATGATTTAAGAAAAGAGGTTTTTTAAAATTGAGGATTTATCCTTTGCACAAATAAGAGTTAATTATGAAAATGTGTGGATATGTTAAATTGGATAGGCAATGGTAAATGTACTCACAAATTATATATGTATGTACCTATTGATGTATAAATACACATATACATTTATACACACTTGATAATTTAACAATAGAAAAAGCTCTGATAATATGTAAGTGGAAGAAATATGAATGAAATAAAATAAATAGCATTCACCATGAGTAGTGGTGTTGGATTCACAGAAACTATTCAGCAACGAAGATCGACATCTATAAGTTGATGTGATATTTGCTTTAATAACTCCAGAGGATTGGGACCAGGGACTAAGAAAGAAGATGGAAAATAGTAGAGAGATTCTTTGGTCAGCTTGATGGTAAGGCTTACAGTCTCATGTCTCAACAGGAAAATTCTGATGCTAGCCACTGCTAAAGAGAAATGCGATGTTCTCTGTGCACTTCCAGACATGCTCACACAGCTGCTCAAGAATGCCAGTAACTAGCACCCTCTTGGGGCAAGGGGAGTCCAGCAGAGTTGAGAAGACAAAGGAGTTGATCTCTGTTCTGTTGCCTCTATGTATATTTAATGTGTTAATTCAACATGCCATTGGTGATTCTGTTGAGACATAGTTAGGAAAAATGAACATGTGAGGAAAGAAATGAAAGTGTCTTGAATCTCAGAAATGAAAACTAAAAAACAAAACAAAACAACTATTTTTATTGTCTTTACTTATTTTCTTTGCACCTTCTTTTCCAACTCAGTAACTGCAATGGAGTATGATCTGGGGGACAGAGATGTACTTTTAGGTGGAGCCCAGAATCATTCTCATGTTGGTACATACTATCCTGAGGTAATACAACATTTTGTATCTTGTAATTGGCCTTACAGTCATCCAATTGTTCAGGATATTTCTGGCCCCCATAGAAGATGAACTACAATATGGGATTTACTTGGCAAGGAGAAACTTTAAAAAGTTCCACTACAAAGATCCAACAAACAGTATTTTCCATCCTACTCAGACCATTACCATTAAGAGAAGCAAGGCTGAATCAAATATTCATACAAACTATAGAATAAGATTAACATTTTGCTAAAAAAATTGGCTCCAAAATACTAAAAAGAAAACTGCAAAATAGATTTCAGTAAATGAGCTACAAAATACTTTTTTTAAAAAAATACTTTCATGAAGTGATATTATGCCAATTTAATTGTTAAGTTTAGTATCCTTTAAAACTTCACTGCATTTGAAAATAATTTGTAGGTTTGTATTTTCTGTTTCTTAAATTTTTAGCTATGCATGATGATTCCTGAGAGCTCATAACAAATTCTGAATGAAGTGAATCACTTGTAGCCAAACAATTTCAGAAGCATATTTACACATACCATTCCAAAAAGCAAATGCTAATATTAGGCTTGATATGAGTCATGGGTATACTTTAAAAAAATATTGTTATGTTGTGGGGCTGGACAACCAAACCATCAAGTGTAATAGGCTTTAAAGCCAATGGGGATCTGAGAAAAGAAAAGAGAAGAAAAGAAAGAAAAGAAAAGAAAAGAAAAGAAAAGAAAAGAAGAAGGGAAGGGAAAGGAAGAGAAAGGAAGGGAGGGTAAGAAAAGGGAAGCAAAGCAAAGCGAAGTGAAGAGAAAAGAGAAGAGAAGAGAAGAGAAGAGAAGAGAAGAGAAGAGAAGAGAAGAGAAGAGAAGAGAGGAAGAGAAAATTCTGAGTAAGAGTCAACTGTTTGAAGAAGGTTTTATTGAAGGGACTGATCTTTTAAGGTACTATTTCTGGGAGAATTCACTCAAGGTGATAAAGCAGCATTCTTTATTCTCCGCTACTCTCAATTGAGGGCAGCAAGCTGGCCTTGAGTATCTGCAGTGATGTGGATGATTATCTGAAGGCCTTGCAGCAGGACAGCTCTCCCCGCTGACTTGAGACGGCTCTTGGACACCCGGCGCTACCTGGAGCACAGTTGTTAGTGGTAATGATACACTAGATGCCAGCTCACTTTGGCTTGCTAGACTTCACATGAGCTTTCATAAGCTCCACTTTCACAGGAAGCTGTTCTGCTGAATTTTTCTCTTACACTGCCTTGTGTCTTGATAGAAACGAAATACTGCCTTTTCTTTTTCATGGAGCATGAAAGACACATTAAGAAAATATTCCCCAATCAACATTAGACTTTTTCCTGGAGGAACTCTTCACATAGTAGGAGGGTTGTTCTTTTATTTTTTTTTCTGTGTTTTGTTTTTCTTTTCTTTTGGTTTCCATCCTTACCCTAATAATCTGGCATAAATTAAAGAGTTGGCTGGCATTTATTTACCTCACACTAATGAAAGAAAAGAATATAGTGCTTCCAAGCCACAGAAATCATATGCACTTCCATCCTGAGACAGAAAGCTAAGTCAGGCTCATAATTTTTTTAACACTTACTTTGAGCAACCACACAGTTGGCTACTATTAAACTGGATTGTTCTGAATTGTGTTATGTGCTGGGGTGGAGCTCTTTTCCTGAGTTTTACTAAGTGGATAATTATAAATAGCTTTATGGCTGTTTTGAAGAACATAACATGCTTCTACTTTCTTCCTTCTTTCCTCTCTTCCTGTGGCTCCTCTCATTTTCTTTCCAATCTTGTTTCTATTTGGACTTGCTTTTGGGCAAACTTCTAATACAGATTCTCTTTCTCTCTCTCTCTCTCCTCTCTCATCTACTTTCTTCAAGAAAAGAGTCATTCTTATAAAAATCATGATAGTTTGACAAGCTGGGGGCAATTACCTGATCAATATCAGTCAGAATGAGAAGCCCATGATGGATGCCTCTTTGGATTGAAAGAAAAGCAGCAGAGACATATTAAATTAAGCTGGTCTCATTTGGTCCCTCACTAGAAGATATGGAACCAAGGTAATTTGGCCTTTAAAACAATCAAGAGACCGTCTGCCTCATTTTGGTATAAAGAAAGGTCTTAGACAGGGTAATTAGAGAATTGCAATAATTGCTAGTTTTGCAACAAATGATTTTTCTCAAGGCCTTTTGGATCTCAGACTAAAAATTAAGAAAAATTAGTAGCCTGTTTCCTCAGTTCCTATAGAGTAGGTAAGGATATTCCATAGAGCAAGGAAGAATAAGACAAAATGGGAAAGAAGTCCAATCTTCAGACACCATAGATTTTAACCCACGTCTTTTTAACTTGGCAGAATAACAAATATGTTCAATATGCTTTTAGTTTGATACTTCTTCTAAAGCCAAACAGTAAATCTTTAGTGATGTTGTCATTGGCTGATCATATAGCTAACCCAGCAATAGATCTGGGTAGTTAGCCATAATTTCTTCTCATTGGCTCAAACCATCACAATTAACAACATACACATGCAGAGGAAGTCTTGTACCCTTAAGCCCAGATACAGTCACCCTATAAAAGGTGATCTCTCCAGCGAGCCAGGCTAAGTTCCTAACACTTATTATTTGGACAGTTACAGAAATCAGTAAAATTGTAAATTCTCATTTAAATCATCTTCCTTTCTCCATTGCAGTATGTTAGGTAGTGTTTCTCAACGTTTTCTTCTTTAAATGATCCAAAGATCAGTAATTCTAAATACCATGCATAAAAGACATCAGGATTGAACAGTTTGGGGTCAGGCATGGGAAACTCTATACAAAGGAACCCAGAGTCAGAGCCTTAAGCAACTGGCTTTCTCTTCAGCATCCTCCAGCTGTAGATGTAGGGAAATTACCTGTACAGCATGATTCAGTGTGCTGAGTTAGGATCCAGATGTCTGCATTTCCACAAGTGCCCTCAGGAGATCTGTACTGCGGTCTATGGACTACATATTGAGATGTCCCACATCCAGTTCCTTCCATCAGCTTTCTGCCATAGTAGAAAGTGCAACCACTTAAAATGATGAGAAGGAATCACTCTTTGCAAAGGCTAAATGGAAATAGGACTAATTGGATCAGTCAGGTAACACAGTCCAAGGCTTTAGTGTTCTGTCACTTTCCTGTCTGACCTCTTCCTCCAGCTGCATTCCATTTTTTTTGTTTGTTTCAGTGTATTTTGTTTAAAAGTATTCCACTCACAAAAGTATTCCTACTGACAGCTATGAATGTTTATTTTCATCTTTTACTATCAAATATGTGCCCCTCCCCTTTAACATAGGGCTGACTTCAACAGCCTAGACTTCTAGGTACCTCCTCAGGGTAAGGTACTTTCTTACCAGGAAATTAACTCATTTCGCTCAAGGTAAATGCCAACATTCTTGGCACATATCATCTTTTCTGCCTCTTGCTCATCCACATCAGTCATACCGCTCTCCTTGTTTTCTTTGTTATTCCTTAAACCTGTCATCCACTCTAGACCATTTATTCCATCTGTTTCCTCTGTCTAGAATCACACTGTATCCCATTGTGTATTTTTTCTCCAGTCTTCTCCCAAGCATGTATTGCCTTCTAGCATCTATTTAATTTACTTTAAAAACATTGTGGGTTTTTTTGGTTACATGTACTGAGATTGTAAACTCCATGAAGATCAAAATTTGATTTTTTAAATTGATGCCTAAGAGGTAACTAGAAAAGCACCTGCTTGAGGATGAAAAAAAATAAGTCTGGTTATGAATGAGGCTTCCCTCTTCACAAGTATCTGCTTTAACATACAAGAAAAACCAGAGGAGGCATCAGGTTTTACAAAGGGAAGTTTTACAAAGGGAACTTCATCAGGAAGTTACAAAGGGTGGAAATTCACATAATATTCAGAATCACATCAATTCATGTATGATTCAGAAAATATATTTGATTAATAGTTATTCTTGGTGGGTTTTAAACTGGACTACAAAGATAATTAACTTCTCAGCCCACTCCACCAGTCGGCTGCTTCAAACGCTTTTCCATGAATATTGATTACTGCTATAACCACTGAGGACAGAGTAATCAGAGAAAATAGCTGACTGTAGGGAAAAAGTTGTGTGAGTAAGACCCATAATTAGCATTATCCAAATTGCATTGAACAATTGTTGTCAGGTATTTGATGTTATTTTGACATTTTGAACACATCTCTATTGGTGCTCATTTTGACAAATGAAGAACATGTAATGTGTCCTATGTGAAGCTAAATGCGTCACAAACACCATCTTCCTATTTCTCCAGAACAACCCTATTAAATGTGGTGTCACAAGTCACTGGTTTGACCAAAACAATCCACATGAACTATTTTAAATTGAATAAAAATACAACAGGAGAAAAGAATTTATATGTCATGTAACTAGAAAGTCAAAAGAAAAATTTATTAATATGGTTATCCAAAACCCAAAAATAATGAGTTACATAAAAATATAATATTGAGATTTCCAAAATCTCAACTTTTGGAAATAATAGTTTCAGTAATTATTCTCTATTTGTGTTCAAGTACTTTGATCAGTTTTGAGCTATATCTATCTTATCATGCTATAGATATTTTTCAGAAGAATGTTTTTAATTTACATTTTTTAAATTTTTTTCTCATAAAACTTACTGTAATTTTCTTCTAAATTTTATTTTAAGATTAGTAAATTTGATTTTTTCATATTTCCAATTAACTTTTATATACCAGAATATCTTTGAGTGAAATATTTTCTATATAAATGTTGTATCACTAACTTCAGAGAACATTCTGTGAAATATAAAATACCCTCAAAGCTATTTTTATTTTGAAATATGTAAATATTTCAGACCAAATATTTTCGCAGGTACTGGCAATTAAGGGAATTCTTTAAAAAAACATGTTTTTAACCAGGGAAAACTCGTCGAACAACTTTCCCCTTTTATACCTTTGAGTGTTTTGCTAGACATAGGTGCTTCAAAATCTTAAATCTTCTCAATTTAATTTATTTCCAATGTGTAATTGGGGTTTTACTCAATTAAAATAAGAATTTTATCATAATGTTCTTCCCATACTGTCCCATATTATTCCCAAGTACAATCATAAAATTTCGGAACAAAATGTTAAACAATATTTGAGTACTTTCTTAGTTTTATTTCTTCAGCTTTTTTTTTGTATAGGAAAAATTTTGTCACTTTATATATTTCATTTTCTTAATTGTAATTTGCTAAAATATTCAAAATGTACAATTTGTTGAAGTCTCTTGGAACTCCATTTATTTAATAATGTGATTAAAAGTTTTCTAATTATTTTAAACAAAATGCCACCAAAATACACCATATCTTTATGGGATAAGAAGATTGATTCTAAAAGTAGTTTTTCAAAATTGCAGCTATTTCTATAACCAATTTAATGATGCATTGTAAATAAAGAAAGATTAAATTGTCATGCTGAAATACTCTTTTTGCATTCAAGACTGATGCTATCACACTTTGTTATTTTATTATTCTGTGTGTGTGTGTGTGTGTGTGTGTGTACTTTGCGCTGTAGCTCCTCTTTTATTTGGGGGAATATTTCAACTTATTTGGACATAACTGAGTTATGTGTGTGTTACAAACAATTCCATAAGCTACTCCACAAGCTTTTTATTTAGTAAAAGCTAAGTTTTTATCAGGGCACTGTGCTTTTCTAAATTTTATCTATGTTATCATAACAAAACAAATAATTATGGCTTAATGTTATATTTAACTGATTTTGCAGTGGCTTTTGTAATAATTTCAAACATTTCATTTTTAACAATAAATTTTCAAAGATTTCCTTAGATTCAATCAATTGTAGGAAAAATTTAATTATTATTAGAATTTTTATCTAATTTTCTATCTGACACTGATGAGACATTGACACCACTTCTATTATTGAACTTGACAGATTAGAGGTTATTGCTTCACTTAACATTCATGTAAGAAAAGCAAAGACTTGGAACTGAAAACAAACATAGTTAATCTAAAACAACAATCCTTTGATCTAAATGAAAAGTCATTGTTCAGAGTGATATGCAAACATACGTCTGCAACTGCATCAGTTAAATGATTGTTTGGGGCTTAGGCTTAAAAATAACTACTAACTTTTGAGAGAGATACTGATGTTAACCAGGAGACTCATATATTCTTATTTCATCAAGCCAGTGATATCCTTTCTGGCCTTCAATGTAAGCAGTAAATATTGACAAGGTTATGGGCAAGTTAAGCATTGCTATCATCTTAGTTAATTTTTCTCATTGTTGAGACAAAATATATGATACCCAAAGTTAAGGGAGGAAAGAGTTTCTTTGGCTCACAATTTGTAGAGGTTTCAGTTCGTAGTCTGCTGGCTCCAAGGCAGGGTGGCATGGCAGAGGGGCATCACAGAGAAGAAGCAGTTCACGGCAAGAAGAAGGCAGCAAAACAATGAAGTAACAAAGAAGCAGCAGCAAACAGAAACCACAGCAGCCCTCTTTCTGTTCTTTACATTCTATCCAGGGTATCTATCCTTAGGGCAGGTGGCACTCACACCCAAGGTGGGGCAGCCTTAAGCCTAGCACAGCACCATGCATCAATCTCAGCACCACATCCTCAATTCCAACATCTCACACTCTGAAGAGCTCCATCTATGACCACATAAGGCTCTGAGAGGACATCTAGATATAAGCCATAACAACCATCAATGTGAGAAATGATAAATTACACTTTTACTTTTATGCACCATACATTTTTAGCCCCTTTTCATTTAAAAACTTTATTTCCAAAATTTAAAAGTTTTTTATTGGAAATTAAATATGTAACTAGTTATAGATCAATAATAAATAATAAGAAAACCTAAATGTGTTCAGCCCATACTTTTTATGTTCTGTGGCTGGACTGCTCAGACTCATTTGAGGCCTACATCTCACACACTTAAACCACACATTCTCCCATTTCTCATGGACCGTAACTGACAGCTCCGTGATGATGTATCTTGCAGGCTGTGGCCACAGTGTACCAAATGCACAGCAGAGGTGACCACATTGCATTTCTCTTCCAGCACCTGCGATGGAAAACATATGGCTCTCAGCCATGTGCTTGCAAGGTGCCTGGGTACTTCTTCAAAAAGAAAATTAGCGACACTGAACTGGGAAATACAAATGAAAGATTGCTTTCAGCCATTTTTCATAATTTATCACGTGTTAAATTGAAAACTTGGGCCACAGTATGTGTGTCTCACAAGCTACCAGATAAGACCATGCCAAACGTTGGAATTACAAAGTTAAGTCCTACTAAGCCTATTTTAGTGAAACTGGAGGCAGGGGCTCCTAATGCCAAACCAAATAAAACATCAGATCGACAGAAATAAATCGGGCTCTAGGCAAACCAAGATGTCTGCTTATTCTAGGCACAAGAAGTAGCAAGGGATGTTTATGTAGTTGTCAGAATGGTTCAGTTTGGGAGAAAATTTAAAGGTGTATCTGATAGGATATCAGGTGTAGCTGTTAGGAATTGGATGTAGGAATTTAAAGATGTAACTGATAGCACCTGTATATGGGAAGTGAGAGAAAGCAATGATAAATCCAATCATTTAATATTAGCTTCTGAATAAATATTGGTGCCCTGCACAGATAAGAGAAACTTTGACAAGAGTACATGCTGGGAAGAATTAAGAGCATGGTTTATTGGTAAATGTTAAGCTTTACATGACTCTAAATGTCTGAGTATCATATTGAGCAGGTATTTTGAGTATATGCATTGTAGACTGGTTGGGGCAAGAATGTAAGTAGGAAATAAAGGGCACAGAGGTAGTGTTTATAGCCAGAGAAATGGGTAGGCTCACTGAGCTAGTGATGTGGATAGAGAAGAGAATTGCAGACAGGAATCCAGGATACTCATAATTATTGTTCAATGCATATATAACTTTCCAAAAGTGACATGGAATTAATGTAATGCATTTTTTATGTATTGAAATTACTATTTGCTGCTTGGAAAACAAAAAACAAAAGCAACAAACTAAAATTATTTGTTGCGTAGATTATTTTTAAAAGTGCATGCATAAAATGAAGCAGTTCAGGGGAGGATTAGGGTAAATTTAGGGCCTTCTTTAAGTAATGTTCTAAAGTAATTTGCATTAGTCAGTGTCGTCTATAGTCCTCGGTGTAGTGTTGTGACGTAATAAAAGAATGGATCATTAGATCTCATTGTACTTTCATTTAAATACATTTATTTACTAAAAATACATAGAAAATTAAGTATTTTCTTATTCGTGATCCTGAATGGCTAATGAGATGAATCAACTGACTGGAGAAGTAGTCTCAGTTTGTTTTGGAGGTTTGCCTATTACAAAGGTACACTTCCTATTTATAGCCATAAGACCTATTTGATCAAGTAGGCTTTCTCTGGACATACCAGTCTCTAGTTGGCACTTCAGATACTTTGTGTGAAAGGGATTGTCGTAATTTATTAAGCATTTAACAATGATTTGCTCATGACGCAAGAGGACAAATATGAACACAATAGCCATGGAAACACATTAAAAAGATACAGAAATGTTGAAACTGTTAGCTCTAGAGAAAGATGCATATAAAAATGATGGAGATAAAGGACTTGGACATGAAAGCTGAAGAGAGACCCATCAAGGGGTGTAATTATGAATATAGCTTGCCTCATGGATTCCAGAATGGAATGATGTTGTTTTTAGTAAAGAGTGTTGAGTTCCATTTTACACGTGTGATCAAGATAAAAATCCTTTTTGATCTGGGAGCAGAAAAACCAGTATAATCTTTTGAAAATCTGTCATCAGTGTAGGCAATGATGCACAGGAGTAAAAGGGAAAGGAATGAGTCAGGTAGAAGAATTTTCTTGTCATTTATCCAATAGTGATATAGATTATGAATAGCAAAATAGTATATTTACACAGAAATTCTAATAAATGATCTTGGTTAATTGCAACAGATCAAGGAGATAGACAGGTTGTGTTTAATTATTCAACATTTCCACTTTACAGATGAGGAAAATGAGATTCGGAGAGGGTATTTAATTATGAAGGGTCACACAGTAAGGAGAACTTAACTAGTCGTGTGGTCTGTCTGTCTGAGTTGCCCCCACATTGAAGCCATACAGGGTCACCAGTGGTCCAAGCAACCTTGGCTGCTAGTGATGTGTGACCAATATGTTATACACTGAGCACGTCAGCACAGTCTTTTTTTTTTTTAGTTCCATGTCATCTAGAGAGAGAGAGCGAGAGAGAGAGAGAGACCTAACAGTAGACTTGAATTTTCTTTAAAATGGAATTTACTTGCTACACAGTGGGTCAAAATTGAATTTAGTGATCTCTTTCCTTCAAAATCAACTGTGTTTGGAAAACAAAATGGACTAAGTAGCAAAAGTCAAGTCTCAAAAGCATGAAAGGTGTCCCTAGGCTTTGAAAGGCCTTGATCAGAGCCTTCCTGCTTTGCCTTATCCAGAACACAGTGTCAAGAAACAGCACTGCTTATACTATCTTCACAGTGCTTTGTGGACACCTTCTGGTCTGTAGTCCATTCCTCTTTGAAAATTTCTGTAGTTTCTCTTTTTGCTCTTGTAAGGATGTTCTTTTCTGGTCCTCATTGCAACAGAGCTGGATATTTGGTCAGGTTTTACCTTTTCTTCTTGCAGAAATTAGACTCAAAATAGAATGGCAGTTATGAGTTCTTTTATTACTTATTACTGAGAGCTGTTTTCCTATGTTGTCTGATGAAAACCAACAATACAGTAAGTCTATAAAGACAAAGTTCATCCACCATAAATTGCTACATAATTCAAAATGATATATTTATGTATATTTATAAATTTATTGGCTTTATATTATACCTATTTATGCCAAACTATAAAACATTATTGTTTTAACATTCTCATTATCTCAATTTTATTGGTTATGCTATAACTACTTCTTAAAGTTACATTTATAGCTGAATAATGTACCAGTTTTCTATTGGCTTTTTACCCATCAATTTAGAAAATATATATTGACCCTTAACTAGCTAAGTGACAAAATTAGCAAACTTACTTTTGAAATCATTTTCCCCTACTCCATCAATTAACTATATTGTTATTCTTTTTATTTTCTGTAATTATGATTGTCTTTTCTGCTGTGCCTATAAGTTGATGCTATAAATTGAAAGTAAATAAGCACAAATGCATTATCAGTGTCATGTAACTATTATTTTTGGCAGGACTGATTGGAGTAAGAGAAGTGCATGTTAATCAAGGTCATTTAATTTCTATCACTTACAGAAGAATGTCACTCTAAGCGTCGAGAGTGAAGGGGATCTCTTTCCCTGGCTCTATTTCCTTAAGTGTGCTCATTATTTGGATTATGGCTTTCACTGCATCTGTTTATGCTTAAAAGTTGCTAAGTGCCCTGTTTTTTAAACTGAGAGATGGAAAGGCAAATGTTTTTAGCTTAACAGAGAAATTTTAATTTCAGAATTACATGATTTCCAATGGAACTGACTTATTTACTAGAGACTTTCTTTACACTCTCATTTATTTTATCCATTGTTCATTAGACAAATATCTTCTTTTTTGTACTGCCTTCTGATATTATAATTGTGGTTCAATTCTGCTTTTGTTTTGTTAGAATGTATCCTCTAATAATTTATTTTCTATTATTCTTTTTAAAACAAGGCTGTGTGAGCTCTCCAACAGATTTGATTGCCTGTTAGAAGTTTAATGTTGTCGGAGATTTCACTCCGATTAAATAGTGTAATGCCAGTGTGATTTGGGTCCTTGGAGGATAATCTATCCTTTCTCTGTAGGACTTAGGATTTTTCATTCTAATGTTTGAAATTTCATGAAAATGCACCTCTGATTTCCATTTGCATAATCAATTATGCCATTAATTCAGCTAACATTTCTTATGTAATTATATTTCTCATTTCTCTCTCAAGAATTCTAATGAAATATTTTGGTCTGTTCTGGGTAGACCTTTGAGGAAGAATTCTCTCTCAGTTTTCACTCCTTCATTATTTAGTTCTGGGAGATTTCTCTTAACCTTGTCCATATCTGCTGAACTCTTCTATTGATTTTTTTCTATGTTTTAGATTTCTTATTTAAATCTAAATAATCTGCCTCGCTTACTGATTACTTCCTTTTTGGAGTGATCTAATTGTGTTCAGGGGTATATTATCTTTCTGAGTATCTCCCAGGATATCAATTATATATTTTTTCTAGGTTTTCATCTTTTATTTAAATTAGTTGCATTTCCTTAGGGTTCTGTTTGTTTATTTTTGAAAAATGCTGTTGGTTAGATAACTATTAACATGAATCAATGGATAAATGAGGATACAATTAGCATAAGTTGATAGCGGGATTTTCGTTGTCATTCCTGTGCGTGATTATGAGAGTTCTCCTCTCCAGGTAAGGCCACCAAAGGTACGGGCTTCTGACAGTCAGCTTTCCTTGCACACTGGGTGGGTAGGAAATGGGCAGGTGGCTTCATCACCACCAATGTTGCCCTTGAAAGGGAAAATTTGGTCTGAGGACAGAGTGATTTCTTTATTTCATTCCTATGCCATCCTTGAGTTATCAGTTCTCGTCCCACCCCAATTTCATCCATGCTTTGAATTATTGTGTGGGTTTAGAGTTACCTCTATCTCTAGTCTTGGGTTTTTAACCCAAATTCCCCAGTAAAGACCATGGGAGGTCCATCTAACAGTTTGAAACTCATTTGTCCAGGATTTAATTAAGAAGGACGTAAATGCTATTCTGGACCCTTGTGGGTAATTGAGGAACCAGCTATCAGAATCTGCGATTTTAGCAGAAGTTCCTTCATTTGATCATCCTGAACCATGCACCAAAGGCCACTCCTGAATTTTACGCCTGCCTGTTCTGGAACTGAATTTATCTCAGGTTTCCTGGGAAGAATGTTTCCCATCCCATTAGACTGTAATCACTATGAAAACAGAGATGAACTCTTATTCTCACTAAGCCTATAGAAATGTCTCACTTATTTTGCACTTAACAAATACTTGTTGAATGAATAGCTGGACAAATGAATTAATGCACATGTACTCTTTTAAATATTTTTATTGTTATTTTAATTGTTTTGGAACGTGTATAAGTACTCAGGTCACCATTTTCAAATCAGTGGAATTTTTAATGGAGCCATTAAAACCATAACTGAAAATTTTGTATAAAATCTATGATGTACTATCACATGGAAGAATCAAAATGCTTCCTTATATGTATACTATGGTTACTAATTCTCAAATATTCATGTGTGAGTGTGTGTGTATGTGCATGTGTGTGTGTGTGTGTGTGTGTGTGTGCATGTTGTAGACAGAGAGTAGGAGAAAACTCCCATCAAATGGAGTTTAATTTGATATACTTAATTGCTAGGGACTGAGGTGCATATTTTCTTTTTGTTTCAATTTCTTGTAACATTATTTGTGTAATAACAAAAATACCAAATTAAATTAAATGCCAAAGGAAATAGATGCTGCAGTCTTCCTGGGATAACTAACAGAAAAAAAAGTAAGTAATTTACCCTGAAATGATAAAAATCTTTTGATACAACGTGTGAGACTTCCTCATTTTGGTATAAGTTGTGTTTCCACTGAATGCTTGCGCACCTGCCCATGCAACCCCACACCTTTCCAAAGGTTTCGGTATCTTCTGCTTGGATAATCACTGCAGCCATTCACTAAATAAAACTGAAATATATTTTCCCTGGTATTGTGGTAACATTTTGGGATACAAAGATAAATATGAGTCTCTATTTTTTTTCTCAAATCACAGTTGTGATCTTTAAATGTCTCTTCAGAAATGTTCTTATGGTCTTTCTTTGTATATGTGACTTCAGAGAAAATTTCCCTAATGTTCTCTATGCCTTTTCTCTCAGCTCAAATAATAATAATTGAGTCTAATTTTATAATTGGCAATAAAAAAAGTAAAAATGGAAAGCAAAAGGATGGGGAAAATAAAAGGACAAAAAAACAAAAGAAGAAGTAAAAGCAATAATTGAAATTGTTTTAATGAATAAGGGAAAAGTAAAAGGAGTACTCTTCTTAGGGAAATATGGTCAAAAGAAGAAAAATAGCATTTCTTATTTTTTTCCCACATTGTGAACTACAGACTCTCATTTTATTTCTACATTTTTATGGATATTCAGCCTAACTTGTGAGGTCATTAATTTGATTCTATGTGTTGTTTATGTCATTATTTTTATGGTCATATGTTATGTGAGAAAGTCCAAAGCATTATACTACTGAAACAGTAAATAGGTGTTTTTCATTGAGAAATGAAAAATTTTTAAAATATTTATATGTCAAAGTTCACAGTTTTATCTCACAGAATTTGTGTGAGCTATTCTGGCTCCCATGTAAGTGTTATCACTTATTTTATTAAATTTTGTATCAGTGACGTGTCCAGAAAATTAATCTACTATAGTAGTGATTAATATATTTTCAATAGGCTTCTCTTATTGATTTCTGCCTGCTAAAGGTAGAAAATTCAACTGGTCAAATAGTGTCTCTATCCATCTCGCTTCCCACATCAGAGCTCTGGGAGCGGTTCTTGACAGCTGCCCCTTGACACCTCTCCATATCTTACCTGAGGTGTTACTGATCCTTCTTCCAGCAGGGACCTTGAATGCTTGCAGTACTCTTCATCTGCATGGCCAGTATCCTTATCTTGATTCCTACCTCATCATCTCATGCATGGATTAAATTTGCTTTTAAATTTTACTCTTGGTCCCTTTCATCCATCTCTGATGTGACAACCATAGTTATGCTTTTTTAAAAAATCAAATCTAACCATAACAGTTACTTGCTTAACTCTATTCAGTGACATCACATCATTCTTAGAAGGAAATTCTAAATCCCATTCCTGGTCTTCATGCAATGACCCCTGTTAGTCCTTTTCTTTTTGTGAGTTGAAGAGCTCTTTTTCCTTTTGGATATATAAAATAATATCCTAAATACATAGTTGTGCAAATATCTCATATATATCTGTAGTAGTGATTCAAGTTTCTGATTAAATGTTGACTTTTTTGTTTGTTTTTTGTACTGGGGAATCAAACTCATGACCTTGCACTTACCAGGCAGGTGCTTACACCACTGAGCTAAATCCCTGGCCCAAAGAATTTTGTTGACTTTTTTTTCTGATTAAATGTCTTAACTGTCTTATCTCAGAGAAATATTCTTGGACTCTTTTTCTCTTCTAAGTGCTCATATGGTGAATGTACTCATAATTAACTATTTTTTAGCTATTCGTTTGTTGCCTGTGTCTCCTACAGAAGCTCTAGTGCTATGTACATATAAGCCATGTATATTTTGTTACTCACCATAGTCTCATAGGATAGAGCAATATCTGGCTGAAAAAGTGTTTTGGGGGGGCTGGTTATTGATGGTGGACTGCATTGTGGCAGATGTGATGATGGAACATAATGCCTGGTCCCTAAGATAGAGACTAGCTCAGAACCACAGAAGCTAGCCTGGTTGGCTTTTTCTCAAGCTATTCTGAGTAATTTCCCTGTGAGAGGTGTCATTATGGCCACAGAACCTTTATTTTCCTGCCTGGGTACAGAAAAATGCTCATGACTCCTAAAACAATCTAGAGAAATAAAAGTCATTATTTCAGCATCAAGAATTAAAAAAAAAAGATGACCTAATACAACCGAATAGCAGATGCCTCTTCTTCTCTTTTAATTGGAAGGGCAGCATGCATGGGTAATATATAATAACCATTCATCAGTGTGCTAACAGTGTTTGAAATTCTATTAGGTGACATGATGAGGAAGCTCAAGATGGATGGAATTGTTATATATTTGGTGTCTTGACTGTGCCTGCCAGAGCCTTGAAAGTCAGTTTAGTGGTCTATTAATGTGTCCATTATGAACACCAATTTCTTACCTTAGTCATTTTAAATCTCATCTGTCTATAACTTAGTATATGTTATTAGCCCAAATTCAAACATTTTATATCAACTATAATTCCTAGTTGTTAAACTGGTTTTGACTTATTGGTACCACATTAAAACCTGAATAAGTGGAATAATTGGCTCTCATAACAATTTGGAGTAAGAAGAGTCCGTGAGTAAGCAGTGTTTTCAGGCCTCTACTGCATTTCCACAACCCTGCAGATTCCATTCTCTCTGTCTCCCAAGCCATCCCTACCTGCGTCCACATAGAAGTCATTGAACCTGTCCTGCCTCTGGGGAAACACTTTCCAGGGTTTTCTAGGAAAATCTTTGCTCAGGAGCTGCTATGTTGACTGTACACAGGTGGGCTTTAGATGTTCTTACTTCAGAAGGACAAGCCTGAGGCCGTTCTGAGGGAGAAAAGTGATTTGCCAAGTTTCTCTGTAGTCCTGTATCTTTCCAAACCCTTCTTAGTATTTTACCAGAATGCATGAAAAATCTACCTTCCCACCAACTCCTCTGCCTTTACCACCTATGTGGGAAAGCACTGTGAACTCCCACCAAAGTCAACCTCCTCCACACAAGATGGGTTTAGGCACAGGTCTCCTTGAATTGCAATCTTGCAGCCAAGAGTTAGCCAGGCCAATGCGTGTCTAAGTGTTAAAGGATCAGATATCTGCGTTGCTGGGCTCTTGAACCTGTTTATCTTCCTTGCTTACCTGCAAAGTCTCTTGTGCATGCTGTATATCTTTGAGTGCTTCTCCCCTCTTTAATTGAGAGAAGCAAATCTTCTGAGGTGCAGTAAAATTGCTTTAGGAGGGCAAGAAACAGATGGAAAATAAATGGGTTCAGGTGCTCCAGGGACCCAAGTGCTGCTGTAGGAGGCAAACAGGAGCATCTAAAAAGCAAAAAAAAAAAAAAAAAAAAAAAAAAAAAAGACTTTTGTCTTTTAAATTATCATTGGTGCAGAGAAAGTTTCAAGGTGAAGAATCAGAGGATCTCTCCTTTGTGCAAATAACATACAGACTGGATCTTGTCAACACTGTTGCTCTCTAGATTTCAAAAAATTTTCTTCCTGGCTCTAACCTGAGTGCAGAGTGAAAGGTAGACCCTAGTTCTGATTCTTGACAAAGCAACTTTTCTCACATTTTGAGAAATGTCTCAGAGAAAGGTTTTTTTGCAAAATCTTTGAAAGACTTTAGGGCTGAGAGTCAGTTAGAATCCAGAGCCAAATGAAACACCTTGGATGAGTCACTGAGATTCCCAGAGCTTCAGTGCTGAAGTCCGTAGTTCCCCACTCTGCGGCCATCTGCTTAGCTATGTCCTCCATAACATCACCCCCTCACCCCCACCAGCACTCTAGTTCACATTTCCCATGACTTTTCTAGGTGAAAGTCACTTTAGATACCTCTGCTGTCCCTTATTTTTATTCCTTTGCAGCTTTCATATTTGAGCATAGGTAAATTTGAGTGAAGTGTGACGAGCATAAGCTTCGCTTATCTGTTTAAGAGGAAGAATCTTACCATTGATCAAGAGCCTTAGTGAATGATGTCCTTGCTGTAAGTGTTGGTTCCAAAACACAATTAATGACACATAGTGCTTACTTTATACTTGCTTTGTGCTGAGCCCTCTGCTAAGTACTTCATTTGAATTTACTCATTTAATCACCCAAACCCCCAAAATACTATAAAGAGGAGCCTATCTTCACTCCCATTTTATATATGAGGAAACAGACTCAAGGAGGTTAAGTAATTCAGGCAAAAATCAAATAAGTAGAAAATAGAATTGAAATGCTGACCAAGGCCAATCATCTCCAACATCGACATCCTTCACCATTAGGAAATCCTGTGATCTGAAACAAAGAAAGGAGATTTGTCCTGGCAGCCTGGACTTTCTAGCTAAGCATAAATCTAGCTCTTGCAGAGCAACAGGTCTAATATAGTTTTACTGATACACACTCTGTGCTGTAACTTATATAGAATGACTCAGGGCAATGGGAGACATATCTGCTGAGGTTTATTGCCTGGCAGTCTAAGATTTATGACTCACATATGGTGGTGGTGTGTTTTTAACATTCCCCTTATGTATATTTACTTAGCGAGATAGTATGATTCTCAAAGATTGGTGTACAGCTTTTTATTTCTCTTGCCTATCCCTTACTTACAGCTCTTTGGGGCTCAGTAAATGGTTTTGATTGACTGCCTGAATTTCAGTGACTCTGCACAATGGTCACAGTGACTGCATTTGCAAAATGTAAAAAGGCTTGTGGCATGGTTCAGCTGCTTAATTTTATTTCAAGTTCTAGTATTTTACCCTTTAGGCTGGTTCCGCAAGGCAGCAAAGCAACAGACACTCAGAGTGTATTTTCGAGTGTTCACAATCAGCAAAGACCAGTGCTAGGCAAACAGGACACAGTTCTTGCCCTCCAGCATCTCAGAGCACAGAGGAAATTAAACCAAATGATGAGTCCCTAGAGGAGTGGCATTCTTACTAGAAGAATCTGCAAAGGCTCCTAGGAGGAAAGAGACTTATCCAGATTTTCCAAAGGGATGGTGGTAGTGAGGTCGAGGGTACATAGAACAAAAACTTCTAAAATTTCTCCACTCTTCAGTAGAAGTTGAAGACTGACTTGGTACATGTACCTCAGGAGAAAGTTTGTCTTGTTCTTAGCTTGGAACTTTAATGAGGATAATTAGTTCTTCCAAAGTGAATAGAATTTAAGAAAGGGAGATCTTATCTTCTCATGGCATGGGGATCGGAAAGACTAAATTCTTAAATGCTTTTTGTATGCAGAGCAGTGTGGTAAGTACTTTCAGAAAACCCTTAGATGAACTAGAAATGAGTTCAGGAGGAAAAGAGAAACTGAGTCTCAGAAAAATATATTCTCGACGAAGTAGTAAGAGGCAGAGGAAAAAATCAAACTCAGGGCTCTCTGACTCCAAAGTGCATACATTTATATAAAATATCCTTCATGTTCTCAAATTATCCAAGCCTCATCCTGCTATGGGTTCTTGTTTATTCTTCTGTGTGAACACTGTATTTATAGGAAGAGAAAAAAAACACTTCAGCATTCAGAGTTTACTTTTATTTGACGTGTATCAAAGTTTCACATCAAATGCCTATTTTTTCTTTTCTTTTTTACCCCAAAGTTTTTCCTTTTATTTTTTTTAACTAGAACTTTTCAACCTTCTGCGATCTCTTTATAATACCCTTTGGAATGCATAATTGTGCTCGATCAATTTGTTAGAGGCTTTTGAAGTGTTAAAAAAACTACATTAAAATTATTTTCTTTCAGGTTTTATGTTGATGAACGTAGGTACTATTCAGAGCAAAGTCAGAGTGTCAAGGGAACTTTAGTTAAAGTTATTCATACATAAACTAAAAAAGGAAACATCTTTAGTAGAGGAAAAATACATTTAATGAGTAAGTACGGCACACAATTCCTCCTTTCAAAAATGTCAGCTCCTATTGAACCTCCATTTGAGATATCTTACAATTACTTTGTCAACAGAAGGTAGAGCAGTGATGGATGACGCATTGGTTCTTGAAACCAAACTTTCTGTGAGTTACTTAGGCTGAAACTAAGTGCTTTTACATTCCAGGCTTATTGATGATAGTGGTTTTATATTTATCACCCTGTCATTTCAGTTGACTGTATCAACCTCTTTCCTGTAAGAATATGGACACTAATGGAGGTGTGTCCTCAGTGCTCTGGAGGGTCACACATTCATTCCTGAGCACAGTCAGGGCACACACTGCTCTGTCTGGAAGCTCAGGGCTCAGCCAAGGGGGCCTTCATAAGCCTTTGGAATGTGCATTCCCATTGGCTGTCTTTTGACCATGACCTGTTCTTGTGGCGCTGCACACAGAGGCTCTCGGCTCTCACTAATGGAGCGTTACTATTTTGCAGCCTCCCCTATAATAGGAAGAATTCTACCAGGACCTTGGCAAGTCCTGGACCTGATTGCAACACTTTATTTATAAGAAATTCTGTCGAGAATCAATAATAGTCTTGGGTCTCAAGTTCTTTCTTTAATAATACTTTGATATGATTTGTCACAAGCTAGCCCAGAGTATCCACCAGATTTTATTACTTAGCTTGCAGCACAGTGTCTTATCTTTGAGTCATGAGATCAGCCATGGGGAGACCTTTAAAAAGCTATATTCTTTACTGTTTGGTTATTACAGAAAGTCTGTATTACTCAATAATACCTTTTATAGGGTGTGCTGTCACATCTTCACACAGATGTTTAACCCCAATGTAGATATACTGGATGCCTGGAGGCCACTTTAGTGACATGGACATTGTTTTTCATGATTGGATGCCTGATGTATCAATAGTAGAGAAAACAAAACAAATGGAACTACACACACACACACACACACACACACCACTGTAACGAAAAAATGACTTACCTTCCCACCTTGACGTTTCTGACCAGATCTCATACTAACCATCCATTTTGACAGAGATTTTGTTTAGAGTCCAGAGTATTAGGTTTTTATTACCTGAAAGCAGCAGAAATTTGGAGAAGTCAATTTAGATGCCTTTCTTGCATGCGACCAGTAACTCAGGCTTCACTGTACATCTCAATAAACACGATCCTATTACATCAGTAGTGTGCTATAAAGCAAAGGCTCTAAATATGTTTTATACTGCTCAGCCATGGAATTCATATTGTTATACCTAATGCCTGTTGGTAAATGCTTGTGTCGTTACATGTTGTATTTACAAAACGATATATTGTCAACCCAGAGTTTTGTCTCTCCAATCTGTTTTCCCTCTTTGGAGGAAAATAGCAGAAATGTACTAATATGCACTGCAGACAAAACACACACACACACACAGTCACACTGAAACACCCTCACATACATACGCATATACCAAGATTTTAAAATGGTAATCATTTTGAATTTTGAAATTAGAGGAAATGAGGGAGAAACATTTCTTGGAAAGTTATTATTTTAGATCTTTCATCTGTCTCCAAATTGGTACTAATTTTCAATGTAGATTTAAGAAAATTGTTGGTATGTGAGCAAACATTTTATTTAAAAAGTTTTCTGTTTTGCTCTTGCGGTGGCTGCTGCTGCTTTTAGCAAAGGAGGTAACTCTCACAGGGTCAGCTGGCGTCCCCAGCAGTGCCCACCCTGGCTGATGGAGCCCAGGACATAGACAGCGACACTTGTCTGGGCTCAGAATCCAGCTCCCATGCCCTGGAGACATCTGGCTTTATGCCTGTGCCTTGTACAACTTGTCAGCAGAGCTGGGAAAGCCGGGGGGTGGTGTGGTCACCATGCTGGCTATGGCGGGCTGCCTTGAGATCTTTGTCTCCCCCCCAAGGCTGGGCTTGGTTTCTGGTCCAGAGCCTGAAGGAGCTTCCCACTCCCTGCACATGCTGGGCTCGCCCTGCGCTGTGCTGTGGCTAAGGGCTGCGGGGTAACAGCCTTCATTCCTGCACTGGCAAAATGCAGCTTCCTTACCAAACAGGGATACGAATGCCCCAAAAGCTACCTTGAATATGCCTGAGTTTCTGGGTGATCTAGAGAATCATGTCCAAAGAAGGGAACAAAATCTATGTTCTCTGAGTACCATGTGTCAAAAATCTAATGCAGTAGTACAAGTAATCATCCTACCTCTGCCAGGAAGGTATGGTGCCCTTCAGATGCATTGAGAAACCTGCCTTCAGAGATTAGACAGGTGCTGCCATCAAAAGGGTGAGTATAGAGACTGACCAGCAGAGTAGTGCAAGCTAGGCTCCAAAATCCACACTTTCTCTACTTAATACCCTGCTACTAAATCACCAAGCTACATGGCTAGCTTTTTGCATGTTAATGTGAATGATGATCCCCTCGAATTCTCATTTTCTAGCACATTTGCCATACCACCTCGGTACTCTCCTCTCCTCCTGTGCTATCCTACCTGCCTTCCAAGGCCGAGCTCAATACCATCTCTTTATAAAACCTTCTCCCATAAGTCCACTCAGCCTCCTGTGTTACTTTTGTCTATATTTTAATTATGAGGTAACTATAAGCTCATTCGCTATTTTAGTAAGAAACATTTCAAATGGTTTTCCCCAATACGTCTTGCATGACTATAGTGCAATATCACAAAGATAATATTGACACTGATGCACTCTACCACCCTCAACAGAATTCACAGCTTTTATATGTGCTCATGTGTGTGTACATCTGGTTCACTGAAATTTTATCCCATGTGTAGATTTGTAGGTCTACCAGTGAAGTTGACATGCTTGCAATATCCTTATATATCTACTTCTCATCCCCCCACTCCCAACTACTAAACCTTTGCTGTCATTAATCTGTTTGTTATTTCTATAATTTTGTTAATTCACGAATATTATAAAATAAAATCATATAGTATGTAACTTTTTGAGATATAACTTAGTTTTGAAACTCCTAGCTCAACTGGAGTAAATTTTGTGTGAAATCATTCATTCATTCATACAAATTTTTGTAAGCCACCAACAATTGCCAGGTGCCATCTTAAGTACTGGAGATATAGTGATGGAATGAACTGGTAAATGTCTGTACATCCTATTTTTTATTTCTTATTCGATGTAATGCAACAGCAATTCAATGCAATTCAATGCAACAGCAATGAGCTGTTTCTTGCCTGCACTTTCATCCTAACAATAGATTGCAAACTGCCTCAGAGAAGAGAACACTTTACACAAGTTTTCGGTTGTGTATTTAAGCCTAGAGAGGCAAACCGTTACAGAACACACAGAACTTAGACTTATTGTGTAGGAAAGTATCTGTAGAGTTCACTTGGTTCCTTCTCCTACCAAAAGATCTTTAAGAGAAAAGATGCCATTATGCCATTACTCTTAACACATGAGGAAACCTTGCCCTGAGCAATGACTGTAAAGAGATCTAGGTAGACCAGCTGCTTTCAACATGACTTTATTCTTTAGCAGCTTGCACTCCCAAATGCCACACTGTCAGCCTTAATGCCTGTCAGCGCAGCAGAAGCCCAGTCTTGCTATTGGCCTGTGATGATTAAGCTTGATCATGTCAACTGGCTTGGAAGCCACCCTGGGGATTGGTGGAACATATTTCTGGGTGTGTCTGGGTGGACTGTGGAGGTGTGACCTGGAGAACTGTGTCTGGTCCCTCAACCTTTTCCGTCTGTCCTGGCCACCACAAACTGCACAGCTTTGCTCCATCGTGCCCTTCTGTCTTGATGCTCCTATTGCCTTTCAGACAGGTGAGCATGGATTTAGCAACCTGAAACTACTATCTAAATTAAACCTCTCCTCCTTTAAGTTTTGGCATTGGGTACAGTGTGCTACCAACGAAAAAGCCAACTAACACAGGCCTGCGTGACTGATGGTCAACCTTTTCTAGATAAAGATGTACACATTGAGATAGAACAAGACCGATCATCATGTAAATGACAGGATTGTCCTACTTCTGCAAAACTCTTGGCCACATCTGACCTCAGGCATCCTGCCTCCCATGGCTAGTTTTCTACTTGTATGAGGCTGCAGAGTAAGTCTTCTCACCCCTGAAGATACTGTTAGATCCTCTAGCAGATCTTGTGATTTTTGTATAGATCTGCTCCAAAATAGAAAAAAAAAAATGAGCTCAGTTAAGTAAAGGTTAATTGGTCTCCAGATACTGGTCACCAGTAAAATCAGTCATATACAAACAAACAAACAAACAAACCTCTACTATGAAATGCAACAGCTATCACATTCCTATAGATTCCTATTGAGCAATAAACTGAAAAATGAATTCTCTTGTGTGTTTCCCAGCTAAAAGTTTTGTGAATAAAGAACTGAATTTCCCAAATGTAATTGTTTTAACTGAGTTTTTATTTTTTGCTGCCCAATTACAAATCTATTGTCCCTTTATTTTCTAACAATTATTGACAAAGAATGGAAAGTTAAAACCTCATTGAAGAATGTTATATTTAGTTGTCTGTGTAAAATAACTTGTAGAAAATCTAGACTATCCAGATAATTAATTCTAAATACTTACCATTGTCCTGATGGAATGCTCAGGAGGAGAATGAGGTTTTTACTTCAGCACCTCGAGGATACTAACTGGGCACAGTAATCATTTCCAGACTCTAAAATGATAGAAGGAATCCTTGTAAAAAGTGATACATGAGAATGATGACAAGCAATGTATTCCATGAATTTGAAAATATTCTTTTATTCTATATGTCATCTGCTCAGAGGATTGAGTTGTTTAGCACCAGATGAAACAGGCAACTACACTGTCAAAGTGAAGTGTAAGGACTTTTATGCCTGGCTATTGATGACTTCAATGACCTTGCTTGCTGCCCAATGTACATCTTTCTTAGATTTGGTGTTTTAGGAATCACAATTTCATTGGCAGGATGAAGTGGCCTAGTAGCAGTGAAATATTTTTATGACCACAAACACACAAAAGAAATTTTAGTAAACAAAATGAACTTAGATCATGATTCATTGGGGCATAATTTCAAAAGTAACTCAATCCCAGACAGGCCACCATCTTCCATATAAAACACATTTTACCCTCTGTCTATCATTCAGGGTCTTCCCTGAATGTACTCTATTGAGTACATGTGCATACGTAAACTATCAGGAAATACAGTGCTCTGTGATCTATGCATATGTACAAAATTAGACTTCCCAAGCTGATTCTTCTTTCTTTGGTTGGGATTGGAACAAAATCAACCATCTCTGTCATGATGTGAGGTAACGGGGGAAGGAGGGGAGATATGCCCTTTTGTTAGCCAACAGGTTTGTAAATCAGGTAGCAAATCTTGCCTTTGGTAATTTACATAGAAAGAATTGGTGCCCATTAATGAATTGTTTGGCTACAGTAGATTGTGGAAACATTTAGAGAAGTAAACATTTCTAAGACAATATGCAGAAATACAAAGTCATGGGAGACATTTGCAGCAAATTCTTTCACATATAGTTTAGAAGAAAATAATTATGACATTTCAGATAATTATTAGAGACAGTACAAAAAGTAAAATATTTTTTCCTTCTATTTGTTTGCAGAAAGAGTCTCACTATGTAGTTCAGGTTGTCACTGAACTCACTATGTAGCACAGGCTGGCCTTGAACTCACAGCAATGTTCCTGCCTCAGCCTCCCAAGTGCAGGGATTACAGGCATGCACTACCACGCCAAGCCATATTTTCTTAGCAAGAATGTAATTATTCCGCCAGGCCCTAGAAGGAAGATCGTGAAACAATGACATGCTTACAAAAGTTAGACCTAGAACTTACTGAGGCTATTTTCAATTTTGATAGAAATTAAATGTCTTCCTAAGAATAGAGTAAAAGGTAGTCTTAACTGATATTAACATAGAAAAGATGAGTGAAGCTTTCTGAACAGACACCCTCATGCAGCACATACAGAGTGCTGTTGTTGTTATTTTTATTGCCATCTCTATACAGCTGGTAAATTAAGAATATGTGCCATGAGGGGCAAAATAAGCTTAGGAGAGTGGCCCTAAAATGGAATAACGAGGAATTCATTACTGAAGATGTAATTTGAATTGCCAAGTGCTTGTTTTCATTCTAAACAATTGTAGGCGAATAAGAATATGCCACCAGATTTTTGGTGGGTGAATTCTTCATGCCTTGTGATAAACATCCTATATTTCCAGATTTCTTGTCAAATAATTGGTCATGACTAACCTGAAGGATTGAATTTTGTATTTTTTCTTTTTTAGTTATCATGCTTTTTGGTATACAAACATTGTTAAGTCCTTGATCTACAATTCATCTTTCTAGTACCCCAGTGATAGCAAATATTATTGTCATCTCTATTTTTCTTAAATGTTGGTATAGAAAGCTAGAAAGAGGCTTAGTTCCTATCATATCTAACCATGGCTCTTTCAGGTTTTGTTTCTGTTTTTATACACAACAAATTCAATCATATCTGAAATCAAGATTCCAAGATAAAAAGGAATTAGGGCCAGTTTATGTATTAGGCCATTTGCATAGACTAACTCATATAATAACTATACCTTAAAATGGGATCATATCCTCATTGTTATAGGTGAAAAAGAAGTCTCAGAAATGTCAGCTTACTGTTATATTAAAGATATTGAAACTCACAAATGTCTAATATGAGACAGTGTCAGTGGTCAACACATGCATCTCTAGGTTCAAATCTCATGCTTTTAATAACACTACACTGCCTCAGGAAATAAAAACAAAACTTAAAGTTCTCTATAAGCACTGTCAATGTGACCCTTAAACTGGTTGAAAAAGTGAGAGCAAACAGATGGTTCTATAGTTGTCTAAAAAAAAGCAATCAGGCACTCACCAGTTTTTAAAGGAAGCATGATGTGGGATGATAGCTTCTTTTATACTAGTTCTGCAAGTGGCTATATCTAACTTGAAACAACAGAAAATTTTTTTAAACCAAAACCACCAACATGAAATAATACCTGAAGAGAGGGTGTTGGTATACCAGGGCCAGAAGAGATTAGAGAAGAGTGGGAACCACATATTTTAGGATTAAGGAAAAGTTTCATAATACAATTATGAATATGGAGATCACTCCCATTACTGCTCTAGTCCCATACTTAACTTTATTTCCATATTCATCAACAGAATTCTGGCAGAAGAAGGGAAATTTGAGAGTCCTGCTCCACAGAAATAGTTACTTACAGGTCTTCAGATAATGATAGGATAGTTCAGTGACCACCCAACTGGCCGTGGTGAACAAATGGGTTCTCATAGTACAAAGAGTAAAGTGATAAAGTTTAAGGGCAAGAAGATTTCTAAATTCATGCTTTACCCAAAAGTTACAGAAGGGTATGCCACAATAAAACATCATTGTAAAAAAAAAAAAACAGTTCCAACAGTGGAGAAACAATGTCAAGGAAATATGTAACAGCAATAACATTGTCAGTGTTAAACTTTACTACAAGGATTGGAGGGAGAAAAAAGTCATGTATGTTTGTATGTGTGTTTAAAGGAGCCAAAATCTTAATTTACTACTGTGAAATATCTATAGGTAGTATTTAAAATTGGGAAGTCACAGTATAGTTGTGCAGCAGTATTTTAAAAAGGCGTTGGCAACGTGGTTGCCCTTAGTGTGTAAGCTAACCAGCACAGAACTAGTTGCCATTTTTTGTTTCTGTATGTAGGGCTTTTAGCGTTGGCTGTCTTTTGAAACTATATTCTTATATTGCTTTGCTTTGTGTTTGTAAAAAACAATTTTTATTAATTCCACTTGACCGCCCCTGAATCTGTCAGACTCCACCTCAGCTCTGTGATGCCCCCTCACTCCATCCCTAAATAATTGGGAATGGGGCTATTATGCACGCTCACGTTTCCCAGAAAGTTAAGAATTTATTCCCCCTGTGGTGCTTCTGTTTCAATTCTGAGCACAGCAAAGACATGTTACGTAACTCGGAGTTTCAACAAACACCTGGAAATCAGGCTGTACGTATCGCTCAGATGAGACCAGACATGAAGAGATTGGTAGTGACAAGTGTTGTCACTTCTCTCTCTGACAGCAGGCAAGTGGCAAGCTGTATATACAAGGTCTGATACCACACTCTCAAGATGAGAAAAAAAAAAAGGCAAGTGAAAAGTAACATTTCAGCAAGAGCTTTCTTGGAAAATAATGGCAAATTACACATGATTTAGCTTTGCTCTTAGCTTTTATAAAGACCCAAGAACTACTATGAACTGAGCAGTTGAGTCCTAATTAAGTCTCCTCTTGATCACTGCATTGCCTACCCAATTCTCTAGCTACATTTTTAAAAAGCATCATATGAGCCTCCATTTCAATTGTTGTTTTCCCACCTGACTGTTTTTTTTTTATTTTCCGTTTTTTTCTTGAATAAAAGGAGGTTAATGTGAATCATTAAGAATTAAAAAACAATTACAAAATGAAAAGAATAGTTTGGATGAATTTTAATTAGAGCCTAATTTAATGCGACTTGAACTCAGCACACCGGAAATATATAGCAGTAACTTTAGCCATTAAATTGCATGGCCTTTGATTAAACTCAGTGGGAATTTAGAGGGATTATTTTGGCTGCTTGAAGACACCATGTTTTTTCCATTAGTGCCAGAGAAATATATTGAGGGACTAAAATATTACTAATAAAAATAAATGTGAAAGTTGTAAATTTCAAACAATGTAAGACCCATAGTTCATACCTGAATTTCCAAATGGGTATGTGACATTTCATTAAGCTTAAAGCTGAAGACACACTGTATTATGTCTGACCTCTCTAAAAAAGGAACCTAAATATTTCCACAATTTATCATCCATTGGAATCTAACAATAATAAATCTGAGAATGTGAGAGAGTCTCTCCTAAGCTAAGAGAAAGCCTTCATGTACAGGCCCTGGCTAGGGTCAGACATGAGGCAGTGCTGTGTTCTCCCAGCATCCCCAGTCCCTGTCTTTCAGTGGGTGGCTTTTCATCTGCAAAATGGGAACAGTGGAGCACACAGGTTTGCATGGGAGACAGTGCAAGTTAGTTACTAACTAACTTAGTTAGTTAACTAAAATCAATACCTACATCACTCTTTTCCAACAGCGGCAATTCACCTTAAGAGAAAGGCAGAATTCCCTGTGGGATTAGAACTCGTTATCTTAGAATAAGTGATTCCGGGTTGAACCACTAAGCTGCATGGCCTGGCAAGGAACCCCTGCCAAACCCCTGCCTTTGACAGCAGTTCATTCAGCCACCGGAGGGAGCTGATAGGACTCTCAGTAGAGCTGAATGTGATGCACGGGTAGAGAAAGATAGTTTTAAAATGGCATGTAAGGATGACAGAATTTGAACAAAATCCCTTTTATTTATTTATGCCAAAATCTGTGTGAATGTAAAATGCCATCTCAATCATGCTTTATTTATGGTGTGGCTTTTTCTTAAAAAAAAAAAAAGAGAGAGAGAGAAAAGCAAGAAAGAAGCGTGTCGGCTGGGAGCTGTCCGCACAGCAAGATTGGTTCCCAGTGGCAGCAAGTGACTGGAGCTGGAGCTCTCAAGGTATGAACAGGCCTTGGCACCTGCCTGACCTGCCGCAGCCAGGAACCCTGGCCCTGCTCGCCTGTCCTGGTTGGGGCAGGTTTTAAAAGGCTTTGCTTGTCATTTTGTTCAGCTAGAAATCATGCCTGTGCCGCTCCATGAATAGAGGGATGTGCAATATGTAAAATCCCTAAAGACAATTTTATTTATAGCTGTTGCAAACAATGTTTATACAAAGTTTATTAAATATGTCACCCACATTGATTTATTCCAACCAGTCTCTTCAATCACTAATATTTATGTGATGGGTTCAGTTGCAACAATTATTTTATATGCTGTAGAGTATGTTATAACTAGGGATTCACCCTGGCAATTATATCAAAGATAAAATGCTTCCCAAAGACCTCTGGGCAGACCAGGAAGTATATTATTGGACACAAGGTGGTTTAAACTGAATACCACAGCACTAAATTTAGAGCAAAGAATGTGGAGCATCCTATACTTAAAAATTAAAGCTAGTTTGATATCCTTTGTGATGTTCCCTTGTTTCTGGGAAGATAGTAAGCTTTTGTGCACATTCTCTTTTGCATATCCAAGCCTTGGTCCTGGAAATGCTTTCCTTGTATTTTCTGTGAATTTTTTTTGGCTCCTATTCCTCAGCAGCATTTATCTGTTGCCCAAGTGGGAAGAAGAGCCTACTTTGGCATTTACAAACACCTACAAAGGAAACTAGACACATGTTGCTTGCGGTAAGGAACTGGCATCTGCTGTGAGTGGTGGAAGTATTGTTAACAAAGAAACCAGAGTTCTCTAAAAAGCCCAAGGTAACCACTGAAACTATAAGACAAACTCAACAGAGGGGGGAAAAAAATTACTTAAAACCACAATTGTGGTTCTGTTTCTGAAGACTAAATAGCCTTTTGTTTGGCAAAACTAACTTGACAGACCCACTTTGGTTCACAGAGTAAGGCCTCAGGGCATGGCGTGACAGTAGAAGTACAAAAAGAGGTAGCTCACCTCTTCTACAAAAGAAGCTAGCAGTGCTTAGGGGCTGAAGTTCACTGCAGAAAGGAGAGGGGAAGAGTCTGGGAGGATTATCAGAAGAAAAGAGTGTGAGCAGCCAGGAGGGGAGGGTGATGACTGAGAAATTCTGTGTTCCCTAAGGGGGGGGGGCAATGAGCTTTAAGCCCGGGTGTCTGTAATGTTCAGTTGAACGTGTTTTGCTTTCTTGTAATAGCAAGTTTTTGCCTTGTAGATCCAGTATTTGATCCAGACTCACCTTGACTCCACAAGTCTGTAAAGAGTCTGGGAGGGAACTTTACTAAGAGCTGAGGGCTCATCTTAAAATAATTTAAATCTCAGAGCACAAAATGAAGTTCCAACCTCTACCTAAAAGTCACATGACATTTCCACAGCTTGAATAGCTTTGCTCAGCATTTGAGTGCTGTTTGGCTCTGTTTCTTCCTTTTGTTTAATCATTTTGTTTTGTTTTGTTTTGTTCTGTTTTGTTTTTCTAAACTTTTATTTCTTTATTTTTCCACAAATGAAATCTTCCTCATTAGGTACCATTGGATTTGATTTCAAGGCTGCCTCATTTTGTAGCCCTTTCTGATGATAAACAGAACCTGCCATAGAAATGTGCAGCACCGTGGGTTTTGTACTGGTTCTCTAAAACCAATGACTTTTACACATATTCTGTTGAATGCATGAAAGTTTTGTGGCCTCCTCTTCTTAAGAAAGCCATTTTTGATAAACCATATGAAGCCATCTATTAATTAACTATTGTTTGAGTGCTGGTGGGGGGGCATCAGGCTGCAGGCTGGGTGAGAGACCAAGAAAGATTTAGATCTACGTAGAGTTTGAATCTTAGTGAAAAAGGAAACTAAATTACATTCATCAAAGAGTTAGGAAACAGCACAGACTGGTTGTGATCTTTTCTGTTCAATGTATCACTTGGCACAAAGAGGAGAAACTTGACCTCAGATTGATGGTAGGAATTTGAAATTTGCTTTATATACTCATAGGACAGAGTTATCCACGAGGAACATGTCAAGAGCTTGGGAAACTCAAGGCTTGTGGCTATAAAATAAAGGATTAAGGCCATATTACACTGGTATCCTAAGAAAATATATTCAATTTAAGGGTTTCATCATTATACATAGTACAATGCTGTGGAATCTTTTTATACTATTCCTTTGGAAATCTTGGTTTACAGCTCTTGATAAAGAATGCTTATTCAATAAAGGCTCACAGGGCCAATGTGTAGGATAATACTGCTAACAGAATAAGATTCCCCAAATTTGTGTATCATGTAAGACCATAATGGTAGCATGTTTGGGGGCCTACTTTATATATTCCCTCCAGATTCCAACTTCTATTGAATTGCAACCTTCATTGCTATCTAATTGCCACATATGAAATCATAGTGGAATTTCCTTGGAATTATATATCTTAAGCCATGATCACATTCAATGACTTGCAGATGCCTTAACAATGATGGTCCACTGCGTAAGGCATTACCACAGATTACCTCCCTTTGATTTATTGCAGTATTGTATGGAGTTTATTACCAGTAGAAATATTAACCTAGCCTTCTATAGCTGCCCATTTATGAGATCTTTAGGCCACTTTGTAAGAAAAGGAATCAGCTATTCTTTTTGTTGACACAGAATGTCATGAGTGAGGTCTGCCAGGCTCCTGGAAAAATCAAGTAAAGCACTACAGGCCTGGTGTGCATCTCGGTCTAGCCACGTTGTAAAGGTCTGTGCTCTACAGCCTGCCCATTCCTCTCATGAGCACAATGAACCCGGAGAGAGAAGTGGCCACACAGTCCAGGCTGAAGCCGCTGTTAGCCTGCAGCTGGCCATGCATGTGATCCTGGAGTCTGAGACACAGACCTATACAAAACTAACTGTTCATGTGATTTTCTTTCAGAGCCACTGCAGATGTCCCTTTCTGTAACAATTTAATTAACACTTTAAAATAATGATGCATTAATTAATGCCAAATTACAATGAAAATCCTGGAGAATTACACTTTATATCAACATTAATACAAAATGAGTTCCTCCTGGATAATTTTTCTTACAATGAATACAAAAAGAGATAATACTAATTACGCCATCAATTTAAATTTACCATCATTTCAATCCATGTCATTTATCTGTTTCCTAGCACAAAACAATTATGGCCTACCATACATTTCTACAGCAATAGGAATGTCTGCATAGCAACGGGACCTAGGTCATCTTTAGGGTTTTGCGACATGAACTTGAATTTTGCATTTTGTATCTCAATTGAAAACAAGGTGTGTGTGTGTGTGTGTATATATATGTGTGTGTGTGTGAGAGAGAGAGAGTGAGAGAGAGAGAGAGAAAGAATGTTAAGTAAAATAAAATGCTCTAACTTAAATAAAGTAAAATACTCTATCTTATAATAATCATGCCATGAGGCATTAAGTGTCCCCTATCAAGTTGCATATAATTCCATTTATTTCCACTCTCAGGGTCATAAACCATGAGTTAGAAGATCCATAGTCTCTGCAGGGTCATTCATTCACGAGCAGACCTAAATCACACCTGCCCATCTCCAAAATTGATGCCATCTGGACCTATCACAGTTCATGTTCACTGTTTTAATAAGAAGATGCTCTTTTCATTATCATCAAGGGAGAAGGACTCCAAAGGTTAACTTTACAATGTTTACTGAAGAAGGTAGATGTGATGGTGACCATCTATGGCAACTACCTTCTTTATGAAGTGGCCATTCACACTTGCCTTTCTTCTTGAAATGCACTTAGTTCCTAGAACATTTGAGACATGCAAAACACTTTATTTTTTGAGTCAAAAATCCCTGCCTAAAGACCTTTATAAAGTATTTAAAATTTTATTCTTATGGAAGTAGTTCAGTAGTGAGACACATTTGGACACATTCTGCAGGACTTACTCTCAAATTATACTCTTGGACAAAGAACTCATAGCTAATGTGGTCCTCACTTCTCATATTTAAGAATCCTGACATATATTTTGCCAAAGTTCTCTGAAAATATTTAATAAAAATATCAATGACAGTATATAAATGGATATAGAAATTTGCTAACAATAGAAAGACTCTTTTTAACAAGACTCTAACTTTCAGAACAGATAACATGAGAGTGTGGCAATGAGCCTGGTACCTCGGGGCATTTTCCTGGATGTGCTGCTCCTCTTAGTCATTGGAACTACCAACACAGCCCTGCTGAGGATCTCTTTACCACTGTATTAAAGGACAAGAGAAGTTGGGTTCCATGTAGTTTAGTTTTCCCATGTTCTAAATCAGCTATGGAAATTTCTGCTTGCCCATGTGTTCTCAAAGAAAGCAGGCAATGGGCCTAAATGAAGTCTGGCAGAAAGAAATTAATTTTAAAAATCAATAAGTTCTGCCTTTGTTTTTATGCAGCTTTAGGGGAATACATATCCGTGACATTTACCTTGGACTATGTCTCCATGCCTGAAATAACAGGAGCATGGTGGAGTGGATCAGGTGGCATGGGTCATCTATTCCACCTCGTCAGCCTTGTTGACTGCCAGACAGTAGATGAAGACAGTTGAAAACTTCACCTTGCAGGGCTATCTGGTATCATATGGCTATCCTTCAACCTTATGTATCTTCCGGAGATATCAGAATGATACAATTCAACACATTTTCTACAATATACCTGCAGAATTATTCTTGAAGCTGGTAAGGTAGCTCATCATATTTATTGTTAATTAGATGCTAAAGATTTCTTGAGATGATACAGGAAATTAGAGAGCACATATTCATTGTTTAGCCCATCACTTGAAATTATGCTTGTTGGTTTTTTTTCTCCTTTCAGCAACACTCATATCTTCTCCCTCCCCATCCCCTTACCAGGAAATAATAATAAAGACTACAAGCTTAGCAGCATTTTAAAATGAAACTGCTACAGGAAGATATGGATTTGTCACGTCACAGGCAAATGAATGTTTCAGGTCAGTCCTTTTAATAGTCTCTCAGCAACATTATTATAAAAGGAAACTATTTAGGTTATTTCTTGCAGTTGATATAATTTAATCCTTCTACTTTCAGGTTTATTTTGAAATAATTGGATAGTGAATGCGATGGCTCTCAAATATTAGTTTATATTAGGTTAGAAATAGCAACCTCATGAAGAAAAATAGCAAGCCTCGTTACTGAATAATATTCTTTATTTTTTCCATCCACATTCATCAAAATGCCAAACCAGCAGAAATGATAGATCCTTGTGGTTATTACTGAGCATTGGAATTAGATAGGAATTCAAAACCCAGCTCTACCTTGAGCAAGCTACCTGACCTCTCTAGATCTTCAAAGTGATGATAATAATACAAGTGGTTTTGAAGACTGAATGAAAGTACTTAAAACTGTTTTACACTCCTAGTCTGGGTTCTTTCTGGTATTTGAAAATTCATTCACTTGCTCTGCTAATATTGATTGGTCACCTAATATGGTAACATTCACATGACTCAGGCAATAAAAAGAGGAAGATAGAGTCTCTGTGCAAAAGAATTTCACAGTGAAGGGCTCATCTAAGCACAAAAATAGATAATTAAAATACATTGTGCTGAGGGTGCTGGGAAACTAAGCACCAGCCCACCTCCCTGGTAAGCAGCTGTGGCTCGGGCAAGTGGCGGCCGCCCCAAGGGGAGAACCAGCCAGCGTCTCCTGAGATCCGCACCATGTTGGAACTTAGGGCGCTGGGAAACCAAGCAACCAGCTCACCTCCCTAGTAAGCAGCCATGAGCCTAGTGGAGCATGGGTTGTGAATCAAACATCCCAACTCTCCGCCACCCTTTTGGAAATGGGAGCCAGAGGTCTGAGCATCTCTTGGGAGGTTGACCATATGCAATATAGCACATAGTGGGGATTTCCTTCTACCATCTCTTTGAAGGCAAACATTGTTATCACTATTTTGCTTTGTTCTGATTAATTGTATTGCTCTATTCAATATTCTGTTTTGATAAGTTCTGTAATGTTCTGTATTTGGTTTGATTTTTACCTGATTGAAAGAACAACTATTGTGAAGATAACGGGATGTACTATGGCACCTATTACTGTTATCCCGGTGATCAGTTTGACATTCTGTACCAATTGCACTGAACTGTCTCAATTGGCTTTGTTCTGTCTTGTTCTGTTTTATTTCACTACCTTCAAAATAATAAAAAATTTTAAAAATGCATTGTGCTATTATAGATGTATAAACACAATGTAATAAAATAACAACTTTAAATAAAGACTAAATCTGACAAATTTGGAGAGGGATATACATGATAGTGAACTGAAATCTGCCAAACAATAATGACAACACCATTATAAGAAGTAAGGACAGATGTGAGAAAGAGGTGGGTTCCTTATGTGGCAAAATATCCTATGTGGTTGGATACTTGGGTCCATAGCAGTCACATGACATCAGATTGTTCAGACAAGACTGGATATAAATTATGTAATAGCATACTAATTCTAATGTATAATTCTGCACAGTTGGGAAGACTGATCAAAACCCTTAAACTTTTAAGTTTGCTGTACCACGGCCCTTCTACTGCAGGGGCTGAAAGACAGAGCAGTTAACACTCTGAAGAGAACTCCTGGGTTAAAATAATGAACCTACTGTTTTATGTGTATGGATTTATCTTAAGGGAACTAACATGGATGCGAATGAAGATTTTGTTATGAGCAGATTTCTCCAAAGATGGAAAATTAGAAATGATATTATATATCCCTGCCCAAAATCAATCCTGAAGATGTTAAGAAAGAAACTAGAAAACAGATTCTGAGAACCAACAATGTCACAAAGCTTCTGGAATCCAGTGGAGGAACATACAGGACTTTTGACTTTTGGGTCTGCAACTGTGACTGAATACTGTGTGTGTGTGTGTGTGTGTGTGTGTGTGCATGACTGGAGATACAGGTTGGCTGAATATGGTAGTGAACACATGAACTGGACATGAAAATTTTAATTTCTGTTCTTACTTCTTCCTCCTATATGTCTGGGGGATCATCAAGGCCTGTCTTTTTGCTTATGGCCCAGACTGAATTTCTGGGTTTGAATGTAGGATCACAGTAGCTCAGAAAAGATGCGTGAGGCAGTGAAGAATCAGAGTGAATGGGTTTCTATCCTCGGGTTCTCTTGGGGTACACATGCTCGGCTCCACACTGAGCTTCAGGGACCCTTGAGGGACACAGGGGTTGGAGTTGGCCTTCTCCCTTTGCTGTTCTCAAAAACCTTTCTCAGAGATGTCACCTGTTGGGGCTGCAGCAGAACAAAAGGATCAACAGTGACGGTCTGTTTGCACAAGTGTAGACTCTTGGCTCCTGCTTCCCTCTCCTCTTAAACTTTTCTGCTGTGACAAACCCAGAACTTTGGTACTTCAGTTCTCCTACTTCACAGCCTGCAAGACAGAGCAGTTAACACTCCAAAGAGAACTCTTGGTCAAAATAATGAGCCTACTGTGACATTTGACAACTTAGCAGAACATATATGTGACCCTGAACAATATGCATTTTCTGTACAGAAAATTTTTAGAATTGATGGTTGAATAATTTAAGGTAAGTATGGAAAATTGTGTAATTGAAAAACAATAGTTGGAATAATAAAAATGAGCTAAAGAATCAGAGTCACACAGCTGAAGAAAAAAACTAATGAGCTGGAAGAGCAGATTGGGAAGCTCTGCCAGAAGGCATCCGGAAAGAATGAAGAGGGAGGAAAACAGAAAAGCAAGGAATTAATTATAGAGGACAAAAGTGCCATTATTTGGATATAGTCTCAGAAAGAAAAAGAAAGTAAGATGAATTATATAAAGAAATAATAAAGAAAACTGTCTCAGTGTTTTTGAACAGTGAAAGACCTAAGAATGAGAAGGACTTATACAATATGAAACAAGAGAGATGAGGAAACCCTCACACAGGGAATAAATAGCAGAGAAGAAAAGTAAATTCCACTATCACCCAGAAAAGAGTAGTTCACTTACAGTGAAAGAAGAGTGAGATTGATAGATTTACCTGTAACTTATAGAAGAAAACAATAAAGTAATATTTCTGAAATCTTAAAAGGTTTAATTATAAAGTTCTTTACTGTGGCATTGTTTGTGGTAACAAAGTATTGCACATGACCTGAAATTCCACCCAATGACATATCATCAATCATTTAAAAGTTCTAATGCTGAAAACTATACAAAGACCTAAAAATGTTTACAATAAATATATTGCTGTGTGAGATACAGAGATTATGCACAGGTTAAGAACGATTCCATTTTTACTAAGTATAAAAACTAAAAGAATATATGTACATACTTTAATTTTTCTTTCTTTTTTGCAGGCTGGCTTTGAACATGCTTATGTAGCCCAGGTTGACCTGAAGCTCACAGAGATCCTCCTGCCTCAGTCTCCTGAGTACTGGGACTGTAGCCATGTACCACCACACCTGGTTTAACTTTTATTTCTGAGATAGGATTATACATTCAATTATTTTCTCTTTGCATTGTTTACCATCCATATTTTCTCTGATGAACTTTTACTACTTGTAATAAAAATTATAATTAATAGATATAATTCTTCTAGAACTCAAAGTCAGGATAGATACTATTGGGACCAATTTTAGACATGGGGAGCTGCTACAAAGGGCCAGGTGAGGTGTCACAAGGCTGGAGTTACAGCAGTGGCAAAGGGGATAGATCCAGGAGGATCCATTGCATTGACACCGAAGAGAAATGAACAGGAATGGGATAGCAGCTGGATAGGGCATGTCAAGCATCACTGAAGTTTCTAGCTTCTCTCATATGCAACTTATCAATTGCTGAATTTAGACTTTAAAGCACTATTAGCTAACTTGTCTAAAAAGTGTTTTTATACAAAAGGAAGATATTTATACTATGTATCCAGCAGCTCCTTCTATGAAAGCACTTTTGAAGCCCATTTGTAGGTATGCCTACATTGTGAGTCACAGATATTTTATTTTCAAGAAAAACACGTTCTACAAACTTTCCCCACCTGTATCATTAAACAAAAGCAATTGCTTTATTCACCACTAACCTCTGCCTGAGTTCTTTTGAATGCAGGTTCAAAAGCATATTCCATGAATATATCTTTTTCCCATGTGTGTTGAAACCTGCTGGCAAAATATGTGTTATTTCCTACTCCTATGGAAAAGTGGGCCAAGAATAGACAATTCACAGTAGAAACTAAGCACAGATATCCATTTAAAAATGTTCAACTACCTTATAAAAATTAAAGGTAATTTTAAAATGACAAAAAAATGCTCTTTCAGGAAGATAATGCACAGTAGTGGTTGGATATTACCAAAATGAACATTTTCTCACAGGATTAGCACACATCTAAAGAGTACTTGATATATCAACAACATTAAGACTAACTTTTGCCTTTCTTCCAACTCAGAATTCTACTTCTAGAAATCCACATTAAGAAAATAATTGAAGATGTACTTAAGATTTTAATTAATATTTGAGATAAACAACCATAAGATAATAGACAACAGAAACACTTCATTTTCTGGAAGATAAAGTAGGTATAAATCTTGAAGGCATAGATGTAGTCAAGGACTTTCCGAGCAGAATCCCACTGGCACTAGAAATAAAACCAAATTTTCAATAGCCTTCTCTCTCTCTCCCTCCCTCCCTCCCTCTCTCTCCTTTTCTCTCCCTCTCTCTCTTTCTCTCCCTTCCTCTCTCTCTCCCCTCTCTCTCACTCCCCTCTTTCCTCTCTCTCTCTCTCTGCTTTTTCTCAAGAGAAATAGAATATAGATAACTAAGAGGTAGAGAGAAGTTTGAATAATTCTCCAAATTTCCTATTGTGTTGCTTCAAAAATATTTTAATATATATGCTAATTTGTTTCATTTCATTTACACTACCATTTTCTCTTAGTTCACTGAAAATAAAGTTTTATGCTATTATCTGTTTCTTCTTTTTATGAGTCTTTTTTGTCTAAATCTCTTATTCTCTAAGTCTTAAGTATTTTTAAGATTATGATATATAGTATATTAACTATTGTGATTCTCATATTGTTTTGTTATTAGATCTTGTTTTATCCTCTCATAAAATCAAAAAATGAAATGGGTAAATAAATTATATATTTACTAAAAGCACATTTAGTGTATTTTTTTTTGTACCAGGAATCAAATTCATGAGCTTGCACTTGCCATACAGGCACTTATGCCACTGAGCTAAATTCCTGGCCCTAAAAGCACATTTAGAAAACACATATTTATGTGATAATAGTTATACTTGAAGAAGTTACAAAAGTATGTTTAAAATACTTAACGTTTCATTTAAAAAGTACTGAGAACTGAGACTGTAGAACCTAAAGTATTACAATTTGCTATCTCTGTATGTTTAGATTTTTCGTGAATTACCATAATCACCATTGTTATTATTCATAGCTCTTCAAATTTTCTAAAATGAAATACAAATATTTGAAAATGAGAGGCAACCAATACAATCAATTACTCATTTCCAATATTCCTTCCAACTATCAACATACAGACACAGACGCAATACACTTACACTAATTTGTAATACACTTTGCAAACAACAGATATAAGAAGATGTATCAGCACAGTTATTAAAATCAATTCAGTAATTTAGGAAAATTACCACACAGCCATATTTACATGTTTATTTAACTGCAAGTTTGTCTAGAAATTGTACATCATTTAGTCAAGATTTACTTGGAAACAGAAATCTGTAACATGTCAGAGGTGAAAGGTTTTGAGAAATAATATAGTCTACTGAAATCTGTATTTTACAGGTGGACTTTGTGAAACTTTACTTTGATCGGGAGGCAATGGGAAGCCGCTGATGGTTCTTGAAAGCAATCGTGAGATGACTAGAGGATTTTTCCAATAATGTGGATGGCTGATGGATATGTAACAGTTAAGGAACAGAACTCTCAATAGAAGATATTTTGGTCATCTAAGGATAAAATAATAATGAAATCCTGAATTGGGAGTGTGGGTCGGGAAACCAGAAGAGATTTTGGAAGGAATGTAGGAAATATAATTTATAGAGTCAAATCAAATTCATTATGGTTACAAGAAAGAGAGGCTTAAATATGTGAGGTTTTTGATTAGGTAACTGCAGAAGGCAATGATATTATCTGAGATAAGCTATCAAACATTTGTCCACAAGCTCAGAACAAAATGAACTTTTGTTAATTATCACTGATTCATTAGGCTATTTTCTATTTTTTCAGGAACTGAATTTGACCTCATGAGTGTTTACTGTAAGTTTCACATAGTTTTGAGAAACTTAAGAAAAGATATAGGATGTGCATACTGGACATTAAAGATGCCTGGATACAATTTAATCATATTCTGTGCTAAATATGCTTATGATTTTTTGTCTAGGGCATTGCTTGTACAGCAAAATCTCTAAAAGTAACTGTTAGAGAAATATAGCTATTTTTAAGTTTGCTACTTTCTATCCATTAGAAACTAATCTGAAGTGTTTCGGTGTAAAGGTAGAAGATATTTCTGGTTCATTCACCAGCTCTAATTAGCTGTTTTTAAACCAATGTATTTTCTTTCTGTGTTTGTGCTCCATATGTTCTTCTCCACTGAGATAGGAATTGATGTCCTCACTGAGACACGGTAAACAGGCATATTCATATAGCATATGCTTTTTTGCAAGAGTGTTCTACTGACATCACCATGCATAAGAGAATGATCTTAGGAAACAGAAAATTACAAAAGTAAGAGGTGGTAAAAATGCATGCTTCTGTTTTATTAAAATTTTTACAGGGTCAACTACCTCCTTATTTGACCAAACTTAAATGTGTTATACACTAGCTACTGTTTTTGCCACACTGTTACTGAGGCCTTCTTTGAGTGCCCCACAAAGGGGCTACTTGTTCTGCAAATACACTATAAAATGTTTAATTCGCTGTTAATGTATTTTGATGATTAAAATGCATCTGTGCTTGTCAGTAAACTGAAAATTTTCTCCATGTAGCTTATTATGATTGAGCCCAGCTCTGCCTTGTGAAGTCAGGTCTCCACTTTCTCAGCTAGGTCTTTAATTACTCAGGTCCTTCGTTGTGTTTTCTTCTTCATTGTTTTCCCATGCTCTTAATGAGAAAACATTCTCCATTCCTTTGTTATGTTGGTTGTTCTTTTCTGAATGTGCAGTAGCTTTTTCCACATCTCTATATTTTTAAGTAAATGCTGTTTTTAAGCCATGAAAACAAAAGCATTCTTTACAATTTCTGTATTTGATAAACAACTATCAAAAACATACATTAAAGAGAAATCTTATAAAATCCTCCCCCCACCTCCAGATATGTTTCTATTAAATTTGGTTTCCAATCAGGCCTGGACTGTGTGGGTTCAAGTCCTTTGATAAGCAAATGCCATCCCTGAATTTCAAATGCAGAAGATGCATGGAGGGCTCACCTGTGTGACCCACAGAGGCAGGTGACAATGTATGCCTTCAGCCTAAGATGCAGGCCTGACATGTGTGAAAGAAGAGAGAGAAGGGAAGAAGATGGTGGAAAAAGCTGCAGGCTTCAGCACTGCACAAAAACTAATAAAATACACTGAATACATGCAAAGCAATAAAACAAGTGCTGTGCTCAGGTTTTTGCTCACATAAGACAAAAATGACAAAATATTCTAGGCTTATCTGCTGACTTATGAGGCACAAAACAAACAAACAAACCAAATACTCAGTGACACTTTTTCATACATTAGTCAGGGTCCATTTGGGGAAATAAAAAAAATACTCGCACCAGACATTTCTAAGAGGTAGCATCGTATACGTACAAATTTGTGGATGTGTGTTAGAAGTGAAGGAATAAATTCTTACTGTATTTGAACTTCAAATTATTGTCACCGAATAGCTTACAAACAACAGAAGATTATTTATTACAGTTACAGACACTGAAAAGACCCAGATTAAGGTGCCAACATATTCTGTCTAGTGAAGACAGGCTTTTCTGATTCATAGATGACACTTTCCTCTCTGCTGCTCACGTGGTGCAAGGGGAAAGGCAGCTCTCTGAGATCTCTTTCACAAAAGTATGAATTCCGCTCATGAGGGAACAGTCTTCATTAGTTGATCATTTTCGCAAAGGCTCACATGTGCTTTTCACACAGATGATTATATTTCACTGGATACATTGTGTGGAGACCACAGCAGACCATATCAAAGCAGCAAAAAGAGACAGAAGAGAAATCAAGGCAGAACCAAGGGATCAGAAGCTAAATCTACTGGGCTCTAGTTAGTAGCTTGCCCCTTCGGTTGCCTGTTGGAGACTGTATTGCAGTTGCTTGTGAATCTTTGAAGGGTGTGCTGCCTGGGCCAAGGCAGGAAGCAAGGGAAAGGTGTTCTCTGTGCCCAGTCTGCTGAAGGGTGAAATCAACCCACTCTGCTGCCATTGCAGCTACAGACTGCAGTTACTGGCATTGGTCACACTACGGGATCCAGGAGGAGGGAAATTTGCCGCTCATGCCATCTTCTTAGCTCCTACTAATACCCACTGTGAGTGCCTGCTATTGGCAGGAAAAAAGTTGCAAAGAAGACGAGAAGCAGTAAATGCACTGGGAGTTCTAGCCTTCTTTGGCATATGGAGAAGTGTTCTGGAAAAGTACAGAAAGATGACACGAGGAGACCAAGAGCATAGTAAGGATCACATCAAGAATAAGGACTTACAGTTTAACATCAAAGTGGAACTTGGGCTCATATAGAGTATCTAATCTAAATATTTCCACCTATAGTTTATTTTAATGAGTTTTTGTGATTTAATATGTAAAACAGTTGTAGGTTTTGTTTGTTTCTTTCCTTCATTTTGGGGGAGGACTGGTATTGAACTCAGGCTTTGCACTGAGCTAGATTCCCAATCCCTTTTAATTTAAGTTTTCAAATTTAGATGAGTCTCACTAAATTGCTAAATGACCCAGGCTGGCCTCGAATTTGCAGTCCTTTTGTCTGGGCCTGCCAGAGTTCTGAGATTACAGGTGAGCTCCATCATGCTCCACTGACACCTCATAGATTCTGAAAGAATTAGTACGTTTTACCTCTAGAATAAAAAGATGCAATTAATACATTCAAATGTACATTCATTTGTTTCTCATATCTTTATTGCTTTCATTAACAAGTTCTTTCTTTGGACAAACTCTTCCCCAAGAAACATAAATCATTTTCAAAGAAGATTCTGGTCATTCAAGTAGGAAGATGAAAAGTAATTAGCCATAAGTGGTGGATCACACAGCCTTGGAAGAGATAACAAGAGAATACAAGACTTCTCTTTTCATCCTGAACAACACCCTCTTTGCCTCCCCGCTGATTTCAGCCATAGTTGCAGGTCAGTTCCTTGAGCCTTTCACCCACCTTAGCTGGACATAGCTTGCTCACTGAAGACCTGTGGCAGCATGTCTTTCATTCTTTGCCTCAGTTTCTCTCAGTTAGCAGAAACTAGAAGGAATGATCACCCTGTGAACTCCAGGGGTGCCCAGAAGTCAATGCCCTCATGGACATCTTTTAATCAAATAAGGACAGAAGCTGGCAGAAATAAATTCTCCTAGCTAGTCCTCTGTCACATTACTGTAAGAGTTATTTTCTGTGCTGTGAAATTCAGCCATATGCATCCTCTGTAGAGCCCTAAACAGCACACCTTTCTATTGTCCTTTCTCTGCTTTATTGTCCCCAGTCCTCCTTCATGTTCTCTGAGATTACCTCCTAAGAAAGTTATCTGCATAGCCTCAGACACAATGAAATCAAATAATAGAAAACAGACTAGACCCAATCAGAACAAAACAATGAAAGCACTACAGGACTCCAAAACCAGATAGCAGGAAATGAACAATGGCTACTGTAATGTCTCCTTTTCTTCAAAACAGCTGTTAATACCATCACATGTAATAAAATCAAACAAAACAAAGCAGAATAAAACTAATTACACAAAGGAATGAAAGCATTATAGGACTTCAAAACAAGTAACAGGAAATCAACCTTGAAGAGACACTATGGCAGCCATTGTTGATTTCCTATTGTCTTGTTTTAAAGTCCCATAATGCTTTCATTCTTTTTTTTAATTGGTTTTATACTATTTTGTGTTGTTTGATTGTACTGTGTGTGAAGGTATGGATAACTATTTCGAAGAAAACAAGAGACATTATGGGAGCCACTGTTGATTTCCTGTTGCCTTGTGAAGTCCTGTGCTGCTTGCGTTGTTTTGTTCTGATTTGCTTTTTTGTTTTTTGTTTTGTTTTATTCTCTTTAAAATAAAAAAAATTAAAAAGTTATCTACACATGGGTCCCTATTTTAGGTGTTGTCTCCAATGAAACTCAAGCTAAATTATGAGGCAAATTCATGACAGAGATCTAGTAAAACACCATTTTGAGGAATCTGGACAAAAGCAAAAATGTTACCTTAAATACAAAGTAGAAATCAAAAGGTACTAGTGATTTGGAGTGGATCGAGGGAAGAAGGCATGACTGAGTGTATTCAGAAAATGCTGCCCTTCTCTTCCCTCTGTATTTGCAATTTTCCTTCTCCACCCACTCAAATCCTGAAGGGCTATTTAGAAAGTAACAGTGCCAACACATGCACAAGTATATGTACTTGAATGTGTGAGAACACACACCATCTATCTCCTATGTTTTCACAACCTACTTACCTCTTATCTATATTTATATCTATAAACACATATGGTATATACCATATAGTGTATATACATTTGTATGTATGATTTATTCCAGATAATTTTTTATTTAACAGTTTTCAATGCATCCTTTAGTACTAAGTAATACTGATTCTTTTTTCTTTGTGGTGATCATCCTCTTATTCATGTATTCTGTGCCTTTAGTTGGTCTTTAAGTCACTTTTTAAAACTGCCTTTCCCCCCTTGAGTTCTAATTTTGATGAAATGTCTAAATTATTCCAAGTAATCCTTTAAGTGATTTTGATGAACTATAATTTCTTAGACTTTGGAAAACCTTGAGCTTTATTTGTGTGCAAAAGGCAGCTTATTTATTAATGCAGGTTTAGAGCCATAAAAGTTTTTAAAGCTTTTGCTTTTATTATTTATTTTCAGAGGAGAAACCTGAGACCAATGTGATTTTAATTGCTTTGCCAAAAATGTGCCTGGATCTCCACCTGTCTATATATCACTACAACCACCTCTGAATTCTAGTTCAAGTGCATTTTTAATTAGTTAAAATTAGTTTATTCATGCGATTGACACTATATATTTATTATAGTGAGATAGTATTTTAGGTGGTGGCCATATAGTAGTTGTGACAGTTAAACTTGTCAATTCGATTGTCTTAGGAACCACCTAGAGAATTGCTAAAGCACATTTCTGGAAGTGGTTGGCTGGGTCACAGAGATGTGACTTTAAGGACTGCATCCCTGGACCTTTCTTTTCTGATGCTCTTCCCCTGCTTTGTTTCTCAGCTACAGTGAACTCAACAGCTTTTTTCCACCATGTGCTTTTGCCATGATGTTCCTGCTTGCAAGCCAGCTGACTATGAACTGAATCAAACCTTTCTTTATGTGATTATGGTGTTGGTATTAAGCTATGTGTGTTGGTATTTTATCCAGCAATAGAAAAGCTAAATGATAAAGTATAAACGAAAAGACAAAAACTTCAGGTTTCTTGAATTTTTAAATTCTTGTAGAGGGAAGAAAAGAAAACATATAAAATAAGATATATATGTATATATCCATATATTTTATGATAATTGTAAGTAATGAAGATTCACATTCTAAGTTAAAGTAACTGATCAAGATGTTTTAAAATAGTTTTATTTTTATAATTTTTCTCTCATACTTCTTTTTGCTTTAACCTAAAATCTTTTATTGATTTTAGAAACTCCAATTCATTATAGTTTCTCTGCAATGTTAAAATTTTAAGTATGCTATTTGAATTACTTGTTTTATTTTCTGCCATATCCATTGACAATGTCCAGATCCTAACACTGACTCTGTGTTCATTCTTCTATCATCTTAAGGTTACCATTTTTAATGGGAGAAATTGATTGATTCTTTAGGAAAATGTTTTCATTTACTTTCTGCCAGCTGATAAAGAGTACAAAAGTGAAAATAAAAATACTCTGAATAGTAGCTACTTAAACATGCAATACAATGAAAACATTACGAGAGCAATTTTCATTCTATGATCTAATTATAAGCATGTGAATAATTCACAGTTTTATACTGCAGATTGTTTTTATAAGTTATGCCTTGACATTTTCTCTTGACTTATCTTTGGATAGAAAGATTTGTATTTAGTCCATGGATTTGAAACCAACCAGGACCTACTCTGTGCAATAGACCAAGATACTGGCAGGGTCCCCAACCGCTCACTGAACCTAGAGAGCAGCAGAGGCCTGAGGCTTTGCCCTGAGTCATACTTATTCATTCCTTTGCTCATTTACTTTATTTGTTGGTTTATTTATTCCCCAATCAATTTTGTAGTGAAGTCCAATTTGGAGAATAAGAGGAAGAGCTGTTTGCAGCTTATCAAGCTGATTGGTGGCTTGGAATTACATGGAACAGGGAAAGAACCAGAAACGTTGGGTAGAGCATCTTCCTGGTATGGATAGCTTTACAAATGACTATTTGCTCATAGGAAATCTGGCACTGACATAGAAATAGAACCATCTGAATCTGTGGCTCAAATTGTCTACTTGATGAAAGATTTAAGAGGAAAAAAATGAAGAAAACTATGAACCAAAGTTCCTAGTCCAGACCCATCAGAAAAGATGCTTGAAAATTCCTTCCAGAATTGAAATACCATTTTTATTTTACAGTGACTTTATGTTGAATGTGGTTTCTTTTTCAAATGGTTTCAAAATAATTTTTTTTTATTTTTCTATTTTTTGGTACCGGGGATCAAACTCACGACTTTGCGCTTGCCAGGCAGGTGCTTAAGCCACTGAGCTAAATCCCCGGCCTTTTTTTTTTTTTTGTTTCAAAATAATTTTAAGATTATCTTGATTGTTGGTCCTTGAAATGGCTAAAGGAGACATTCTTCACAGTGTAAGATAAAGAAATCAAAACCATTTTTGCATCATTCATTTTTATTATGAAAATTGTAAATATAAGGTAAATTTAAAAGACATGCATGGTAACACAGTAAAGAGGTGTGTTCAGATTGACACTTTGTTGACTTTAAACAAATGGCATATATAGTCATTCATCCACCCATATAACTATGCATAAATTCATTTAACTACTTTAAAAATTATAGATTTCAAGACGTGTAGATTTCAATACATTGTAGATTTCAAAAACACTTCAGTGTCCTTACCATTAATTAACATTTAATATTTTTGTGCTTTTAAATGTAAAATTTATGTAGAAAGAAATGCCTAAATCTTGAGGTTAAGCACATCTGGTAGATGTTGACAGATTCTGTATAACTGAAGTCCTAGGTGAAATACAGAACATCAGCATCAGAAACTTATTTTATAGACTTTTCAATTTGTCTCTCCCTTTACATCCTCAAAGAAAAAAATTGTTATGATATTCATCACAGATGACTGTTGATTTTTATAGGAATTCAGATAAATGGAACCACCCACTTTGGATTCTTTCGTGTACGCACCTCTACTTCATCATAAGGTGTTTGATATTCACTCACGTTGTATAGTTCCATCATTTGTTCATTTTTATTACTGAGTATAGATTGTATAGATATGCCATAGTTGATTTGCTCTTCAATTTATGCATATCTAGCTATTTTCAATATTTGGCTACTATAAATATCTAAAAATTGATTTGATTGTATTTGGTTAAACATTTTTATGTATGCCCACGAAGGACATTACTCTCTACTTTTCTTTTTCTGTAATGTCTTTGCTGTGATGAGATTGTGCTAATGAGTTAGTATATATTTTGTAGTATTTTTCTTGCATATTTGATAGAATTCACAGATAAAAGCAGGATCTGGAGTTTTATTTGGGGAAAGCTTTAGATAATCTGTTCAATTTATTCATTAGACTTGAAATTATTAAGATTTTCAGTATTTGTTTTGTTAGTTTTGGTAGGTCATCTCCCTATAACCTCCAGGAATTTTTCTGTTTTATGTAAATTTTCAAATTTGTTGACTAATGTTGTTTATTTTCTTTTTAGATATAACTGTGCCCTTTCAGTAGCTCTTAAAGAATAAAGTAGATCTGCTTGATTTTTCAGAGCAAGCTTAGTATTTATATTGTATTTCTACAATATGCATGTATATTGTATTTATACTGTAACATTTCACAAAGCATGCAACTGTGCATGCTCTGGGCCATGTGTATCGTCTCCACTCTCATTCTTATCTTCTTGCCGAGGTGTATTTTGCTTATAAACACATTTAAACACCAACAGAAAATTTTACAGTGTTTGCTTTGAATAGTGCTATGAATTTTAAGGAAATCAAGAGAAAAAGAAAATAAAAATACATTTTTTTCCTTTATTTGCCATCTTCAAAATTGTCTTCATTCTTTCTGAGTTTGTAAGTTACCAGCCAGTGTCATTTGTCTTCAACCTCAAAATTTCCTTTGGCAATTCTTTTAATTTATATCTTCTAGTGACAGATTCTTTTGTATTTCTTTCATCTGCAAATGTATTTTCCTTACATTCTAGAAAAATATTATTGCAAGAATCCTTCATTGACATTTTTAATCTGATTGATTTTTGCTTTTGCCACTTTGACTTTCTCTGCTGTCTTTTAGGCTCCAAGGTTTCTGATAAGCAAATAGTAAGAGGATTTACTTTTCTACTCTCTGCAGGTAATATTTTATTTTTCTTTGGTTATTTAAATTTTTTTCTTTTTCTTTGGTTTTGTGTAGTTTTATCTGTTATACCTAGGTATGGTTCTCCATTTTTTTTTTCAATTTGGATATTTCTATGGTTCATAAATTTTTAAAATTTTACTCAACTTTGAAAAATTTTAGTAATTATGTTTTTAAATGTCTTCTGCATTCCCTTTTTACTTTTTCTGAGATTTTATTTATTTGTTCTTTTATTTTAATTAGTTCATGTACACAGCACATAATGATTATATTCACTACAGGGAATTGGTACATGAACATAATGCATTTCAATTCTTTTTTCTCCTTCATTCCACCTCCTTTTATTTTTACAGTAACCAATTCATTTCTTTATTTTATATGACCTTATGAAATTAATTATCATATATACAAATTGAAAATCAGACTAATAGGCCAAAATTACACATAAAACATACAAGAAAATTGTACTGTCAAGCTACAGATACATTGCCTGTGCTGTGGCATGCATAAACAGAGCTTTCAATGTTATTCCATAAACCAATAAAGTTCTGGTTATTTTTCAACCTTTTTGCTTGATATTCTCTAGGTTAAACAGTTCCTACTGATGTATGGTAACTTGCAGTTTCCTATTTCTTACCTTTACTGTTCTCATGTTGAATGCATATAGTACATTTTATACAGCAGATATTTATACATCAAACTTTTTGGTTACAAAATTTTCACTTTTGTTTTGCAATTCTTTATATTTCTTTCCATAGATTTTCTTTTTATTCATTGCAACTTTATTTATACTTACTTCTTTAAAGGTGAACAGTAGTATGCTAACTGCTTTAAAGCCTCTATCTGCTACTATTGTATCTCAGTCACTTCAAGGCTGGTCAGTGTTGGTTGTCAGTGTTAGTTGTCTTGAGAATTGGTCACATAGTCTTATTTCTTTTGAGGGTGAGAAAGTTCTGAGTGTGTTCTAGACATTGTTTTTAGCACTTCGCTGTGACCCTGAATTGTCTTTTTTCTTCTTAAGAGTGATGGCATTTTTATTTAAGCAAGCTATTGAATTGATTGTACTGAAGCCACAGGTGCCCTTTCTTTGGGCACAGTTCGAGTCAAGGATTTTTGTTTTGTTCTTTATTTAACCTGTTTGTCAAACCCTCATCTCCTCCGTTCTCAATCTGTGTCAGACATGTATAGTTCAGGAGTCTAGCTAGTACTGAACTACATTTACCTCAGAACTTGGGGCCTTTTCTACCAATCTATAGTTATTATTTTTCCAAATACTTCCCTCTAATTCTTCAACAGCTATTATTTTCCAGAATCCTATTCTCTAGATTTTTAGAATTGAGGTAGGACAATATTTTTTAAATCAACTTCAGTTTGTTCTAAATCCATAAAACAGAAAATTCAGAGCATGCAAGTCACTTGTTTTGGGTGGTACTGGGATTGGGCGCAGGGTCTTCACAATTAGCTATATCCCTGGTGCTTTCTATTTATGTTATGTTTTATGTTATGTTGTTATGATGTTATGTTATGTTATGTTATGTTGTTATGTTATGTTATGTTTGTTATGTTATGTTATGTTATGTTATGTTATGTTATGTTATGTTGTTATGTTATGTTATATTTTGAGACAGGATCTCACTGAGTTGCTAAGTTGCCTAGTGTGCCCTAGAACTTGTAACCCTTCTGCCTCAACCTCCCACAGTGTTGCAATAGTAAAATTTTTTGATGTTAGTGGGCTTTTTTTAAAAATATAGTTGTAAGTAGATATATTTAGGAGTTACACACTGATTTCAGGGACCAGAATTCTTTTTTGTTTTTTTGTGCTGGGGATCAAACTCATGACCTCCCGCTTGCCAGGCACGTACTTATGCCTCTAAGCTAAATCCCCGGCCCTGAGGGACTAGAATTCACTTCAAGCTAACTTGACCTTACATGTCATTAATATATATTTTAAAATATGAGATGCACTGTAATAATTTTATAAGTTTTATTAACATATAATTTATATATCATAAAATTTTATTGTATTCACTTACAAAAGTTCTGTTAGTTCATCTTCATCACTTTAAAACAATACTCTGCATTAACATCACTCCCTGTTCATCATCCCATCAGCTGTGTCCAGGGCCAAGGTTATTTTTATATTTGATCTTAGCCAAGATGCTGAGAAGTGATGCCAGCTTATTTTTTAAAGTTACTGTTCAAACATAGAGCTAAATATTTAGCACAAGGACTGTGTCCCATAGGAATAAAGTGCTTACTATGTTATCTGTTCAGAAAAAAGTTTTCTGACTCATGAATGGAAGCCAAACTAGTTTGCCTTAAAAATTGCTAAACTACTCTCTGAGTATGTAGATGTATGTGCCTTGAATATTTTGTAGCCTGCATGATCTTTGTGATTGACTGGCTTTGGTTTCAAAGTTGTACATGTCTCAGTAAGTCAGTCTTTTTATTGCCAAATAATATTCCACTTTATAGATACACCTCCTATTCATTTATTCTTTCCTCAACAGAAGTAGATTTGGATTGCTTGTATTTTTTTTTCCTATTGTGACTAATGCTGTTGTGAACATCCGTGCATAAGGTTTTATGTAGACATATGGGTTCAATGCTGGGACTGAAACAAGTAAAAACACTGCAAGTTGAATGTTCTGAGAATCAACCATTTTATTTTTCTTGAATAGATTCTGTGGACTGTTGCAAGCATTTGGTTAATTTCCAGAGCACTTAAAAAGACGATTTGACAATTACTTACCAGCATTCTCATTGATTTTTATGGAGGGATAGACTTTTGAAAGTTCTTACTTTTCCAATAAATGGAATAATTTAGAAACACTTGTATTTCCTAGAATCCTGATACTTGAAGCCCATCATAAAGCATTTCATAATAGAAATTTAAATGAATGAGATGAAAAGTTAATATAAATAAAATTTTTAATATGGTTTGTTTTGTCTCAAGAGATCATCTTCCCAGGACACAAGCTGGCCATTTTGTAGATTTCTATGCAATCTCACTTTTGGTGTAAATTACATTCCAAAGGATTTGTCTGGACTTTTAAGCTTTATTGATTACAAATTCGGATAATAAAGAATTATCAACATGTTTTTTAAAAGCTTTTAAGTTTTATAAGTTCTACATGTGTAAATCTTCAAACATCATGGGATATTGAGATACTTTATGTTTTTAAAATCAAAGATAGTAATGTGCACAATATTCCGTGGACGTTTTGGCCCTCACAGAATAGAACAGGTACCAGTGAGCTATAGTCCGTGGGCCAAATTCAGCCTATCAACACCAAGCCTGAACAGGCTCAGGTTTTTATGTTACTACTCAGAGGAAAGGCTTCATTACGACAGAGACCACGTGACCCACAAGAGATAAAATGTTTACTCTCTGGTCCTTTACAGAAAAGTTTTCTGACTCAAGGAGAACAAAACTCAGTTTACCATGGACATTCAGGGTTCTAAAGCCTTGGGATATATCTAATCATTAACCATGTTTGTAAGCAAGGCAGATTTCTAGATGCTGCCCCAGAAATCATAGCACGCACCATGACACTTGGCTTTAATTTGGCTTCATCACATGGGCTGATGCTCTCTTGATGCTCTTTTGATATGCTTTCTTAATGTGACATTTGCCTCTTTACACTTGGTCACACCTGTTGACATTAGGACATATTAACATATTAACAAGAGGCTTTTAAAAATTTCCCCTATTTTTTTCCCCAAGGCAGCATCACATCAAACATCCTGACCTAGAGAATTAAAAACAACCTGAGATACCTGATGAAGAAAGTCCAATTTAAAGTATATAATACATTTATATATTCTACTTGAAAAGTTCTCTGCATCTTGATTATAGACAACCATTAACATACACAAGTTTTTCAAAATATCCCATATATAATTTGTTTATAATTGCTTTTATGGAATTGCTTATCAGAAATCTATCATTAAATCTTCTCCAGAGGGTACAACGCAAGTGATCATATTGCTGCTATTATTTTGTGTGTGAAAGATTCATACTTGTTTGTATAATTATTTTCAGTCCTAAGTATTACATGTCTATGAATAAAAGCCAAATGTGAGAGCAATATCTCTTTCTGAAAAGGTCATTGACAGTAGGAAGGAAAACAAAAAATAAGTAGATTTCTTCAGTGTGGATGTCTAAGCTCTTTGATTCTACTGAGAATGACCAGGAAACATGTGCAGGTCCAATTCACTATTTGTATTTCCTTAAAGGATTGGCAGCAGATTAGTAAGCTAATGAAGAAAGAGGTCAGTAGGGGGCCAAATGAATGGGGAATTACTATACTACCCAATGATTCCTTTGCCATTACTCACCAGTGCCAAAGCACGATTATCTCAAAAATGAAAACAGTGGATTATAGACCATCCATTTTTGTTATTATGTTCTTAAATAATGATAAATGCTGTTATATTAATAATAAATATTTAGTAAGCTCTTACTATAGGTGCCTAAGGGCTAGGAAATATTTGCAAACACAGATAGTAAATCGTTACTGGCACCACATTAGAGTACATAGTTTGTCGAGTAGCTTTATCTGATGTATTCAGTGGCTTGTCTCATCATGCTAGTTAGATGCAACTCGAACAAGCTTTGTAGAACTGGCATTTGGCATGATTGAAAGTCTTATGTTTGGGGAATCTTTTGGACAAGTCTACAAGGTACCTCTGATTCTTTGGTCATTTGGCAAGTTTTCATCTTGGATGGCTTATGACCTTGACTATGAGTTTTCCTTTACTTTGATAGAAATATCTGTTTGCTAAATGGTTTGTTCTACATGTCTGTTACATCTTTGAAGTTTTGAATCAGTTTTCCATTTGTGCAATGGGAAACAGTTCTTCTAAAACGACATGTGGCAAAGGACGCTGCTATCATTCTTGTGATCAGCCTTTGCACTCATCGGTATCAGCTCAGTGAGTTTATCTTTCATCAGTACGTAGAAAGTAAATAAAATAATGACATTTGTATTTCCAGATTTTATGACCCTATATATGCAGGGGAATTTTCTAAGATTTCTTTGCTTACTTCTTATAAACAATAAGAATTATTGGCTTCCGTTATTGTGTTGATATCCTAGAGGAAGGAGTGAAGCACAGGGAAATTAAGGAATTTGCTCAAAATCACAGAGCTGGTAAGTGGGAAATTATGGTTCTTAGATTTGGGAAGAGAGAATTAATTAGAGGGAGAAAAACAAGTGAAGAAATATTGGTTAGATGGCAGAGCATAAATATTTTGCTGTGTGTTCATATTATCTCATTAATTATTAGCCTAACTTGCTTTCTGACTTGAGTATTAGATGCCAAAATTTTAGAACTGCCAAAATGGTTTCCAGAGAACTTTTCTGATATCTGTATCACTCCATGCAAGTGCTTTGTGGCCCTCAACAAATTTTTCGCATCTCTGTGTCTTCAAAAAACAAAAATTATCATTTTATCCATCTATCAGGGTAAGCTGGGAATTTAAACAGCAACTGTTTTTTTTATTTCCTTGGAAGAAAATCATAGCATAAAAACAAATTTGGGTTATTGTAATGACAAGTGTGAGTATACATTAATTTCCCCCTTATGTTCTTATTGCCAGCAGATGGAGGTCGAAATTGAATTGCTACTGACTGTTGTCCCTTGTTATGGCCTGTGGAGATATGACAATTGAGGAAGAACTTAGAAGAATGCCAAGTAACAGAGCATGAAGTAGTGGGTGTGACCTGGTGCCTTGGAAATTTTATGGCTGATAGCATTTGGCAAGAAAATAATGCACCTTCAATTGTAGTCTTGCAAATAGATTTCAGTATCAACCATGAGCCTCACACTCACCTCTATTTAGTTTTCCTTTTAATAATTGTGTTTGCTGAGACATATTCCTCTAAAACCTGTCTCACAGATTCCATTGAAAAGTATTCAATAATTGAATTGTACTTAAAAATTTTTTTTCATGGTAAATTTGGGCAGGGAGAATAGGAGCAAGACACATTACATTTCTTGTCCATCCTACTTTTGATACATTTCAGTTTGTCCTAGTTTTTGTCTGTTCATTTGACCAAAGATTTTTATTTAAGGAATCCTTGGATGACCTTTGAGTTCTGCCTGGCCCATTTGTACAGGAAGTATAATATTGTGCATGCTACAATATTACTCCCCACCTCATGTGAGAGTTCATTGCTTTTGCAAGATTCTCAAAGGGGCTTAGGACTTCAAAAAGCTTATGAATTCCTGTTTTGGATCTTTGGTTTATGGGGCAGTGAAACTTTGTATGTTTGCTTTAACGATTGAGACACAGCATTTTATGTGAATGAGAACAAGGAAATGATAGAGAAAAACAGCTTGGAGGGCATTACTACCTTGCCTAATCTTCATTCCTTGTCATGAATTATTAATCATGAAGTTAACACTTCATCTGATGCTTTGAAAACTCTCCCCCTGGTAAGAACAGCCTAATTGAATAGGAGGAAGTGGAGCAGGAAGAACTAAACATGGACGTTGATGGTTTCACCAAAAGCAATTATACACCCTACAGCCTTCTCCACCTGTTTGAAAACGCAAGGCCCACTAATTCGCATACCACAGGGGAATGGATGGGAAAGTAGAGGAAAAATTAAATTGCTGAGCTGCAAGCATCTTACCTTTCTTAAGAGAACTTTATTTGACTAAGGGGTATGCAGGGCCTAAGACAAAAGCAAAGGGCATAGAAGGGGTCTGATATACTGGAGATGAGAGTATAAGTCAGTCTGGCCTCTCTAGAGTGCAGTGTGGCAACATAATGAACACCTTAATGCAGGTAATATCCCTCCCCAGCATTTCAGTTGTAGGAGGTTTATTTTAGCAACGCATGTATATCTAAAAATTTGAAATAATTCATATCTATAATGGAATATGAAGCTGTCATTAGCATCACGATAAAGTCGTTTTTATAAGAAATTATATTTTGTTATAGTTTGTCTAAAGCAAGGTAATAAACCAATATATATGTATACAAAGCATAGTAAAATCCCACGTTGATATGAAATGCAATGCTACAAAGTCAGAGGTATACATCTTAAGAGCTATTTATATATCAAGTAAACATGGAGAGAAAGCCCTAAGAGGATACGCAGGAAATAACAAGAAACGTCCCATTGGATTGTGTTGTTATAGTTAATTTGAGTGTGTACATCTTTATTTTCAACTATTTTTCTATAATCAAGATCTACTAATTTTGTCCTTCCGTGTACTAAAAAGAGTTTAGACAAAATGTTTTTAGAAATTACTCAGTATTGCTCAAACAGCCACATGTACCAGACTAGGGTAGTCCTTGCCAATGTCAGCCCTAAAGGCCAGATTCCACCCCTCACATGCTGGAGCAAATAAAGGCAAACAAGGAGACACCTTTCCTCACTCAAGATGGCAGGGAGAAAATTCATAGGCTATTTCCCAGGCCTGAACCTCTTCCTTCTCTGTATACCGCCTGTCAAATCAGGAGAGTTGGCCACGTTTGAATCTTGAGTTAACTGTGTTCCTGATGCCTAGCCCAACGCTCTATCCATGAGCTTTCAATCAACACAAAATTAAATAAATGCATAAATACAGACCATCAAGAAAAGGACGAGGTACCTTAGTTTTCCAAAAAGGAAACCTGGTGAATTCCAAGACTAGGAGACAGATTTTGTCAAAGGTAGTCAGAACAGGACAGGCATTACCAATCAGGTGAGAAAAATGACTTAAAATTGGGCATGTGAGGATTTGGAAGTGCAAAACTGAGAGGAAAGACCACTGCAAAAACAGCTGAAATGCAAAGGCAAAGATGAGTTTTTGCAGTTATAGTCTACCATTACAAATGATATTACAGTAAAGTTGGAGGGACAAAGGTTGTTTAGGTTGCAGAGAAGTGGATTCGTGAATGAGCGAAAATTAAATCTGCTGGTTGATTTGAAAGGGAGACAGCATACAGGATGATTTTAGCCACAGAAACAAGAATGGCTGTGTGCAATGATTTCTATTCAACCCCCCTGGCTTCCTGGCCTAAGCTGATTATTATTAAGCATTTATGTGGCATTTCATATGTACAAGTACTTTACAATCATTTATTATTTATTCCTCAAAACGTGAGAAAGCCACAAATCAAGGGCAGGGATAAAGTTAATACAATTTTATTAAACAAGAGGGGTGTGCCTAGCAGCAGGCCCAGCTACAACCAGGGAGTGTGACCTCACAGGACAGACACAACATGACAATTACTTTTTTTTCTTTTCCATTGCAATTTACACTTTTAATCAGTATTAAGTCAGGTGGCCCTGCACACCTGGGAGAACTCCTGGGAGGTCAGGAACCTGGTGGGCCAACTTCCTGCCTCTAAATCTCTGAGACTGTCATCTCTGTCAGGAGAGCCTCCGCCCTTGCTTTCCAGCTTTCATTTTTCTGTTTCTCCCCTCTTCTTCTTTAACCCTGTTTTCTTTGTTCCTCTTCCCATCTCTTTATTTTCCTCACTCTTTTTCCCTTAGCTCCTTTTTCTGTTTCTCCATTTCTCTCTCTCTCTCTCTCCCTCCGTGTCTCTCTCTCTCTCTCTCTCTCTCTCTCTGTCTCTCACATACACACACACACACACACACACACACACACACACACACACGACCCAGGGAAGGAGCCAGCAGGCACAGAAGGTCATTTCTTGGTGAAGCGGCACTCCTTTACTGCCTTCTTCTGAGACGTGACACATGGAAAATTTTAACTTGATTTGTACAGGGAGAATAATGCCAGTGTTAATCCAAGCTGCTTGGAAGGTCATTTAAAAACCATTCCAGGTTGTTTTACTCCCACTGCTAGTGTTCTTCAGGCACTTCTCATAAATGCTAATGAATAATTCACCTTGGTAGTATAGACAAACACAGACTGGTGGTGTTATTTGGAAATCATTCAAATTGACTAATTAGTCATTTCCCTTAGATTTTATTTAACAAAGGAAAAGGGACTTTCAGCTATCTGGTGAATCATACATCATTACATTGCTAAAAACTTAATAGTTCACAGTAATTTGGGGTAGGGCCAACCTAATTTAGTGAAAAAGCCTGAATAATTGCAACATTTGAAAATTATATAAACTTACTAGAATTCTAGGCAAGCTTTTACTAGACAGTACACAAATATTATAGTTAGAGGTTTTAATAGCCACATTTTGAGGAATGGAACAGAATAATCTATTAATCATCTATGATGAATTGAAGGAAAAAACCAGGGATGAGTTTTCACTCTAATAATCTCTTTAAATACTAGTTTATGTTCATATTCACCTACTGTGTGTTAGATATACTATTCTACACAAAGAACTGACACACAGAGCCGAGAACCGATAAAATTTCTTTGCTTTTGTAGAAATTGGATTCCAGGTGCTATATTATAAAGAGAGAAAAATAACTGTTAGGTTAGGTCAATACATAACAGAAAAATAGGATGAATGGATTTCTTATAATGTCAAGTACAAGGCAGAAAAAAATAGAAACTGACTGTGTGTGTTTGAGGTACGGTGGGTGCTGTTTTTATAGGGCCCAGGAAGAGCCCTTAGGAAAGGTGGCAGAGTGGAGACTGGGCTACTGAGAAGAGGCCAGGGGTGTGAAGTTCTGCCCAAGGAGGTGAACAAGTGAGGAGAAAGAGCTCTCAGGTAAAAGGAGGTCTGTGTTGAATTGTCACATGCTTCTAGCTAGTGAATAAAAGGGTGCCATGGGACAGGGACTAACTTATACCTCCTTTTGCTCATCTAGCTCCTTATACTTAGTAAAAGGAATTTTTCATCTTGGTAACTGAATCATCACAATTCTCAGTGACTGATATGACTAGGCTGAGTTTGTTAAACTCTGAACAATGTGTCTCTCTCGTCTGAACACATTTCCTGTTTAGCCTGTAATCCTCTTATTCAGGTCAATAGATATGGGTCCCAAATGTACCGATAAAAATAAAACTCAGAGAGTAAAGAAGTCACATTCTTGGGTTTTTCAAATCACATTCTTGGTTTTCCTTTCAATGAAAGACTGACAATAATTGAAATAAGATAATATTTCATCCTGTATAATAATGTACATTCTCGAATTTTCTCACTTAAGACAATGGCAAGATCATCAAGTTGGGTAGACAGAAGATACCTGCCCTGTGTTCATCTCAACCCAACCCAAATTCCGGAAAGGAACAATGGAGGTCTGAATTTATCCACTGTCATTTTTAGAGCTGCAGTTTCTTTACCAAAGCTCTTTTCCATGCCGTATTCCCTCAGGAGGAAGCGAGGGTCTGCCCAGTTTCAATTGGCTCCCATTTCTGCTATTTCTGCAGTCAGCCAATGGCTTGAATTATAACACATATACTTACTGAGAAATATAGCTCAAGAGACATTTTTGTAGCCAGTTGGAGATGGATCGTGCAAATACTGTTGCATGATATGTTGAGGCTTTGAGTTTAGAGAAGTTATCAAAGTCGCAGAGACTAAATCAATGTTAGAAATTAGAACATAGCTCCACTGCTCTCTTTTTTTCCCCTCCACCTGCTTATCCCCAGTTCACATCAGTGTCCATTGTTCCTGTTCCACTGGGATTGGGAAACTTAGACTCCCCTCTGCATGCTCCTGAATGAACTTAGCATCTTTCCCCTAGACATTGATGTTTCTGCTAAATTTTAACCACTTCTTAGCATGTAATCACCTATGCAACTGTTTATTTTCCATGTTCTGCTTTACTACTGAATATTAATTTAATTTCCCCAAATACTACCTATTGAATGTGGTGCATGTAGCAAATTTTATTAAGGGTTTTGTCTCCGGAGAGGAAAGCTGGGATCACGGAATGGGTGAAAGGTGAGTAGATTACATTACTCTGTCTCATAATCCACTTATAAAAGAACGTTCAAGTGGGGCACTGAGGGAGTCTGAGGCAGAAGGGTTGCACCTTCAAGCCCCCCCTGTGCAATTTAGTAAGACCTTGGTCTGAATATTTCTTTTAAAAAGAGCTGTGAGAGTAGTTCAGTGGTAGGGTGCAACAGTGCTCTCCAATAAGGGAAATTCAGTTATGTTCTTTATAAATGCCTAGTTACTACCAATTCTACAAAATTTCTATTTGTTTATTCCATATAGCTTCATCCCCTCATTGTAATGAAGATGCCTTTATTCCAACCCTCAAACTCTTCCCTTATGCTTGCTTTCCTTCCTTCAAAACTCCTTTGATGTCATGGGTAGAATACTTTATCAGACATTCTCTTCCTTATAACAATTCAACAGAACATGCTTTAAGAATTATGGTAGCCATTGCTAATTTCCTGTTGTCTAGCTTTGAAGTCCTGCATTGCTTGCATTGTTTTGCTTTATTCTCTTTAAAATAAAATTAAAACAAAAAAAATCAGCCAAAAACAAAGGACAATGAGGAGTGTTTTACCAAAATAAATATTCCCTGAGACTTTCTGCAACTTGCTCTTAAACTTCCTGCTTTTCTCTGCAAGCAGAAAGTTCCACTTTTGGCATTGCTTCTTAATCTTCTCTCATCTCACAAGACAGGTCAGGCATTTTGGAGATTTGTGTGTGTGTGTGTGTGTGTGTGTGTGTGTGTGTGCGTGCGCGCATTTCATGTGTGAATACATGGGTTTACATACACGTAAAAATGTAACTCAGTTTGGAAGTTCCAGTCTGACAGAGATAAGTGAAAACACTTTTATGAATCTGAACAAACAAGTTTTTATTTTTTGTGACACTTAACCCATTGGTCACCTCTACATTTTAATGTGAGAATCTTTTAGGCAATAAAAAACACCGGCCTTTCTCTTTGTCCTCACGCCTCCCGGCTCCAAGGACGGTTTATACATGACGACTCCAAGGAATTGTTTCACTCCTCCTCCTCCGAAGAAGGAAAAGACTTCAAATGGTGCAATTGGAAATGATTGACTTCAAATTTTTAAGAAGTAAAGTATTTCAAAGGCCAGGAGAGATCTATGAATTTTTAAAAATAATGTACTGTGCTAAACAATTTATGAAAAAATAAAGAGTAGATAAATCCAAGGGTGTAATTTCACAGAATAATTTCAGCCGTGAAGTGGTGCAGTCTTGGCAAGTCACTCTCTTCCTAAAGGTGGAGAATGATGTGCGCTGCGCTCATGCTTGACCTCATTGCCTCCTCTGCAGGAAGATTCTGTGAGTGGAGGGTACTGATAACACACAGCGTTGGTTAGAGATTCTTTCATTCTTATTTTCAGGGTCCGAACTTCAATGTGCTTGTGTGTAGCCTATCTATCTGTGTGCCTATTATCAGAGGTGAGCTTAATTTAAAAATATATACCTACATATACACACTGACATTTATGTACACAACAGTCTGACTTTGCAAAATAGATACACACAGTCATTTCTTCTTGCAGCACAATCATGTATATAAAATTTAGCCAAAAGCAGAGCTTTTCTTGCTAAAGTGCGGGCAGATGCTGAAGAGAAAGTGGAAGAGGAAAATAGAACCTAACTTGGACTGCATCTAGCCTTTGGAGCAGCTTTCTGTAAACATGCTATGCAAAATACCAAAGTGGGAGGGAATTGTCCCTATATCCATGTGTAATAAGCATGCCTCAAAGTGTTTTTAATAACTATCCTGAATTTATTAAAATATACCTCAATATCTGCTTTGAAATCCTATTCATTCTAATAAACTACTTCCCTTGTGATTGCCTCTCTCTGATTCCATTAGTAAGAAAGAATTATTAATGCCTAAAATGTCCTACCAGCATGTATTCCTAAACCTCACAGTGCTGTCGTGATGTATTTATGACATGTGTGCTCCTGAATGCCAGAATTTTCTTTGTCTTTGTGTCTTTGAGCCTGAAACAGTACCTGGATCAGAGTTAAGCATGACCAGGGATCATGTTTCTCTTGGATTTTTAAATAAAAGATACCAGGCCTTATGTGTACAGCAAAGAGCAGGAAATTATGATTTGGATATTCCAAAAATATTTTTCCCCATCAAATTCAATTTGAATAGAATGGTGTGTTATCAAATTAAATATAATGTTTTCATTTATAGAATAAATTAAAATTATTTTTTCTTAATGCTTAACATTATATGTGCTTCACTGACATAAGTAAAATGTTTGAAAGATTAGGATCTTAGACCTGTCAGATAATTAGTGCTGGAATCATTGAAATTTTTTTTATTATTATAATATGTTTCAAATTAGAAATCAAAGAGAAAAAGTAGATATGAGGAAGTAATGAGATTAAAACAATCCTGTAATCAAAATTGCAGCTTCTTTATTCTGCCATCTATGTAAAGTAATGGAGAAAATGTGAAGATAATTATAAGAACAAGAGGTTTAATAGGTTTTAAAATCACAGGGTTGAAAATTGTCTCCCAAGATGTCTCTGTCATGAGCTGTTTGAATGAAATGTGGTTTTGCATTACACTGAATCAAGAAGGTGTAAAACAATGACATTTCTGAGGGATTTGGGGAAAGGGCATGAAAAATAAGGTTGACTCTTGCTCCCTTTGTTGTTTTCCGCAATCCAGTGACCAGTTTTGATTTGCTCTGAAGATCCTCATTTAATTCATATAAATTTTTTCTAATAGCATGAAATTTGGGGCAAGAGAGCTACCACACATAAGGGTGGGCCTCACTGCTGCGCTGCTTATGCAAACAGGACCCGGTGATAGATGGTTATAACTTGCCAGGAGCCTCCAGGTGGGGAACGGGAATGCACTTTACAGATTGCAACACGCCGTGCTATTCCCATTTCCTATTATTCTACAGAAAAACTAGGAACAAGAAATGCTTCTTTCTTGTTTAATAATTAAACAGAAAAGTACTTCTTGCAGATCCTTCTGAAGGAATCATAAGGAGATTTTGAAATCTCAGCAAAGAGAGAGCCCGTATTTTTCTTTTCCTTCTTCCTCTGATTCTATACCCTGGGTAGGATGAAGAAACAAGACAACCTGAAGTAGAAGATGACTAAGCCTTTAGACTTTATTTTAGCAAGTATGAAAACTGAGTAAATCATCAGACTGACTTCTTAAAAATGCACAGTTACAATTTAGAAAGTGAAAGTAGGTTTTTGAGGGGAGCTGATTTGAAGCATTAGCTACATACAAAATTCTAGGAAGTTCTAAATTAAAATTTGGATGATTTGGCAAAATAATCAAAATCTTTATATGCTATTCACTAGGATATATGAGAATATTTAATATTTACTGAGAAATATATCAATCCATTATGAATATCTTATTCTTTAAAAATCTTCTTTAAAGTTATATGTTTAATTAAATACTTACCATATGTATCATATAGATGCTAAAATTGAATTAATTTCTGTTATAAGTTATAGATTGTATTTATGTCTGTATTAGTCTTAATACCCCATTACACACACACACACACACACACACACACACACCCTTTAATCTATGGGATTTGGCAATAAACGAGAATTTTGTAGGGTGAATTATCAAATGTGGTCACCAGAATATCTGTGAGTTACAATATCAAATGCAAGCATTGAAGACCCCAATCTAAGTTGGGCAAGCACAGAGAAAGAGCAAGTACAATATAGTAAACACTTCTCTGGTATTACCCATGTTTCCTCAATGCCTGCTGTCTGGTTAACTGGTGCCCAAGACATTCTGATTCTGATTTTATTTAAAGTGATTCCTGACAAACTATAATATTACAAAGAAACAGACAACTCCATAGTTTTTGCAAGCTAACTTCCATATAGAGTGTTAGCATAAAAAAAGACTCACTAGCACATTCGTGAGTATTCTTGGTAGTAATGTTCATATTGCTAAAAGAAATCTAAATGCCTATTAATAGAGAAATGAATAAACCCTCATATTCTCTCACTTTGGTGAATACTCTGTAATAATAAAAATGAATTCAGAGATCTGTTATCACGTAAAATCTGTAAGATATAGTCTTTAGTAAAAAAAATTTCAAAAAAATCTACAAAATAATATTATGTAATACTAAATAAAACTAGAGAAAAATCAGTACCACGTTTAGAGAGTGGTTGTGAAAGAAATTCATCTTATCTATGTCATTGGTTACCTCTGTAGATGACACATGGTATAGAAGTTTGAAAGTGGCTCCCAGGAGGGCTACGATTTTGTTTCCAGTATTTTCATTTTGCAAGAGAAATGTGTTTGGATTTTATTTGTTTATCAAAAGCTTTCTATAAACCAATTGCAGGTATTGGAAAATAGTTCTGGGGAGCTGTCAAAATATGCTATGTGGCTTTTGTCCTGCAGGTCTTCAGATATGGCTCAGCCTCTAAGGAAAGGACAAAGCGACTGACCTTATACAAAACTCTACTCAAACCTGGAGCAGAATGTACTGCGTAAGAAGGGATGTGTCTCCTTTCCAAAGGAAACTTGTTTGAAAACATTTCACTTCGATATAAAACAGCCTACCTGTGGCACATCTATCTTTTCCCCTTTCCCAATAGTTAAATGTTGTTTTTACAGACTAATGAATGCAAAACATATTTTTCACAAGACACATTGTATAGGGTTGGATAAAAAAATGTAAACAATATATTATGGTTAGTTTGGGTGACTGGACAAAGGACTCATTGAATATTAATCGCCTTATACTGGTGAATCAGCAGTCCAAATGTTGGAAGGATGAATTGAACCAGGTATGTCATGCTTTATGTCAGTGGCTCCCAGGCCTCATGTGTTTGCATTGTGCATTTGTGATTGGTTCATTGCCTAGCGCTTGGGTTGATGGTGTCAGTTTTACATGTATTGTATGCTGGGTGGAGCCAGCATACAATGTAATGGCTGGAAGAAGGTGGGTCTCTCTCACCAGTTTCCAAATTGCTGTTTGCAGCCACCATTAACTGCAGCCCTGCCATGCCACCCTGCTTTGGAGCCAACTGAAACCTCTAAAAACTGTAAGAAATAAACTTTTCCTTTCCCAACTTTGTGCATCAGGTATTTTGTCTCAGCAACAACTAAAAAGTAACTAAGACAGAATTTGGTACCGAGGAGTGGGGTCATCGCTGTGACTATACCTGACCATTTTTTTTGAGAGGCTTTGGAAATAACCTGTGGGCAGAGTTTGGAAAGGTTCAGACATGTTGCCTGGAGGAACAGAGCTAGACAAGCTTAGGCTGTTCTGTAGAAGAGATTCTGGTCGGAATTCCTGAGACCAGAAGGCTGATAGAAAGCCTGATGGCAAAGATCAGGCTTGGGAGTTTTCTGCTGGGAAGAAGGACTGCATTGGTTGTTGCACTCCCCATGATGTGTGTTATGGCTTAGTAGAAAGTTTGTCTGCATTTTGCTCATGCCCAGAGACTTTGCCTGAGACTAGGATTAAGGGCAATGGACTGATTAATCTGGCAAAGGAAATTTCAAGGCATTCAAATGTTGAAGGTGTGGCACGGCTATTGTTGGGGGGGGGGGGTTAGTCAGATATATGTTGCAAATCAACAGCAAAGTTCCCAGCAGGATAATTTAAAATGCTGTGAGTTTGGCCAGAAGGAAAACTCCACTAAAGCTGTGGATTGTAAAGATAGAGCTGAGACTTTGATTGCTGAGAAGGAATAGAGAAATAAGAAAGATGGCCAGGGGACATCCCAGGAAGCAGTGGGTCTCCATCCTTTGCAGCCTCAAAACTGCAAAAGTGAAAGAATTGGCTCAGAGGAAAAAGCTGTAAAGCACCATGCTCCAAAATGGCAACAGAGGCCACATGAGGTTCCAGAATGGTGGCAGCCACAGTAGGTTCCACAATGGCAGCAACATAGAGAAACTTTTCCTTACAATCAGTTAAACAGAGCCCAGAAATACAGGCACTGGACCCCTATAGCCAAGAGAGAGAAAAGCCTGGCTACCGCTCCAGCTGGCAGCTAACCTTGATGGCATCCATATGCTGCTGATTTTAGGTGCAAGGAAAATACACAAATTCAGAGAGTAAGACAGCTTCCACCCTGATTGCAAAGGGCATGAGAGGCCAAGCAGTGTGCCCCTGAGAGGGCAATATGTAAAGATGTAAGGGTGAAGCCAAAGGTGCAGTTTGGAAAGCCAGAAGTTTGGAAAAGCCAGGAACATGGATCATCCAAGGAAAGCTGCAAAAAGGGAGCAGAGAGTGTTAAGAGAGCAGCTATGGGAGCTGAAATCCCTGAAAGTGCCCTGGAAATCCCTGGAAGTACCCAAGCCTTTTGGAGCTTGTAACCAGATTGCTTCAAAAGCTGAGCATGGAACTCTAGGACTTAACCTTTGCCCTGCTGGATGTTGGTCTTGCTTTGTTTCCAATGCTTTATATTTCCCTGTTTGTAACTTTTGGAATGGTAATGTTTATCTTGTGCCTTTGCATTTCAGAAATGTTTAACCTTGTTTCATATGTACAGGGGGTTACAATTAAGAGTTTGCCATAGGTATCAGAGGAGACTTGGGAATTGGACTTCTCAGCAATGCTGAGAATGTTAGGACTTTGGCAACTCTTGGAGATCGACTAAATTCCTTTTGTATAAAAGATGTGCATGTGTCCTTGGGGGCGAGCGGTGGAATGTCATGGTTTATGTCGGTGGCCCCCAAGCCTCAAGCCTTTGCATTGTGCACTTGTGATTTGTTCATTGCCTAGCCCTTGTATTGATGGTGTCAGTGCTACACCCATGTAGAGGTGGAGTCAGCATAAAATGTAATGGCTGGAAGAAGGTGGGTCTCTCTCTCTTGCCTTTTCTGCCTTGCTGTTTGCAGCTGCCACGAACTGTGACCCTGCCCTGCCACCCTGTCTTGGGGCCAACTGAGTATGGACCAAAACCTCCAAAAACTGTAAGAAACAAACCTTTCCTTTCCCAACTTTAGGCATCAGGTATTTTGTCTCAGTGATGAGTAAAAAGTAACTTAGACAAGGAACATGGCAGAATGTGTTAGTAACAATCCTTGATTTTAATAACTCTTCAGTAAAAAGCCTGGTTTATTTTTGTCCTCATCAATTGAGGATAGATTTCTTGGATATATGCTAATGTTCTCTAATTGAACTATAACTTTTTTGTCCAATTTGGAAAATAGGTTAATTGTTGTATTAATAGACAGGAAGCTTTTAGAAGACAGGGCTCTCTCTTTCCTCTCTTCTCCCCTTCCTTCCCATCCTCTTACTCTGCTCCCTTGTCTCCTTGTCTCCTTCTGTCTCTGTCTTAGTTACTTTTCTATCATTGCTGAAACAAAATACCTGACACCCAAAATTAAGGAAAGAAAGGTTTATTTATCTCACATTTTGTGGAAGTTTCAGTCCACAATCAGTTGACTCCCAGGCAGAGTGGCAGAGGGGTGACCCTTCATGGTGGTAGAAAAGAACAAAAGCAGCAAAAATGAGTACACCTCTTTTCCTCCCTTATGTTGTATGCAGGTTACCTACCCTGGAGCAAGTGTAGCATTCACGTTATTTCCTTGCCACAGGCTCAGGATGTCAGCAAAGTAAGGACCCTGGCTTCTTGCTGAGTTACTTAGTTAAACTTCTAAACTTCTCAAGTTGACATAAAGCATCAACCATTTCTCTCTATGTTTGTCTCTCTGTGTCTGTCTCTTTCTCTTTGCAATGCCTGATGATTGACAAATGAATTAATGTTTGAGTTAAATAAATATAATTCTTAAACTTATATGATAGGGCAGGTGAATAAAAGTTTCCTGATTTTTCTGTTATCTCAGGGAATAGAAATAAAGTTGAGAACTTCATCTGTGAGCTACATAACAATTTAATGTCATCATTATTATTTTGGCGACTGTAATGAAAGTAAATATTAACTAAATGCCACTCATTAGTCTCCAAATAAGGGATGTGATGGTGATGAACAAGTCACACAAGTAACTGAAATCACTACATGGCATTTTATTCTGGAGACTTCCACGAATCTAACCCTATATGCCCTACCTAATGCCTAGGAGTCTGCATGATTGCAATACTATTGCTAGTATGTTGGCTTTGATATATTACTTAGATGATACTAGTGTAGCGAAAGCCATGACTAGTCCTATGAAACAAATTTTAAGTGGAACATGAACTATGTCCAGCCTTCTTTTGAGTTCTTATGAATTATCTCATGTACTCTTTCCTAAAGAGGTAATAACCTGCTTATTGTAGAAAAGTTGAAGTTGCCAGGCAATTTCTTGTTATCATTTATAAATCACTCACTTTAATATTTACATAGGTTTTTTGGGGAGAGTACTGGGTATCAAACTCAGGACCTTGTGCTTGCCAAGCAGGAGTTGTGCCACTGAGCTAAATCCCTGGCTACATAGTTTTTAATGATTATATAAACTTCAAAATATCATTCTGAGAAGTCTTGTTTTTTTAGTAAGATAAATAATGCACTTACATATGTTTTTGTGACTAATATATTTGACCTTGCATTTGTCATGTTTCATAAAATTTATTATTTATATATTTGATTTTTTTCCCTTAGGTTTTTGTGTTTTGCCATATAAGCTATATCTTGATATTTTAAACTTCTACGTATGTTTGGAAGACAATTCATTTTTAATTCTGTCAATGATTGCATATTAGTTTATGGTATATGTAATGCATCTATATTTATTCATTTATCAATGATAAGAAAAACAGATAATCATTCTTTTTGATATCTAGTGGAAAATTTAGTGGGCTAGTCATTGTCATGCCACGTCCTAATAAATGTTAATAATCTATGGTTTTAGACTCAACCTATTATTATACAGTTATTATTTTTATTCTAGAAATCTTTGCATTAGTTACTTTTGGAATCACCACTGAAATTCATAAGCACTAGTACAAAAACAATTTATACCTGCTCCGTAAGCATATTTTATTATACAATCATATAATCTAATAAGAATAGTAATAAATAATATATTAATACGTTAATATTACATAGAGTGTTATCTAAAACACTTCATAGTATATTCAGTAAAATTCTCTCAGTAAGTACCTATTTTTAACTACATTTTCATAGAGAAAGACCTGAAATACAAAAACAATAATTTACACTGGTCAGTAAATTAAGTTGTTAATACCCAAGTTGAAATTTGAAGCTACCAATCATAAACCAGACTATATTGTACCACACATGAATGTTCTACTTATTAATCAGTTTTAATGGCACATTTCATTATTTCAACACATAATTGGAAAGTATATATGTGCAACAATATGTTGGATAAAGTGCTGATCGTGTCCTTGTTGCCTAAAATGTGACGCTGATAGGATTTAATCATAGAAATTCTGATTCTCAAGTGCAATACATGTTACAATAGAATTACAAAGTGCTAGTGAATAGCCCAAAAGAGCTGGTCTTATTTGGACACACAGCAGACACTGTCAAGAGAGGGAGTCTTACAGTGGAGATCTGAAATGTGAGGAAGTCAGTAGCCAAAATACGGGAAGGAGGGGAATATGACTGAGCAGTCACATTAGTTGCCATTTTCAAAGGGAAAAAATGAACATAGAAGATATAAAGAAAAAAGAAAAAAATGACAGAGGAAGCAAAAGAGAAACTTATACTTTGGTTACTAGAACTTGCCTCTGCCCTGAATTTTTGTTTTTAACTCCTAGAATTTTTGTAATTTAGCTCACAGGGTTTCTACTTATTTGTGGCTATTTATATTTACCTAGTGACATGAACTAGTGATATTTAGAGGAGTCACACTGGGGACTGGAAATTTGCCATCATGTTCTGGTGAAATTTAAAATGAAAATTTAGCTGCTAATAGTATTTACTATGTTTAAAAGGAAATTCTAAAGATGGTTACTCTGATTTTACATTTGTTGAGCTGTGGAAATAATAAGACACTCAGTGGAGCTCAAAACCTTGTCAAGTCATTAACATGTTTCTGTTGGTTTTTGAGGGACAGTCTCAGGAAAAGTCATTGGAATATTAACGAAAATTTTATGAGATAAAAATCTTACAAATAGAACAAAAATATGCATTAACCAAAAATAATGGTGAGGTACAATTTCCAAGGCTACTAAAATGTTATTCTGGTGTTCATTAAGCTGAGAAGTGAAATAAATACTTTGTAAAGTGGTAAATGGAATTTAGCCCAGTTATTTTCGTTTAGAAGAAACACAAATCTTGTTCTTGCTACCATCAAAAATGGAAACTGAATCTCAAATCTATGAGATGATAATTCAAGTTAAAGGATTATATTAAAAATATGAGTAAGGAGAAAAATTGTTAGTATAGTCTGAATAGAACACTAGTGTATAAATAGTCTATAAATATAATGATTGACAAGGGTAGAAATAATGGGCCTTAATATTTTTAGAAATTAAAAACTGGTAAATGTAATTCATATATATTAGCTTCTACCTTTCATACATTTGTAAAATAAATATAGTTTTTTTTAAATCAATTCTGTGGGCAGATGTTATTGAAAGCCTGATTTCAGAGAAGTGGTATAAACAATGAGGATACATATATCCAATGTGTAGTGAAAGCCACACATAGACTTATCTACTCACCTCACCTTCTTCCAAAATCAGAACTTCCATCCTTTCATAGACTATGAAAAATTTGGATGTGGTAGATAAAAATGGAGATAATATTAGAGAATATGTTAACATCTTAAAAGGGAGATAGGTTTTTGTCCTTAAATGAAACAAAATGTATTTCACTAAGAATAAACCAGGCCCATGATAGTCACTCAGTTAGAAGCAGGGGAGTTGTTAAAAGCATGGAATCTGGATTTAGACTCTCTTGAGTCCTGGATCTGCCATTTACTCATAAGCAAGCACTTTGCCCACCCTTCTCAGTTTTCTCATGTGCTAAAAAGGAAACTAAATATCTAACACTCAGATTGTTGCCAAGATTTAAAGAGTGTGAATGTAAAGCTCTGAGTTCAGTGGCACCAGTAGATTTTACAAAAAATGATTAGATAATGAAGGCTCCAACAAATGACTCTAAAATCACGATGATCATGTAGGAGGAAAGCCTCAATTAAGTGGAGATGTGTAATCATCCCTCTCTCTCCTGCTCTCTCTCCCCCCAATGGTTGCTCGATATTCTTTAGTTGGAAATAATCGGAAACTAAAAGCTGTCAGCTGAGATAGCAGCAAGAATGGCTGTATTCGCTAGGAGCAGGAGGAAGACCCAGGATGAGTCCGTAGTAGCGTGTAATTCAAAACTGAAGAGCTGTTAAGCAGTGAGAGCCAAAATCAAGGAGCTGAGCCATGGGCTGTCAAATTTGAGGAGTCTTCTTTCTCCCTATTTGTTCCTGATACACGGTTATTGTTTAAGTGCTTCTCAACACTTCTTTCTCCAGGAATAATTTATCCACTTGGCCTCCAGGACACTCTGCTCTTAGTTTTCCTCCTACCTTGTTGACCGCTATTTCTCAGCCACCTCTGCTCAATTACACATTATGTTCCCAACTTTGGAATAAGAGATTCCCTTAGAGCACCTTTTTAAGAATCTTTCTTTTCTTTACTCTGTGCTCAGTGCCTAGATGAGTGTTTTGAACATGAGCCACACATTGAAAGCCCACACTGACACCTCAGCCCTGCCTTCTCTGGTCAGTCACCCACGCCCCCATCTGTCTACTGGTGTAGTTGATCAGTATCTCAGGCTTCCAATAGGATGCATGGTTCCTCCTCAAAAGTCGAAACCTTCTCTTTGTTAGATTACTAAATTACAACTTCATTTTGTATTCACCTAGGTCCTCAAACTTGCATTCATCTTGGTTTGTGTTTTTCCTTCATATCCTAAGTACAATGGGCCGAAAAATTTCTATCAGTTCTACACTCGAACATATTCAGTAAATTACCTCTCTCATTACTTCTACTCCACTCTTGTCTTCTTCCCTCTCTCAGCCCCATCCTAGAGTCCAGGACACTGTGTCCCCTCTCCTGAATTATTACCACTGTCTTCTAGATGATTTTCCAATTGCAATTATTGTCCCACTACCATGTGTTCAAAATAGCAAGTAAAATTTCCTTTTAAAAGTAAGCTAAGTGATATCATTTCTTGGCTCAAAACACTCCAAAGTCTTTATTATTACCTAGAATAAAACTGACAGGCATATACTCGTCCCCTCACTTGCTATCATTAGCCTTCTGTCACCTTCTTAGTCATTCTTTTCCAGCCTTGTGGCCTGCTTTGTTCTTCTAACACTCCGTGTCTGCTCAGGCCCTTTGAAGTTGAACTTAACGCTGTCTAAGTTGATGTTTCCCTAAATATCCACAGGACATGCTTGCTCACTTCATTCCCGGGACTTCTATTCAAATTTCATACCTTCATAAAGGATTTTCCTGGCCAGTTCATTCAAAATAACATTCCCTCAATGACCTTACCCCATTAATTTGCTTCATAAAAGGTAACATACCCTAGGTTATCACTTTGTTTTGTTTGGTTCCCTGCTATATATATATTTTTTAGCACTAGGGATTGAGTTATACTCCCAGTCTTTTTTTTATTTTTTATTTGTAGACAAGGTCTCGCTAAATTGCCCAGATTGGGCTTGAATTTGCAATTATCCAGCCCCAATCTCCAAGAGTATCAGGAGTACAGACATATGTCAACACAAACACTGGTATATTCTTGATACCTTGAAAAGTGTCCTGTTTATCATTGGAGAGATGTAGACATTTATTTAAGGATGGATGGCAAGAAGATAAGAAGACAGCTTTATCCCATCAGTGGGAAAGGTGTCTTTCAAACTTTGATAGAGATTTTTGGAACAAAAGCTGTGTCACTTGACGAGTATTTTGAATAAAGTCTATTCCTAGTAAAGGTGCAATAAACACCTGATTTAAACTAGCTGCCTTATGGCTTTCTAAAAAAGCTATGTTCTTCATCATAAAGGAGAGATTTGAGGGTCATGTTCATTAAAGTAAATTTGAAAAATTAAATTTACCCCACATGTTGCTCCTGAAATGCTTGCACATTTTTCTAAAAAACATATTCTGTTATTTTGGGAACAGAATCTCTATATATTAATGTAAGATTTTTGAAGCCAAAAGAACTGGCTTCCATTCTCCCTGTGTTGTCTACTCTGCCCTCCATATAAGTCTTGCTAAATAAAGTGAATCACACATATATTAATAGGAAAACAGTTGTTGCAAAAGCAGTATCAGCAATAAATAATAGAGTAATATATTTGTGTCTCTGCTGATGAGCTTTTCAACTCATCTTTGCCTCATAACATTTGTACATTCATGAAAAATAGGGGAAAGAACTTCAAACTAAGAATGAAACACCTTTAGAGGATACTAAGTTAAAATTCAGATCATTCACACTAGACAGGAAAATAACAGAGCCAGAACCTTGTTAATATTTGTTTAGAAAACATTTTTCTGTTTTTTGGGGTGTGTGTGTGTGTGTGTGTGTGTGTGTGTGTGTGTGTATTCTAACCAGATTCTCTCTCATGGAACCAACTTTGTCTGTCACCATATTCCCTGGCTGGGCTCCTTTGTTCTTTCACCTTGAAAGACTTTTGTCTATTTTCCATTCTTTCAGTCTCTCAGCTGTCTCTCAATTCATGCATTTCAAATCTTCCTGACTCCAAGAAACTACTCCTTATATTCCCATTAGGTCTTCATTTTAGCCTTTTCTGGAGTGCATACCACTGGTAGCCTTGCCATTGCATTGAGCTTGCAACACTCTTTCTGTGTGTGTGTGCATGTGCATGTGCGTGTGCACGTGTGTGTGTGTGTTTGTGTGTGTGTGTGTGTGTGTGTGTTTGAGTATCTTGTCTTACCCAAATGAATTTGTAGCTTATTGAGAGCAGATGGAGGGTACATAGGCTCATCTTTCTAAAAATGATACGTGTCCCTGAAGGCTTATTAGGGAAGTGGGCATGTTTGAGAGTGAATGCTGCATGATGCTGATGGTGAAGATCTTGAACAGTGCAGTCAGGAACTGCTACCTATTATTTTATTTATTTATTTATTTATTTATTTATTTATTTATATTTGCTGAGTATAGATGCAGTGGAAAATAAAAAAAAATGTCTTTCTCAATGGCTATTGCAAAAGATTGAAAGAAGTAATACATAGTTATTTGAGTAGTTCAGAGCCTGGCAAAGAACAAGCTCACTAAATATTGCCTGGAGCTATGATTGACAGAGCATAAAGTTAGTGATGGCTCATATGCAGCCATTGTTGAACAAGATGGAACAGATGAAGTTTAAGGGCTTGTGCTACTCCCTGCTGTAAAGTCAAAGAATGAAGTTGGGTGTAGATTCAGACCTTAATTCAGCTCCTCCAGTTTCTAGTTGTCTGTCTTAAAGATATTTTTGAAGACTTTCACAGTGTTGTTTTCCTCATGGAAACATTTATACTTGTGTCACAGAGATGTTAAAGGATCTTCTGATGCTACCAAAGAGTCTTCAAAGAGTTAATAAATGCAAAATTTTAATGCATTTCCAGGACTGATCCCTCCTTAAACTACAATGAGTGGGTTAGGTAACAGGCCTGAATTCAGATCTTGTGTGAATCACACCACTCTGCAGTCCTCTTTGAACACAGTTAAACTACTTTTCCCAAGCTTCCTTGCTCTTAGAGTAACCAGAAGATTATTTTGTCTCCAAATAGTATGTGAACAAAAACTTTTAGGAATAGCCTATAAAAACTAATCAGATTCCATCCTGGGGTTTCTCTCCTAAGGGCTGAATCAGATTGTGATAGTGCACACACGCATAGTGGAATACAGATTGCTGAAACCTGGCTTTGGAAGTGACCAGATAAAAGCTGCTTCAACAACTGAATGCCAAGTTGGGAATTCTCAATGAATAAATGAGCAACTTTCCTTTCATCAGTCATTAAAAGAATCTTGTCCCTCTGTTACTGAAGACTGTTGTGTTCTAATTAATGTAGGCATCTTGTACTATCCTTTAATACTGTGCCTACGTCATAGATTAAACACTTTGTGTCAACTTATGATAACATTTCAAATAGCAGCAAATAAAAGCATATTGTTTCTAGGTCTAGTGATTCACAAGGACAAAAATACCATCTTTTTCTTTTTTAACTGTAAGGTTAAAATTTTATTTGTTTTCTTACTGATGGTTTACTTTTTGTCTTTGGAGTATTCTTTCTCATGTAATTTATTCATTTTCTATTAGGCTATTCATTCTAATTATTTGGGATTTGAAAAGCCTTATATGTAATAATTATTATCCTTTTGTTATATTTTGTTGCTTTTTGCAACAAATGCATAATAGCATAGGTTTAGTAGGTTGGCAAATATTTTCTTCATGGATTCTTTTTCATATTTTGTGGTTTAGAAGTCCTTTCCCATTTTAAGTTTAGAGATACATTTTCTCTCTTCAGAAAACAGTTGAGGAGCTGAACGCACACTGCCCTATTGCTACTTGCTTTCTATACTATCACATTCCCTTATTTTCCAACCTAACATTGATCCCTAGTATCTTTTTAAAATTCAGCAACTTTATCTTAGTCACTTTTCTAATTAAACATTTGGGATCTAAGTGATCTGAGAAAAAAATTTCTGTCTAATATTCTTTTACTTGTCAGTATATCTCTCATATCTCTTCAAGTTCTTTGTTTAATTTATTAATGTTCTTTCCAATCCTTTGAAGATTTCATTAGCATGCTGTTTACCCCTTCAGATGCTATTAGTAAAGATGGTCCAATAAAACAGTTAAACTGATCCCCATTATCTGATTAGGCAATCTGCACATTCCAACCTGACACCTTCCTATATTATATTCATTCCATGTTTGCTGTATTTAGATACTGTATTTAAGATCTACACATTCAGCCAATTTAAATTAATTTAGCTATCAAGATTTCACAAGATGCTGTTTCTAGCACTTTACTGCATGCATTATCAAGACACAAGATCAAATAATCATCTACCACATTCCCTGTGGCTAATGCAGTCTTTGTAATATCAGCCAAAAAGTTTCTAGTCTAATCTGTTTTATTCTTTGAGAATTTAGGCTACTTATTACTAGTGGCCTTGTTTTCTATGAGCTGCATTGCCTCTTAAGAGAAGTATCGATAAATATTTCTCAATATAGGGCTAAGAATATATTATTGAGAAGGTTAATTTAGCAGGAACAATGTAAGCAAAGGAACAGTCTAATTCCAGTATCAACCAATCATTCAATCAATCAATCATTCAACAAGTTTTTATTGAACCAGCCATGTGCTCTGTGCAGTTCTGAATAATGAGGGAATATAGACATATAAAACATAGTAAAGGTTTTAAATAAATGTTTGTTTAGTTACAAGTCCAGAAGCACAACTCAGGGTAGTTAAAACACCAGAGAAAATTTATAGGAAGAATCTGGATTAGTTCACAGTGGAAGGAAACAGTACTATAGCTATAGGACCATCACAAGTGAAACAAAAACCCAGACATTGTCGCCTTAAAGTTGCATTTCTATTTCTCTTTACCTTTTATCTTTAGATGTTGATTTCATTTTCTTGTCATTTATTTATGTTTTTGAAAAAGTGTCACATGATCATGGAGGCTGGCAAGTTCCAAGGTCTCCAGGGAGGGTCAGCAAGTTGGAGACCCGGAAAAATGATGGCTTCACTCCAGACTGAGTCTAAAGGCCTGAGAACCAGCAGAACTGATAGATTTCCCCAGAAAGATCAACAACCTTAAGACTCTGTGTATTAGTCACTTTTCATTGCTGGGACAAAGTGCCTGACATGCACAATTTGTAGGAGAAAAAGTTGATTTTAGGTCATAGTTTCAGATGTTTGAATGCAAGATCAGTTGGCTCCCAGGCAAAACTGCCCACTTTCTGGCAACCAGGAAGCAGAGAAATGAAGAAGAGTTGGAGACGATATGCCCTTCCAGGTTATGTTCCCAGCGGTCACTTGCTCCTATGAGGTCCTACCTCCTAGCAGCCTATTCACCCACGAGTCCACTAATAGATTATTCCCTCGATTAAGTTAGTGCCCTATGGACTCATCAACTTTCAAAACCCTACCTGGGATTGCATGAGTCTTTTGGAAGACATTTTCTCCAAACTGTAACATCTGAGAAGAGCTGATGTTTCAAGTCCAAAGAGAGGAAATAGAACAAATATTTGAGTTTCAAAGCAGTCTGGCAGGAAGGATCTCATTCTTTCTTATTATAGGGAGGATGAACCTTTTTGTTTTGTTGAGAACATTAACTCTTTGGATGAGGCCCACTGAACCTAGGGAGAAAAATCTCCTTTACTTAATCTATCAGTTAAAATGTTAATCTATTCCAAAAATACCCTCATACTAACAAATTTAGAATTTTTAGATTTGACCAAATATTCATATTTTCTGTGACCCATTCAAATTGACACAAAAAGTTGAAACCATCAAGAACATATCTGATTGGAAAAATAAAGAGACTGAAAACCTTCCCTTCCTTTCCAGCTCCTGTTTGGAAAATCCTCAATAAGAACTTTTATTAGCTACCTTATGGACAAATGACTATAACTATCAGAATGCAGTATTATTAGTGACCCAGCATGGTCACTTGGTTATTTCTGTGATGGAAAGGACGAGGTGAAATACTTTGACTAGTAATCTTGATTTTCAGCAGACACATACAGCTAAAATTGACAAGAGACATTTCCTCTAAAGAAATGGTGATAGAACAGTAAAGCAAAGCCAAAATAATAAATAGCCACCACACAGATCAGGCTCTGAAAGAGCATGTAAGCTATTTAGAGGAGCAAAGCCAACACAGGGATTCATGAGCAGTTTATAATGATGTATCCCACATTGACATACCCAAAAAGTGCACAGTGGTGCATAGAATAGAAAAGTCCAGAAAGCCAGTTATAATCAGGAAATACTTCATACTAGAGACAGAATTCAAACTGGGCCTTGAAAGATTTAGATGTAAGTAGAGAGATTAGCCAAAGCCTTTGAGGTGAGAAGAATGAAGTTGGATTAAGTACAACATGCTGTTGAAAAGAACTTCCAGAGCAGAAAGAAAGGAGGTGGTATTATTACTAAGGGACTTGAGGAATGACTTGTGCAACATCACCTCATTAACTTCCTTGCTATATCGACCTAATGTACAAAATACTTGCCCCATCTCCTTTCTTAGCTGACATTTAAGTGTTTCCTTAAATTTCATTTTCCTGTAGTTAGGGTGACTATCTGCTAAGTAATTCAGGCTGGGATATTTCTGAATTAAACTGGGAATTGGTTCAATAGTCTTCTCAATTCTCAGCCCCCACAGTCTTCCATCTCACCCAAAGTTCATTATTATCATAACTCACATGTAGTGTTCATGCTAGACGTCTAAACACGTACTGTAATGTCTTGTCTTGTTCTCTTCTAAGACATTTGTCTGTATTGCATCTCACTTTCTAGTCACTGTGGTACAGTGGTACATAGTTCACCTTCTAAACTTGTGACCATCTAGAATGACCTCTGAGGACTGAATCCGTCTTTCTTTATCTCTACCATAAATATTTTCAATCTTTTCCATTTGGGGAGAATTCTCTCTGAATCTTAGAAAAACATATTCAATTTTTTTCCTTTGGTCCTGAATAGCATCTTTCTTATCATCTTTTTATTCTCCATTCTTGATTTCTAATTCCCTTCTGGATTCTATGGCAATCTTTCATACTACGAAGTCTAATAGGTCATATCTTAACAAATTTCTGCTTCTAATGCACGACTATCACTTTGTCCCACCATATTCTTTTTATTCTTCTTGATCCTTCCTACTCTTCTTTTGTGTCTATTTGCAAACTCTTTTCTTAGTTGTGATGTTCTTTCAGGACAAAGAACTTACTATATTTTCTGTGTAATCACCCTCTTCCTCAATTTCACCTGACCAATTATTCTGAAGTCTCCAAATCTATGTTATTAGTTTAGAGCCCTGTTCTGGGTTTCAAACCCAGATATCTATTTTTTGTAGATTCAATTATGTGAATATATCCTTAATATTTTAACAACAATAAGTACAAATTTGAATTAATTACCTGAACCCACTCCTCCAATACATTGCTTAGCTTCAGTGATCTCAGTTACTCATGTTAGAAACCAACAAACCTTTCTTTGATTTTCCGTTTTGTCACTAACACGCTAAATGTATCAACGAGTATTGTGAATTGAATATCCAGAATATTTAGCAATGTGTTCCCTAATCTAATCTCCTTTGCTATTTCCCTAATTTAAGCCTTCCTTACCTTTCCCCAAGACTACCACAATTGCCTTCTGAATGGCTGCTTACCCTGCACTTTATCCATTAAACATCCTCCAAGTTTATTCTTCAAGTGGAAAATGAAGATACTTATCTAAGATTCATGTGTTTTTACCTCTTCTGTTTCTCTTTCAATGCCATCAATGACTTTTTCAGTTACTTTCATGTAATTTAACTTCGTGTACCTTCAACAATGGATACATGAATGTCTCTGTCTAACCACCTTAATAGGGCACAGAACTTATTTATCTTTCTGGCTTTACTTTCTATAACTGTAACAGACAGAATAAAATATAGATGCCCATAATTCTGTTCCTTACACCTGTGCTTTTCATAAACACTATAAACTTTGTGGGGAATACATCTTCTCCTTTACTTTCCCTATGCTACTCTACTCATAAATGTAGGTCAGGTGTCATTTTCATCCAAGAAGTCCTTCCCAATCATTTCCTGATTGTGTTAGTCACATGTATTAGTCAGATCAGTGTAGAAACATAAACCATTTAGGATATTTCAAGCAGGAATGAATTTAATAGCAGAAATAGAATGGTTATAATATGGCTACCAACATTTGTGCTGGCCAGGAAAACCTAGCATATATGGTAGAGACAAATTAAGCTCAAAGTCCCTGGTTTAACATAACAATGTACTATCTGTCTCCTCTTACTAGAATATCCAATGAGAATCAGTAACGAGGAATTTACTTTGGTTTGTAGTCGCTCAGAGACCCACACTGGCAGTGATGGTGCCTATTGAACCTTGAATTCTACTGCAGTTGGAGAAAGAGATCCTGCAGGAGCCCCGCAGCTTGTCCTGGAATTAACTCTCACTGTGGCTTTTTTATGCCCCGCCTTGCTGTTTGTAGGGTCCCATCAAGCTATATGTGGACTTTTCTATGTGCCCAAAAAAGGGAGTTGGACATTAGAAGGTGCTGCCTTAAAGATGTAGAAAATGAAATGGGGCAATAGAAGAATTTGCTCCACAGTAGCACCAATAACACTTGGCAGAGTTGGGGTTCAGTTAATATCGTTGTTTAATGCTGCTGCTGCCCCTCTCATTTGACATCTTCTTCTCAGCTCCTTCCTCAGTGGGACGTATATTCCCAACTCCTCCAATGCTGGGATTGTCTGGGCCAAGCGGTGGTGAGGAAAGTGACAAATGCTACTTCTAAAGAGAAGAGTCAATATGCATCACCCAATCGCTCTTTCCCGTGTACCGTAAGTGTGGCATTTCCCAAACACAAGCTGTACCTTCAACTTAGAGTGAAATGTATATGGAGAAGAGCTTAAGGCAGTGGACATACCATATTTAGTATGAGTAAGATGTAAACTTCCACTGTTGTAAGGCATTCCACTGTTGTTGTTTTCCATTACTTTAATCTAGCTTAGAATTATTTAATAAATACAAACCATGAAGAACTCACAAAATTCAATGAAATGTTGAGAATCCTGGATTCAGAAAGGACTGGAATCTTAGTTTGGGCCCATGGGGCAAAAAATGGTACACATGACATTAAAATTAGAATGATTTATATCAAGCATCTTTTGATTATGTCTCCTAAAGCAAAATCTAAATTCCCAAGGAAGGAGAACTGATCAAGAGGAGAGATGATAGAGATAGAGATAGAGAGAGAGAGAGAGAGAGAGAGAGAGAGAGAGAGAGAGAGAGAAAGAGAGGCACTTACTGGTTCTGATCCATAATGGTCACATGTTCATTCAACCTTTTCCCAAAGAGGTTGAGGGTTGCTGGAGGACAGACCAAAATAGCTGGCCGTCTTCCTGGGATTGCAAGGAATGGGGAAGTGGTAATTCCCCAGAGCAAAAGATGCTAACGTCCGAGATGAAGGCTAGAAGTGGCATCCCTAACAGCAGTCCATTGAAATGGCAGTAATTACTCATCATTGACATGCTTCCTCTATCTCCTTCTCTCTTTCATAACCATGTAAACCGTCTCCCCCCTCTCTGCTTCCCAAACCAGGCATCTTTAATAACCTTGCAGAAGTCTTTTATTTGGCAGTGCTCAGCTTCCCGTCCCCTCTGCTCAAATCAATGGGAAAAAATAAAGATAATCTACATTAATTTGGTTGCAGTTGTTTTAACATCCCCTGAAACCTTGAAGTTCAGCAGTACTGGGCCAGCTTGAAGAAAACCTTTCTGACAGGAAAGCGAGTTTCAAAAAAAAAAAAAAGTTCCCCAGTTTGCTAGGCTTATAAGCCTAGGGCAAGTTTAATTAAACTCAATGGAGCATTTTAAAGTGAAGAAAAAATTAGGACAGCAAGAAAAACGTGTTGATTGTTTCCTAATTATGCTGTGGACTTTCTCTCTAATGCATCCCCCCTCCTTTCTCTCCCTAAATGAAATAACTGGCACGTTAAGTTTGCACATAGAAGATTACATCTCAACCAAGCATTCTTCCCAGGCCCAGTCCGCTGCATTCCACAGCACCACAGGGCCTGATTTTTAGAGACTTTCATGCTTTCAATAGAGACATTTAGCCAAATTCTTAACAAGAGAGAAAAATTCAAGGAACTCATTAGATTCTATCCGTTCCCAACCGTTTTATTAAGAAGTTCTCTTTCAGTATGGATTCCAATACCATAAAAGATACAGCCAACTGGCCACTCTGGTTTTAAACACGTGGTTAAGGTTAATTTACTTCCCTATTTTTATTTGTAAGAGACATACATTAACACAAACTAATCAAGTAAGATAGCCACACGTTGATATAGTCACATTCAAAAGCAAAGAAAGACCAGCAGTTACACTCCATTTTTTTCAAAGATAATGGCTCACTATGAGTCAGGCATTTACATGATAGTCTTGTTATGAGTAAGTGTATAACTGACATTAAGATTTGAGAAATACAGTTATGGTTCTTGGGGACTCCAAGGGACCTGGATGGCTGGAACAGGTGGTGACAACCATAGCTGCCAAAGATTTGTAGCAGGTCATTAATGGTGAAGAATAACTCAATGTATAACTCTCAAGGCAGAGATTCTCTGAATCATCAGCCCATGAATTAAAATTCAACTTGTCTCAGTACAAAAGCTGTTACAAAATTAGTAATCTAATTAATTAATTAATTAATTAGATTACTCTGCTAAGTTTGCATGTAAGAAGACTGTTAACTAAATACCATCTAGCAGAGAACACAGCAGAAGTAACAAGAAACTCAGTAGTTGGGATATCTTGAATTTGAAGAACACTGATGCAATTCTGAAAAGACTACTGCAGAGTGCGAGGTGCAGGCTGCTCCCTACATTAGCCTTGTATGGATTCTCAAAGGTCAGTAGAGAACCACTGTACTGAGATCATCAGCAGTTTCCCACTATCCTTCTATCCAGTCCATGTATCATTCTACATGTGAGCACTGAGTATAGCCTGGCAACTCAACACAAATTAAAACCTTAAATATGCGTATGGTAGCTTCTTCGGAAATCAGCAAAGAATAACAGTAAAAAAATTGGACTGAGAGCAGATGGAAACCCCAGGTTTCCCACAAACAGTTCTGTGAGTGTGGCCAACAGACACGGTTTCCCTGGGCTTCAGAATTCTTACTTGTCAAACATGGGTATAAGATCAGAAGATACCTACATCCATTTTAATGCTAAAGTTACTCACTGGAACATCATGCACACCAGAGCCAAAAATATTAATTGATTCAACATTTAACAGATTTGATGCTTCAAATGGATGGTCCCTAACAAGGAAAAAGCCAATTCCCAAGCCTGATATTTGACGTCTTGAGAACTTTGCTTCCTTCTCTCCACTTTTTCGTCTTACTCTTCAAATGTTTATGAACTTTTCTTTTATTTCTTAAATGGGAGCTCCCGTTAGATCTCAACATGCTTTTAAGACTACTTTTTCATCTCTTTGCTAGAAATGTATTCTTTGCTTATCCTCTAACTCTGTAATCTCCATCTTGTAAAAACTCATCCAAATTTCACAGCATAGTCAAATGCTACTTTCCTCTAGGCCTTTGGAGATCTAATTAGAACTCTGAACAGAAGTGAATTTTTCTCTTCTGTTCTTTCCTTTGCTTTCTCATACTAAAATGTAGCTTGCATTACCTTAGAGTTCAAGTTTCTCAACCTCAGTACTATGATATTTGGGGCCAGGTAACCCACCCTTGTAGGTTGCCTAGCATCTGTGTTGTTTAGCAGTATTTATGGCTTTTACCCTCTAGATGCCAGTAGTACCAGTCCCACCCGTTGTAATTTCTCTGGGCTTTGCCAAATGTCCACTAAGAGCAAAACTGCACTCTGGTAAGAACAAGATATTTGTGTATCTATTTTAGCTTCTCTTCTCCACAGGACTCAGGACAGTACGTGCTAGCATAAATATTTGTAGAAAGAGTGAATTAATAAATCATTGTTGAATAATTATTTGTATAATGAATGGATTTCTGTCAAATCATTACAATTCAGTTATCTGTTCTGTTAAGTCCTGAGTTAAAAGAAGAGGCTAACATTTGTGGTGGTTGGCTGGAAAGACTGCAGGCAGGGCTGATATTTACCTAAACTTCCTTTCAAACCTGCACTCTGTGTGAACTTCATGCTAAGGAATAAGCAGCTTGAACTTGTCGTGTGGTTTCGCTTTACATTCTCACTAATATTGACCTCATATCGTTGCTCTAGTAGAAGGAAGTTGGCCTCTTCTTCATGAGATGGTTTCTTTGTGTTTATGATGCTAACTAACCAAGGCTGAGAACAACATCAGGAAATAATAGGCCTTCTATTAGGGGCAAAGGAGAAAAGATTTAGGAATCAGAAATTGAGAAGACCAGGCCTGCAGTAATTGTTCTGCAAATTCATTTGTTTCCTTGTAGGTTATACCTTTAAGATAAGGTAACGTATTTAAAATAGTGCTTGTTTCAGGTGGTGCAGACTTTATGGTCCAAAAGTAATATACTGGTTATCCAGGCTTGGTGGTGCATGCCTGTAATCCCAGCGTTTGGGAGGCTGAGGTAGGAGTATCACAGAGAGTATAAGGTTTGCCTGAAATACATACTAAAGCCCTATCTTAAAACAAACAAACCAAGTGCTTAAGGGTCCTCCATTGAAAGGGGCAGAGTATAACTGACCAATGCCTGTGATACTCTTTCATGGTCAAGGTCTGTAAGACTTGCCTTTACATCACCAGGAAGGTAAAGTTCTCTCTCAGAGACCTAAGCAACTCTCAGGCACCTGCCAACAACCAGGACCAACAACAGAGCGAGGCTGCAGAGAAAAATCTAACAAGTTGTATGTCTGTAGCTCTTGTGGGATTTCAATTAAAAACAAAATGCTAGCTTGTTGAGTCAGCTGTTGTTTTAGATTATTCTCTTCTCTTCTATTACCAGAGATAATTGAGAACTGACGTAGTATTCTTTGCAGCAAGATTAATGCCTGTTCTCCACTTAGTGCTCCTTTTCCTTTGAGCTTCAAGCTCAGTCACTATTAGTTTCTTCCACTTCCATTCTTTCAAGAATTTTATAGACATCAAAAGGAAATCATTCAATATATATACACTTAGGTCTTCTGTATCAATAGTATAACAAGAACAACAGTACAGCTCCAGTAATAATTATGATTCCCACCAAAAGAAGTTAATGTTTCAGAGGACTTGTGACATGCAAAACATTTAATAGAGTAACACTTTTCAGGTGATGTTGTAGGTCACTATTATCATTCTGAAGTTAAGTGCTTAACTAGTTTGATAAATGTCTGATATAGTGCAGCTAACGATTGGTTAGATCTAGGATTTGATTCCAAGTAATTTCGTTTTAGGAACTGCTCATAACAAGGCATTCCCTTTCCTTCATCATTTGTGACATGACACTTTTGCTAGGCAGTTATTCCTGTGAAAGAAAAAATCACAGAGTCTATATAGTTCTATAACAGCACAGGCCTCCCAAAGGTGATCCTCTCCTTCTTGTAATGTCAAACGGTTTGCCTGAATACAGTAGCTGTCTTAGTTACTTTTTACTCATCGCTGAGACAAAATACCTGATGCCCAAAGTTGGGAAAGGAAAGGTTTATTTCTTACAGTTTTGGAGGTTTCAGTCCATACTCAGTTGGCTCCAAGGCAGGGTGGCATGACGGGGCGCAGTTCATGGCGGCTGCAAACAGCAAGCAGAAACCAGCAAGAGAGAGAGACACACCTTCTTCCTGCCATTACATCACATCCTGGCTCCACCCCCTAGCAGGGTGTAGCACTGACACCATCAATCCAAGCACTAGACAATGAACAGTCACAAATGTACAATGCAAATACATGAGGTCTGGGGGCCACCTACATAAACCATAACAGTAGCAGATGTCCCACAAATGCTTTATAACTCATTCATTGTGTGAACATAGAGTTCACATGGGTTAAATCTTTGAGATTTTAGAATGCAAGATAACTTGTGGACAAACTTTTTTGTTCATGTCTTAATTTTTGTTTCATTGCAGGTACTGTTGTTAATTTTGCAAAAGAGAAAAATAAATGCTGTGGGTGTTTTTAGGATGACTGATTTCTGGAAAGGGAAAAAGAGATCCAGAGAGAATTACAGTCTCACCTGAGCAGATGGCTAGGTGTAGCAGTTCTCATAAACCATGCTTGTCTCAAGCCTGACCTCTGTCGCAGTCATGGAATCAAAGTCTGTGGTGCCCTTTTTTGGTTCCTACTTTGAATCTGGCCCAGGTCAATAGCCAGTAAAAGGAAATTGTGCTGAATTATCACAAATTTTATTTGTGCTGACTTGTTGGAAATAAGGCAAGACAGATGAGTTGCAGCATCTGCACACTTGATTACCCCCTTCCCCAATTTTTCCGAGGCTTCATTTTGGATCTCTATGCTACAGCATTTTAGCTCTAACTTTGGGCACTGAATCATGCTCCAGTGTCCCATCAAGCATCTCGCTAATGTGATAAATCCATCCAAAGTCTTTCTATGCCATCCTGCACGTGACAAATGCAATAACACGTCAGGCTCAGAATGATACCCGTATTAGGCAGACACTCCCTCTGCTGACATCAGGTGTTTCTGCTTTATCTGAAAATAATTCACTGAATAGATAATTGGTGAATCCCCAGTGGGAACAAAACTTGATTCTGTCTGAGCATAGGTTACCGAGTGTACTACCATAAAATAATTGATTTTGTGATATATTAAGTGGGGACATACTCAAGACTACTGAACTTTTCACTTAGGGCCTCGGGCTGAAGTTGAACTAGGCTCCCAAAGGTGGAGAACCCATGCATGACTCGGGCAGGGCTTCACACTCCAACAGCCAATTTAACTTTCATTTTCTTTATTAATCTAATATGTTCTACCTTTCACCACGCCGTGATGCGCAGGGACTTTCATTAAAATGGTTGAGTTGCTATTGGAGATAATCACCAAAGGCATGTGTCGCAAAAGTCGGGAAAATCTGAATCATTTTTTATGCTGTTGTTTTAGGGAAGAGGTTTCAGACGCTGATAGGAAAGTTACTCTAGCTACAGGGCAAATTTAATTTCGTTTTTAGAAACTTCTTTTAATCCTATAATAACAAAAAATTAAATCAGTGCTGACATTTTTTGTTGCCAGAAGAAGGTAGTAAAAGGGTAAAGAAATAATTGTTAGTTCTGAGAATATAATTAGCAACTTTAATGCTTTAATCTAAAAAATGCATATTTTGAGCCTGGGTGAATGATTAAAGAAAAGATATTGAAAGTCTTTGAAATCTCTGTGCTTGTTTTTAATTGTGAGTTATGATCACTATAATTAGCTCATTTAGTACATTTATAATGTAAACAAATATGAATTTCTACAAGTTCAGGGACATTTCAGGGCAAATAAGTTTGACATTCTGAACTCCACCTTTCTGTATGAAGCCTTTCACCAAATATCTGGTAGATTTTTTCTTTAATGTGTTGGGGAGGTAGATGCAGTTAGAGAAACCAGGATCCACCGCTGGCAGACGGTGTCAGGGTTGAGGTGTGTTTGGAGATTTGCAGCAAAGTCGTGGTAAGAATCCTCACGCGTTCAGCCGGCACACTTCCTCCTGCCTAGAGGGGAAGGCTTGACTGTCCATCCGTGTCCTTCCATCAGAGCCCAGGTCAGTGTGAGGTAGGAGCCCTGGAGGAAGTGTCTGGTTTCAGAAGAAGGAAAGCTCTCTGGTGCTGAGTCTGCAAATATAGAACCTGACTATCCTGCTCTCTGCCTTGACAAAACATGAAACCTCATTATTATGCACTAGAAAAGGGAAAAGGGGGAAAAACCCAGAGGGATCTGGGAAATGAACTTTTTGGGGGTCTTATTTCTCTCAGAGGGGCACATTAAAATTCTCTCCTTCATTCATTAATGTGAATACAAGCTGCCTGAGAAAATAGCTGATGGGACCTCCCTTAATGAATAGTGGGGCTTTTCTATGCTCTGGAGGCTTAAAATTGGGTTTCATACCACTGAGAATTTCTCTCTTTGCCTTTTCCTTCTCTCTTCCTAAAACTGAATGGTTATATTTGCAGGACTCACCTAGGCTGTGACCTGCTTGCTGCATTCACTTCTAATCGCTCATTTGATTAGACTGGGCCACCCACAGGTAAGTGGGAAGGGCTGGTGTGAGAGGTTTCAGAAGTTTTCCAACAGTATTTGAAAGTTTCTACTCTTGTCAATCACATGTGATCAAACTTGGTCTTGCGAAGTTCCTCTGACTGCTTGGTTTTGGATAAGTTAGACATGAATATAAAAATCTTTGCTCTTGCTTTCAAGAGAAAAGAGACAGGGCTTTTACTTTGGTTGGAAATCAAATTAACCCTTTCTCCTTTTCTTGACATGTCATCATTTGGCTTCTTTTAGGGTTCTGGTCTCAACTTAAGTCTTTCTCCCGTGTGCCTCAGCTTTTGTGCTCAGCCTCCTCATTCCACGGCACGCGTGAAATTCTCTAACACTTACTGCCTGTACCATCCACTGAAGCTCTTTTCATGGGTCATTTTATTTTGTCAGTTGTTATGGTTTAGATATAAAATGTCCTCCCAAATTCTCTTGGTTATGGAAGGGTCGTAGGCATGCTATGCTCATCAGCAGATATGCATTTTGATTAGTTCAGCTGCTGAACTTGCTGCTAGGAGGTGAGGCCTGGATAGAGGCAGACACGGGAGCTGGAGGTGGAAGTTGCAGATGTTGGATATTTTGTCACAGCTACAAAAGTATGATTAAGACACCTGTTGTGTTCCTAAATCCATTCCTGAGTTTTCTGAGGAAAGGTACAGCATTTTCTATGTGTTTATGTCTCTAAGGCTCAGCAAATAGTAGATATTTAGCTACTCTTTTGTGCACATGATGATCACTGATATGTGGCCCTGTCTACCCCAATATGCTCTTTATGCATCCCAAGGGAAATGAGGATCACCATTGTGACCTTTAATTGCAATACAACGACTTGACAGAATTAAGAAAAGCAGAATAGTAAAGCACAATTCTGGGCATATCTGTGAGGCTTTTCTAGATGAGACATGCTGGTAGACCAGCAAGCTCAGGAAGGAAGCCTCACCCTGATTACAGGTGGTACTATCCAATAGGCTTGTAACCTGGATAGAATGAAAAGACAAAGAAGTCAGCCTACGTTTGAAACGTTCCATTCTTCTTGAACAGGTGGATCTTTTGTTAGTGTCTTGGCCTATGGATATTCGACTTCAGTTTGTTTAACCTTTTGATGTAGATTTGTACCAGTGGCTTTCCGGGGAGCTTCCCGATTTTCAGTCTCAGATTGGTGCTCCAGCCCCAGTCTTTTTTGTTCTGCAGCTTCCAGTTTCTTGGCCTGAGCGGCTACCGATTCTCATCACTCTCTAGCCTGTGTGTGGCTGGTAAACTTGCCTACTAAAATCACTTGCAGAATATACAGATATAGATAGGTGATAGAATGAGAGAGAGAGAGAGTGACAGAGAGAGAGTTGTTGATATATTGATACAATGTTTCTGTTCCTCTAGAGAACCCTAACTGATACAGTCATGATTCTCAGCCATAATTCCAAAGCCTGGATGACATTTGTTTAAGACTGGCAGAGAATATGACCAATGGATGAAGCTCTACTAATCCAGACAGTTTGTGGTAAGAAGAAAGACACTGAGATCTATTTGCCCAGGAGATTCAAGAATGAGGTAGCAATATTATTGCAAGTTTCAAAGCAGCCTGTGGATCAGCCCCAAACAGATGCTCCCGTCCTCAAGCTGGGAACATAGAGACACTCAGCAGTTGATGGTCACACTATTCCACACTAGTTGAAGAATAGAAGAGATTTTTCTGACAGGGATTTGGAAGCCTACTTTCAAGGATATTGAGTTGTGGTATTTTGTTATTGTTGGTGGTGGTGGTATTTCCTCTGAAGAATTCTTTTAACTTGTGGTATTTAATTTACTTTTTATTGGATCCCATATAATTTAAGCACACACAAATAAAAAAGAACACCAGTGTATCATATTATTTAGAACAAGATTAATTAACAAAGTACATACAGAGAGAGGTAGAATGGTATTCAGGGTCAGAAAAAGAGGAGGCAAACATTTAAGAGCAATGATACAATTAGCTAAGGTTCCAGAAACAACCCTGGAGCATGCACAATTCATTTGTTTAATATTTATTGAGTGCCCACTATGCCAGGTATTATACACTAGCCACAGTTTCCTCCATTCATTGTTTAACATTGTAACATTGCTGTATATACTTATAAATCAATGAAATTTGTAGTCTCATAGACTACCCAGTATATTGGGCTATTTAAAAATTCTGTGGCATATTTATAATCATGATATTCTGGATTTCACACTACTGAAAGTGCTCCACTTTGTCAGTAATTTTCTACCAATTTGCCAGTGGGCTTTTAAAAGCCAGATAAGTTTTCTCAGCAGGAACCAAGGAGAATTGGGTGATGGTAACACCAATATGTGTGTGTGTGTGTGTGTGTGTGTGTGTGTGTGTGTGTGTAACAATCTAGCTGTTAAAGTTCTACCTTGAACACTGTGTTTCCTATTTTGTATTGTAAGGAAATACTGGGCTGGTTGAAATTTAGCACATGTGTCGTAAGGAGTTAACATTGTACAGCCAAAGTGAGCAAACTAATAAAGGAAAGGAGGTGCTTCCTCTGTAGGATCAGATCTGTTACTTGTTATTTGGTTCTGCTGCTGAAGGAGAAAAATAAGTCTTGGATATTACAGCTGTCACTGTGACATCTGTTGTTTCAGGATCCGTGACTGCTTCAGTCACCACCTGACCCAGATCATCACCATAACATTCTGTCCACTATTAAACTGTGAAAGGCCCTTGCCCTCCAGGTGGTACTTCAAGGTTGACATACCAAGGTGTTTGTCTCTGTCCCCCTGACTGCCTCTCAACTGAAAAATACAGCCTCACTTTGTGCAGAATTGATGGCAAACTAAGTCTCCCAGGGTTCAAGGGGAGCAGCGGAGAGCAAGAGTTCTTGAGGCGTAGCCCTGTTCTGCTTTTAATCACTTGTCACAAGTGCTGGAGAGCCTCAGAGCATTCAGAGGTGTCACTTTCTGCTCTTTGTTGGTCATGGCTGTCCTCTTCCTTTGGAAAGATGACTCCAGCTATTAAAACCACAGTGGTACATGCACAAATTCCAACTTGAAAAACAGGTGGGTAAAGGATTATTAGTCTTTCTGAACCCACAAAAAATATTTTACTTTTAGAAAGGACCTCTAAAAGATTTCCACCTCTAATTGTTTGTGTCTGGTTCAAGTCATTAATGGCATTAGTGGTTACAGATAGTTTAGATGAAAAGTTGTCACATGATGAAATAAGCGATCATCACTTGGGTCAGGCCTTCCTACACATTTACAGGAATGTAATTATGTAGGGTACGTGTCTGTTATAAACAGCTTATCTTCCAGGGACTCATTCACTTATTTGTTCATTTATCCATTATTTCATTTAGAATCTATTTACAGTGATTATAATGTATTCCCTATGTTGGGAACTCAGGATAGAGCAAAAGATGGAGAATAGAGACTGACTATTCTCTCATGGAGTTGAGCTTGACAAGAAAATTCCAATGTTCATAACTACATTTGTGCCACAAGGGTAGCACAGATATTTCCCATATAATTGAAATATACAGAATACCTGCCCACTTCTGGCCACCTAGCCACTTGACAGCAAGAAGCAGTTTACTTGCATTATATCACAAAGTACCAGATGATCTAACTCACAAAAGAATAGAGGAGACACGAGCTGCTTCTTGTCTGGTGTACCTCAATTTAATTTTTCTTTTCATTTCTGTATAATTTACTGCAATAAGCTAGCCTAGCTCTTATACTAGTTAAACATGGGATGTTATCCAAGTCCCCTAACGTTTTTAACTTTGATTTTCTCACATGTAAAATTCTTTTAGATGATGTGTATTTTTTTCTGTTTTAATATATATGTATATTTTTATATGAGTTTTACACTCATAGCAAAATTAAGAGAAAGGTACCCGGACACAGACCCCATACAGCCCCTTTCCGCACACATGTGTGGCCTCCCCTCATTATTAACATTGCCCACTCAAGTGGCACATTTATTAGAGTTGATAAACCTCCATTGACACATCTTTATCACCCAAAGTCCATAGATTGTATTGTCCATCCTATGGATTTGGACAAATGTATGACATGTATCCACCATTATGCAGTTGTCTCATATAGAGTGATTTCATTCTAAAAATCTTTCATGCCCTAAATATTCTTCTTTCCTTTCCCGCTAACCCCTGGAAATCACTAATCTTATAGCATCTCCATATAGGCTTTTTCAGAATGTCACACCATTGGAAGCATGTAGTACATAGCTTTTTAGATTGACTTCTTTTGTTTAGTATATGCCTTTCTGTTTCCTTTATATCTTTTCATGTTAAGATATTTTCCTTTGACATGAAAATTGTAATATTCTCTTTCGAACAAGTCTACTTCCTTTTTAATTCACCGCCTTCAAAATGCCCCAGGCATTTGCCTTGACACCACCTGGCATTATGGGTCAGTAAGCAGGATAGAGGGAAGACAGGGTCCAGGCTGCCCGAGCAGTTTGAGAGCCCTGAGCTGCCTGCTCACCTGGAGAGCCCAGTAGTCCGTTCTGGACAAAGATACATTACCGGACCTGCACTATTTACTCAACTCAGAAAGCTGCAGCAGTCTAGGCAAGAGAGAAGGCAGAAGACTGCATTTGATGGCATCTGCCATTGCTTTAGAGATTTGGATTTGTTTTGCTGTGTCTCTCTTTTTCCCTTTGCCTAATTGATAACAGTGTCTTCAAACTTTGGTAGTTAATACCAAATGAGTGTTGGCATCTTGTACGATGGCTTAAATGGCATGTACCGAGGCACTAGTGACAGGGAGGAAGAAGGCACTGAAAAGTAAATCTCAGCTTTTATGTTTTCTGTAAAATAAAAATTAGTCTAATGTCTAATTAACTAATAAGTAGCAATAATTATAGAACAACTAAAAAAAGAAAATGCAGAATAACATTTTTTAAAAATATAGGCACCTTAAAGTCTGTGAACACTTATTCCACTGAATCTAAATTTTTGACCTCTACTTTGGTTGTTTTTGGCTCCTTCTTTGCATGAACATTCCCTTGCAAACAATTAATATTCTGAGGCTTTCAGTGAGCAGATCAAGTATTGCGGGAATTTGATCTCCAAAGGCCCTCTTCAGAAGACGTCTGAAGCGGCAAGACTATGAGCAAAAGTCGAGTTCTGTGTGTGGTGGGTTAGAATATTTTAGTTTTTTTTTTTTTTTTCCTGAGAGCAGAAATCTGGAAAAGAGCTGCTCTCAGTTCCATTTTCTCACTGGCTGGCTGGTCCCACACATCATAGTTTGTTTTTTAGGCCTTTCAGATATTTAACTATAAAACTGGGAGGGCGTTCATTTACACTGGTAGATTATAAAGATTGTTTCATGGACTATCACAATTCTTTTCCAGAAAAATAATTACAGATTTTGTTTTATAATTTTCTGATTGGGATGGGGTGGGATGAGAGGAAGAAACATATGTTTGGGGAATTTCATATTATTTTTCAAAGTTTGTACTTAAAAGCTACACACAGAGTTCTTGATTATCTCAAGGTGAAGACAGGCTCGGGTTACTCACAGTGACAGCCTGTCAAAATGGACATGCTGCAGAAGGGCCAGGCAGCACCAGGGAGCCCAAGGACTCACTCCACAGCCTTGAAGTTACCCTGAGGGATGGAGATAGAAGGAAGGCGAGGTGGAAACCGGGAACAAGGCTCAATAAGACCCCAGTGACAGCCTGCGGGTGCCCCCATTGTAGGAGCCCCTCTTCTCTAGGGTGATTTGCATACGCAGACTGACACTTCTACAAATGCTCACAGGCCTCTTAAAAGAAGAGGACTTTGTGTTCTTCGAGTAAGCATTGGAAAGTATCAGGTTCATCTCACCGGAGACCATAAGGATCTGTTGTTACATGATATGTTCCTGGGTTTACTCAGATCTTACAAGACATAAGAGGTTTTAAAGTGCATGCAGTTGAAGGAATATAGCAGTGTTGATGTATGCCAAAGCTAATAAAAGGGAGGAAATCAGCTAAACTCCTTAAAGAATTAGAAATTTTGAGTGTCTAGGGCTGCTCCACCTAATACGTTAACCATAGTGACTGGTAAGCCTCTGAAATGTGGCTGGTCCAAACGGAGATGTGCTGTCCAGTACTATAAAATACAAAACAGATTTTGAAGAATTCATGTAAAAGATGACAAACATTAGTAAAATTTCATGCCAAATATGTCTTAAAATATTAATATTTTGGATGTGTTGGGTTAAATATCTGATCGTTAAAATTATTTTCACTGGTATCTTTTCCTATTCTTTCATTTATCTGTTAGAAAACATAAAATTACATAGGAGATATGTGGCTTACATTTGTGGTGCATGTTATATTTCTATTACCTTCTACTAGCTTAGAAGATATTTGCAGACAGAAAACCTATGCATCTGAAAGTGGGAGAAGAAAAGAGAAATATTTATGTGAAGGATTTAAACTTATTTCTAAAATTAATTGGAACAATGTTACATACAACGTATTGCATAGTTCTGGTCATGCCACAGGTCAAGTGGCACATCTTAAATCCTAATAATGTTTTTCAACAAAATCTCATTTACTATCCTGACTTGGGATAGGAATATCACATACCTAATAACATGAAAGAGAAGTGAAGGAGTATAAAGGAAGAGTTAACACTGGGGAATAGAGACAATTCACTCAATATGTAAAAGTACTTTTCAGCATCTCCTACAATTAGAGAAATTCAGAACAATTAAAGGATTTGGAAATCCCTAGGGATTCACTTTAAGAAAGCCTATTGTTTAAAAAAAAAAAAACCCTCAAGAGAGTCAGAAAAATACACTGCTGTAATGGAATTTCGCTGCATTCTAGGTAATTTACAACATGCTCAAATTTTTCCTCCATTTTCTCCAGAGGAGTTCTGTAAGACTTGAGTCTTCAAAAGAAATTCAATCTATATTTCCGTATGAAGCCACCTCAACGACACCTCCTACTTTAACCCCTCACAACACGAACGGCACCTTCTCTGAAGACTGTCCTATATCACTCTGTGATTCCGTCCTCTTTGCCCATTGCTGCTGAGATGTCTTTTGGTCCCAATGTAATTTTTTCCGTCATGGAGAAGGCTCTGGATGCATTTATTTGCCCCCTCCCCAAGACTCGAAAATGTATTCCATATTCAGGCAAAGTGGGTAATTAAAACAGCCTAATCTGCATTTACTTGTGAGCACAGGCTGCCCCTCCTCCCCCTCAGCCCCAGAGGTGGGAGGCTGCGGCTCTCAAACCCATGGCCAAGAGCTCTGATTGGCTGGTGGACAGTTCGGACAGGTGGAATAATCTAATCTGGAATATTGCTCTCCTCACCTTTTTTAATAAACATTTTGCCTCACCACAGACCTTAATATAACAGCAGTAAAGGCAGGAGAGGAAATTGGAAACATGGCCAGGAGTGTGCCTTACAGTTCATAACAGCCCCGAATTGTAACTGTTTATTAAAACTAACACCCTTTTGTGAGGTTGTGGATCAAAATATCCAGTGATTTCTCTTCTTTGATATTCCTTTTATTTCTTTTTTTTTATTTTATAGCTCTGAGTTTGTTTCGGTTTTAGGGTTTAATTAAATTTCTAAAATTGTTTTTGATTGAAACATTGAGCTGAAAAAGCTACGTGCCCACACTTTGGCCCCTTTGAAACTTTCCATCGTTTATTTCCATTCGTAGGCAACACATGAATGGATTCCCTCTTGAGCAGCAGGGACAGGAAAGCGTTAAGGCAGGTGAAGGCAGGGAGGAGTGAGGTGACCGGAGAACTGCCTCACAAAATACAATTAAGGGTCTTTCTCAGGTCTGGGGCTCTTCGGTGCTGCCAGGGGAGAGAGGACCAAGCACAATGTTCTCCTTGTCCACCTACCTCCCTTTTGTTTCAGCAGCACTTTGGCTCCCACACATGCAAAAGTTTGAATTTCCTGTTGGCTCTGAGGTGAGATTTATAACATTTATTAAGGTTGCTATTCATTGTGAGTTTACTGGGCAATAAGCCTAAGAGCTTTACGCGGTTTAATTGCTTGTGTTTATGAGGGGTTGCAAAGCTCCCCACCAGGTCACTGTCAGCCAGGTTGGCCGAATATGGACTCCTTGGTGTGTCCAAGGAGCATGTCCTCATCCAAAGGGAAGGTTAGGTGAAGACTGAGGGCTAGAGAGGAAGGCGGTTACCTTCAGAGATTGGCTTGCTGCTGTGGTCCATTTGTCTCCTGCTCATCTTTCTCATTCTGCCTATGGTTGTAGCCACATTTGCATTTCCCATTTTCCCCAGGAAGAAAGGAGAGATGATCTGAAATAATAGGTGATGGTGGTGATGGCAGAGGTTGTGGCAGGAACAGAGGTAAACTCATGCTCCAAACACAGTCCAAACAAATATTTTTACACGTACTGTCACATTTAACTTTCACTAGTACCCTGTAATACAGATTATTTTCATAATTTAACAAATGAGTAAGTGGAGACTTTGAGAAATTAAATAACTAGCTGAAATCAAAAAGGCTTGCAAATGGAAGAACTGGGACTTAAACTCTCTTGTAAAGTGACTCTGGCCTTGGCTTGGTTCTCCGCAGTGTGCTGACTCCTGCCTCAGTGGCTCCGGGAAACTCCTTTAACTTACATAGCTGGTTCATTTTGGGTCAACAAGACAGTAGAAACCATAGCATTAAACTTTGGTTTTTAAGATGGTGGGGTTTCCTTGTCACAAGAAGTAGCTTTCCCACAGTGGGCTTGTGACTTTGCAAACCAAGGAAGCCTTCCAATTCGGGACTGGGCAAGAGCAGGGTAAAGCTAACTCAACAACACTGGATTAACACGATTCAGGGCTTGCTTCCCTAAACTGTGACATCTTGGCATGTTGAGTAGGATAAGCTGAAGGAGTCTAAGAAGTTGTTAAGTGCAGGAAGAACTCTGTTTCTCCCCTGAAGCAGGTCATAAGACCCTCAGGAGAGAGTTCCAGAGGAAAGGAGCAACCTCATTGCCAAAGACTGAAGAAGGACAGGAGAAGTCATAGAGAATGGACTTTGCTAAGTTCCCCTTAGTTTTCTAGGTCTAGCTCATCCCCCTACCCTTCCCTGCTCTGTGATGACTTTGTCCACTTGTATCGCTATCCACTCGTCATTAAATCTAGTATGGAAATATACAGCTATAGCCATTTTGTCGGTTCTTCATTTTCTTATGAGTTCTCCCATGTCATAGAAATCGTGTATTATGTCACTATGTAATCTTTTCTCTTGCTAACCTGTCTTTTGTTGCAGGGGATCTAGTCAAGAACCCAAAAGGACAGAAGGAAGAGATAGTTTTCTTTTCCCATAGGGCCAGGTAAGAAGAAGGAACATCTCACAGGCTCTGAGAGTGGCAGTTACTGAATCTACTCTGTAATTTGATGGCAGAGTTGGGAAGAAAGAGAAACTACAAATAGTTCATTTCTTCCTTCCTTCATTTATTCAGCAAATATTTGGGCTACGGGCCCGTGCACTACGGGCCAGGCACCAAGCTAGCCTTTGGGAAGCTGGCTACTTCCGTACTCATTCCACCCACTGTGCTAAGGTGGGTAGGATGCTCTGTGTCATCAGAGCTTTCTCAAGATTCCCCAAGGTCTGGCACACTGACAAATTTCCCAGACCACTTTATAAGAGATCATCTTACCATGAAAAAAACAAACAACCGAAAACAAAGAAAGAGGCAGAAACTAAAAGAGCTATTAGGCAGGCAGGATAGTTTTCATATGCAGTAAATAAATCAAAAATATCTATGCATATCAATCAACCAGTGTGGTCCAAATTGTCTGTAGAAGTTTATGATTGGGCTTCTCACAGGCAGACAGCCTATTGACACAGAGAAATAAGCAGTTGAGCCATCATTGTTGGAAATGTATTGTTCAGGACATTCGCTAATTTATAGATGAAGCAGTAGAGAGAATCAGATTCAGTTGAAGAATAAATTGGAATATTTTGGTGCATTTCTCTTAAAAAAAAAGCACTTTAAAGCCAATGTATTAAAATGATAAAGTCTTAAAGAGGGGTCCCTTTTTTTTCTAAACAAAAGATATGCAAATTGCGATTCAAGATTTATATTATGATAAAAACTGAAATACAAAAGAGTCATTATCCTGCAAAATGTAAAAGTACATTCTTCATGAGTCTATAATGATATAATGGGATGTTGATGTAGTAAGAGGTGTCAGCAGGGAGACAATGACCTTAAAATTTTAAGTCAGAAACATTAGAGTTGAACAGTAAGTATCTGCCTACCCACCTAACTACCCATCTATCTACTGAATACTGCATTTTTGAAAACGAAGAACCATCTATTTTTATCATTTAATGTTGTAACCATAATAAGACATGGCAGGAACAGGTTAGGGGGAGAGTTGGGGAATTAATTTTCATATAACCATTCAACCCTTGAAATTAAATAAAGATTTACCTTGAATTTTAGGCTTATAAGCCTATTTCTTATAAAACTTAGTGGTGTGTTTGAGGCTTAGAGACCACTGCTGGCTTAGCAGCAGGGCCAGGGCCTCACATCAAGAGTCAGGGACTCCAAAGCTCCCTGCATAAAGAAGACTTGCAGTAAGTTTGCAGTGACTCCGAGCTTTTAAGAAGATTGGGGCAATTTCCAGCTAGTCCTTGGGTGTCACTGAAGGAGAGCAGGTCAAGTCAGAGACTATTAGAACACAATAAATTTATTCCATCAAATCACAGAGAAACAGCAGCACACCAATATTTACATTTGAGGCCATTCCACTGAATTATTCTAAAAAAATAAAAGAGGCATGCGTGTGTGTGCATGCATGCATGTGTGTGTGTGCGTGCGCATGTGTGTGTGCATGTGTGTGTGTGTGTTTTCAGTGGAGACACAGTTTAAGTAATCAAGTGATATGCCACATGTGAAGCAGATGTACAGGACTGTTCCACTAGCAAACAGAACAGAATGCCTGCTTTCTTTTTATTTGGCAGGAATTTATATACTTGCTTCACTATTTGATCTTAATGTAAACAAAGGACTTTGGTCTCAGCCACCACTGATTTCAGGTCAACAGTTCTGTGTTATTTCTGAGAGGTAGCAGAATTGTGACACAGTGAAAATCAGATGGCTACACAGTGTGGAAGTATCTTAGATGCATATTTATTGTTTTGGTGACCAGCCCTTCATTTCCTTGAGTTTGAGTATACAATTGATTGCCCTGAAAGATGTAGGCAAAAGATGGTATTTTCATAGAAATGTCAGGACCTGAGCAAGGCAACTCTCAGAACTTTAGGACAAAACCAAATAACCCAGGGACTCCAAATGATGCCTAAAGTGAACTCAGACTAATTCCTGCTAATTTTCTAGTTCAGAAAGTTGCTGAGGGTCCCCCATCAGGGTGAGCCCATGATTTATGAGTTTTGAGCCCATGTGATGCTCCTTTCTATTTCATCCAGACTTAATGTCATTAGTTTTTTTCTCAGAAAACTGGGTATTCATTTTCTAATCTATCTAGATGATACGTCGACAGCATTTCCCCTGATCAGGATTTTACCATTGATGTCTCTGCCTGTTAATCATTTTCAGAAATGAGATTTATAGTAAAAAGAAAAAAACAAGACTTAAATCAATTCTGACTGCCTCCAAATTTCCAGGATTTCAGGATGTTTGATGAACGCAGAAACCATGGCCCCTTGGAGAGGCTTTCCTAAGAAGATCATTCTCACCTTTATAAGTTGGTTTTCCATAGCTGGACTCCTCTCTGTGGGTTGTAGCTAGTCAACTTCTCTACGTTTTGTTTGGCAACCACCCCACAGGGGCTGACTTCCGAGAACCTCGAGCTGTTTTTGATTGGAAATAGATTAGTGAGCTATCAATTCTCTTCGCCTTCATTTTCCATCTTTCCCTCTTTCTCTTCATCCTAGCCTTAAAATGAGTACCCTTAGGAAAGGTGTCAGCCTATTTCAATTAAGTGTTTATCTTTTAAGTTTCTCATCATGAGATAAATTATGACATTTTTATCAGCAAGGGCAAAAGAGAAAAATTACACCATTGCAAACTAAATCACACCTTATTTTCTTCCTTTCTAATTTCTCTAATCTTCAACTGACTTCAAATAGCATCACTGTGATGTATCAGGCCTTGTGTAAGGCAAAGAGCTTTCACAAACATAATCATTTTTCTTCTCTTCCATCTTTCCTTCCTTGTTTCCTATTTCTTTCCTGGGATTTATTTCTCTTATTTTCCCCCACGGAACACATAGATTTTCACATTCTTCCTGAGTGCCCTGGATTCTCTTCTGCAGATTCTCTTTGGGGAATAAGGACAGAGATTGCATTCCCTGACTTCCTATTCTTCCTGAAACCTTGCCTAGCCATGAGGCAGTGTCAGCTAAAGGCCAGCGATCACATTGTATAGTCCTTGGCTCTATGTCTACGTGACCAGACTGAGTGTCTTTAATTTCACACTCACCCACCAACAGGGATCTTTCTTTTGCTGCCTGTGCCAGTCTAGACCATACTTACCTCATAATCTCCTTGGATGGATTTCCTAAATTAAGCCTATATTCTTCATGATATAGGAAAGCATTATGACTTTCTAAGCTGTCACCCTTTTTGCTACTTAGATTCTAGGTTCTGAGATATAATCCAGAAAGTCACTAGACTCTCACTTCTTAGAGCTACTCCAAGCAACTACCAGAGATACAGTCAACCTATACCCCAAGACTCCTTCAGTCTTTCTGAGTACCATCTTACCTGTTTATTGTAGAACTTGCCACAGCTCCCAAGCTTGTAGTCAGGGAAGAGAGGGACTGGGAACTATGTTCCATATGTTCGACTCAATTCTGAATGTCTTATTTCCACCTTAGTGATCTGGCCCACAACTGTGTGTTCTAAAGTGTCTAGGTCTAAAAGAGACTGCTATAGATTTATAGGGTAGAAAATACCACAATCTATTTTTCTGATGAAGGGTAAATATTTTCATACGTATTAAATTTTCTTCCTTGTACACATAAAGATTTCTGTGTCCAGGACCTATAGTCATATACCTGAAAGTGATAGACATATTCTTTATTTCTGGACTAACATATTATGGTGATCTGCACACTCCCAAATCTCTTGTCATTGTCATTATCCTTCTACCAGTGTTTAGGGGACTAGAGACTAGCAAGGAGTTTTATTCATAACAGAAAAGTAGCTCTGTGACAATAGTGCAAAATACAAAAGTTTACAAGGGAGTATCAGAAGTAATAACCAGGATACTTTACTCCTTTGTTAGCTAAAAAAAGTAATCTAAAAGTAATTTAACAATTGGGAGTAAATTAACAATTGTTAACTCTGTTTGAGGGATTCCATGAGTGGAATCACGCCCTCAGTAATATGTGGGGTATTCACTGCCATTCTTATTCATAAAAGGTACCTGCTGCATACACAGGGCATCCTGCAATCCATCACAGATACTCCTTGTTATAAAAGACAATTCTTCCTTTCTAGGGGCTGAGGATACGTCTAAAAGAGACTGCTATAGATTTATAGGGTAGAAAATACCAGGTATCACTTGTGTAGACTATGAGTATCAAAGGGGATCAAAGGGGCTCCAAAGAGAGTGCAATTACTGAGACAGTCAAAGTAGAATGTGACCTGAAGTCAGAGCTGACTTTGGGGATGGGAAGCCTGCACAGTCACATGGGAACACATGTTTCATTTAATTTTCAGCTCTTGTCATCTTGAAATTCTTAAAAAATTTAACCCCTGAATTTGGGTTTTATAATTGAAGTCCAAAAAGACAATGAAGATTGTGCGTGAGCAGAAGAGAGAGGTATAACATACCAAGCACCCATCTTTCCTTGCTTCCCTGTTCACACACCACATTCATTTTATCCAGTGAGCATGGGGTTTTGGTGGACACACAAGCATGTGAGCTCAAGGAAGACTGAAAAGCAGTACAAAGTAAACGTATTCCATTGAGGGCTGAGTTATTTGGAGAAGAAAGTGTAGGGTTGAGGAGCACTGGTCGCCCCAAGAGGCCATGATTTTCATTCCAGAAGAATTTGCTTCCCTTACAGATCTCAGAAGAAGACATGGAGTTCTAGGAAATGCAAACAGTGGAGGAACTCACGTTACTTTCATGTATTAAACAACCACTAATGTTGGAAACGATGACATGGAAAGAAAGGAAATGATCAGGCAATCCACAGTTGCTTTGAGTCTCTATTTATTAGACAGCTGAGAGCAGTGTGTTAATAGAATGTACGTGTTAAACAGTGATTGTTGAGTCCATCTTGTGCAGCATTTCTAACCTTTTGTAATGAAACATATGCGCATGTACAAGGGACATAATACAGTTCTGTGATGTCCGTGATTTCATGTGAGTTAAAGGCTCTTATTTTACCTTTAAAATTAGTGTCATAGGTTTAGCCTAGCAGCATAAGTGCCTGCTTGGCAAACGTGAGATCATGAGTTCAATCCCAGGTACAAAAAAAAACCCAAAACAACAAAAAAACTAGTATCATAGAATGCAAAGATGAGTGATAAAACTCTTGCTAATAATTACAACTTTTAATTTTTTGTACTTATAATAATATTAAGTAGTATTAAAATAATTAAAACAATATTATTATTATTAAAAATAAATTAAATAACGAGAGATCACATGCAAAAAAAGAAAGAGCTTTGTCTTTAGTACAATTAATTACACTCACTTCCTGCATTTTAAATAAGAATGTCTACATTTTGTTTTACTGTAGTCCTGGTGGATTATATAGCACCTGCCCAAATGTCTTGATGGTACATGGAACCTAGAGAAGGCAAGAGCCTCCGCTAAAAATGACACCTTTATGACCTTAATTTGATTTCCTTGACTTTATCTATAGGTATTGTTATGACCCCCAAAGCTCATTATTTTGAAAGGTTGATTACTTATGGCCCTTTCAGAACCTCATCCAAGCACTTCATCCAAGGCTAATCCACTGTTAGCATGTCTTGGAGATGGGAGAAGCAAGAGAAAGGGCCCCACTGAAGGGAGTGAGTTAAAAGACGTGTCCTCTTGGAAATTATCGTTGCTTCCCAGGCTCTGGCTCTGGCTCTTTCTCTTCCTCCCTTCTTCCTAACTGTCCTGGGGTATGAAGCTTTTCTTTGCCATGACTTCTACCACAGTGTTCCTACCACTGGCCTAAAAGTGGTGGCGCTACGGATTCAAAGCTCTGAAACTGAGCCAAAATAAAGCTTTCCTCTTTAACGCTATTTTTCTCAGATATAGGGTCACAGTGAAGAAAATCTCACACAGATACCAAAATGAAAATGTGATTCCTCAAAAATATTTGATCAATACCACCACATAAAATTTTCTTCTACCAGTTCTAAGCATAAAAAGTTAAAATTTCCCCACATGTTTGTCAATGCTCCATTTTCTTCTCTTCTGGTTATTCTATGCTCTTTAATTTACTATGTGCTTTACTCTTGAACCTTGACTTGTAATTACTTTGTGGTAAAATATAGGATGAGGAACTTTTTTTTCTCAAAATGCTAAATTTTTAAAACTTTAGGTGTCTGTCGAGTCGTATTACAACTCCTGAGTCTTTATCTGTGTGTTCCTTGTACACATTTATTTTGATTTCTGTCCTTGTCAATCTTCTCATTGTCCACACCCCTGCTGGGTGCAGCAACACCTCTGCATGGGTTTTCAGATGCCAGGACAGCAACCCCTTCAAGATCTCCTTTATACAACTTGCCTCTTCCGTCTCCTTGTCTCATCCACATCTTTTCCACTTGAAATAACCATTTGTCTCCTATGGAGATTTTTCTGTCTCCCTCCACCACACAATGGCAACAAATCCACTGGAAAAAAATGTGCAAGGACTTTGTAACTATCATGCACTGTACACATCTAGAGTGTAAAATGTTTATATCATTTTAATTGCATTGGTGACAGTTAATACCTGCTTAGTGTTTAATCTGTGCCAGCCACTGTTTTAAACTATATAAAGTCTCTCAAGAATATTGGAGAACTTAACTAGTATTTCCCATTAACAGATGAGAAAATTGAGGCACAGAGAGAGTAACTCGTCCAATAGCTAAGCTAACAAGTGGTAGAGGTGGAATTCCAGCGCAGCAACTCCTATTTTAACATTTATTAAGAAAGATACTGCAAAGTCTCACCATATAATGTTAGTAAGTCATAACACTAATAATTAACTCACACTTATTAAACCCCTGCTTCTATATGCCCAAGGGAAAGGGAAAAGCAGAACCTAAAAACCTTCATATTAGGAATTGCCTATCAGAAAAAGCCACCCACTCTTTGCCTCCGTGGTTTTGGCTTGTTCAGTGTTGTTGTTGTTTTTTTTTTTTTTAATTTTGGAAGACAGACTTCTCTGGGAAGTTCCGTTTTACTTTGATTTTCCACCCGAGACGAGACAGGAGCATGAAGAGCCTACATGCCTTTGCTCTCTCTCCCCCAGATGCTTATCCTAGCTGTGTGACCACCAGCCTACATGACTGCACTGCAGTCCGCTTGGAACCTCCTAGCAGGACCACCCAGAAGCTGCAGCTGGTGCAGAGCAGCGGCCGCCTGTTTACACGAGAAAATGAGTCTAAGGAGTGGACAGTACCTGCTTTCTGCAGTTAGCCAAAGCCTGATCCGCTGCAAAGGCCAGTGTGTAATCTAGAAATATTCCTAGGTTTTAGGCCCTAGCTGTTTTCCAGACACAGAAGTATTTCCTTCCCCTGAACTGGGACAGAAGAAAGCTTCTCCCAGGGTGCTGCTGGCTGCCCTTTGTCCAGCGGAGCCAGCAGTAGCTCTGGAAACGTGGGTCAGACAGACTCCAACGTGCTGTTCCTCAGATAGACCACATTGAAAGAGCCACTTTTTCATACAAAGACTTTCCGTTGAATCATATCCTACGTATTATCGCTGCCTTCTCAGGGAGGAACAACGCTGAACTTGTAGGAAAAAAAATCTGTCCTTAAAACCCTTCCCTGTATCTTTTATGAACAGCCAAGTTCATGCCTGGCCACCACCCCAAGAGGGCATTTGGCAATCATTGCAAGCTGAAAGCCTTTGGAGCCAGATGAATAACAGCACCCGGAAAAGCTGACTTGGGGTGAGGGCGCCATGGCGGCAGGGAGAGTTGTACACAGCTGCTAGTAACGCCATTATCACATACTTAGCTAACAGAATTTTTTGCTAAATAGATTCTCTTACCTCTATGTTTTTATACATCAAATCCGTTGCTACAGTTTTGTTTCAGAACTCTTTAGAGAAATCACAATGTAAAGAGTGTCTGTAGCAGATCACTTTGTAAAACAATGGAAATAATCAGTCTTAGGACATCTGCTTCACAGTAAGTTCAGATGTTCAAAGATCAAGTTGCCTTAAATTGAGTGGGACCTGTACTAACAGCTTTGTCTCTTCCTCTTTGTCCTTTTAACTAGGCCACCCCACACCCCTGATGCATGCTGCAAACAATAATGGGAAGAAGCAGGGAGAAGTCAAGCCTGGACAGAAATGTCAACAGCAGAGAAGGCTTTCCCTCCCTTGTCAGGCAAAGAGCACAGACTCTTAGGAGCTGGAACCTTGAGAAGAACAGCAAAGTAAAAGTTTGTACTATGTACAAGATATTTAATTACACAACAACTAAGCCAGAGAAGAAGGGAATGAGATAACACTTAATGAAGAGCCACTTTCTACCGAGTTTAAGATTTCCATAGTCAGCAAATAATAATATAGGATCTCTAGCGAAATGTGAACTTCAGATAAACAGAAATTAGTTTTTAATAGAATATGTCCCACACAATACCTGAGACATACTAAAAGATTATGCATCTGAAATTCTCATTTAACTGATTGCCCTGTATTTTACCTGGCAACTTTATTTATAATAATGCTAAGAAGTAAGAATATTCCCATTTTATAGTTAATGAAACCAAGACCCAGAGTCCTTTAGAAATTTGCCCATATGGTAATTAGACGGTCAGAATTGAGATTAAAAAATTTTAAAAATTGGATCTTTTTAATTGTAAATCCTATATATCAACAACTATACCAAACAGTCTCTTCATCTAGCTAATATATAGAGTTAGTTTTTGTTTAGCTTTTTATTCAGTTAAATAAGCTGCCTCAAGAAAAAAAAGTAACTTTAATTTTAAATACTTTTTAAATATGTATTAATGATTCAAAGCCCTATAGCAGGACTGGAGAGGGGAAAGAATGCGTTACTACATTACCAAGATAATTTACAAACAAAGGTTTGTCTGCATAGAAATATATATTTTGGTAGAGAAGATGAGAGAAAGAGAGAAAGAGAACCCCAAGTGTTATTAGTTGGTCTCAAGTTTTTAAATAACAGCATACTGTTAGGTGTAATTCTGTTGAGAAAGGGAAATTAGTAACTAAAATCAGTGTCTCCAAGGAAAAAGATTCCTCCCAGTGGGTCAGCACCCACTTTTCAGTGGTGTCCCCATCACCTTCAGCTCAAGACTGATAGGTCACATAGGGACTTTCAGGACCCCACAGTGCTTTTGCCATCACATGGCTCAGCTCAGCAATGTCCTGGGCCACCTGACAAATGACTCTTCCCTCCCTCTGCTCCCCATGGCTGCCCGCTCTGGTAAAGAAGATAACCAGGAAAGAATTCAGCTTAAGACAAAATCAAGGGAGCAGACATTAGAAGCTCAAAAATATTAGAATAATTATAAAGTAATATTTGAATATGTTCTTTCTGTCAATCACTGTATCAGGTGCTTTGTAAACATGATTCCTTAAATATCACAAGAGAGCAACAAGGTAGGAATTATGATTTCTACCTTATAGATGCGCACACTGAGGCTCAGAGATCGTTAAGAGACCTGCTGAATGTCAGACAGCTCAAAGGAAGATCCATTTAGTCAAAATCCTGTTTTCTTACAGCACTCAGCTCCCTCCTTAAAACAAAACCCTTTCTTCCCCTCCCCGCAGGGCAGGCAGGGAACTTTACCTCTAAACAGCAAGCAGAAAGAGAGGATGTTTTTAGGATCCTAGCGGAAAAAAAGCAGGCAGAATCTAATACCATCCTCTCTTATCTCTTAATTGAAGACAGCAGTACACAGACCCACCTTCACAGCTAACAGCAGAACTAGAAATCGACACTGCACAAATGTATATCTAATAGTATAGCTTGCAGTGAGGTTCTTTTTCCTGTATCATCCTAAAAAATAAAAATAAAAAAGATTTGGAAAGAGCAGCTTAGTAATGGACACACTTACACAGAAGACTTATATTTTGATAGTAAAGGGCTTTTTAAAGTTGAACTTCTGTTTTTGATAAGGAAAAACTTTTAAGAATGCCTTTTATAGAGCATTGTATATTTATATTTACAGTCAGTTCCTTCCTTCATTTGCTTCTCGTGGCCTACAATACTAAGCTTCCTTGCATATCTTCCAACAGTTAACATTTTGCTTCTGAAAATTATCCATTAAAATTTTATCAATTTTGTATTTTGGTGAGACAGTATGAGGAAATGCCATCGTGAAATTAGATTTTTTCTTTCACATCAGGCGCCCACTCAGCAATCCAATCCCATGTATTTCTACTGAGACATTAGAGTTTGATATAATTTTGGGCAGAAAACATTTTAAAAATGAAACAATTGAATTTTCTAGATGGTCTTGGGGACCACTTAGCTTAAGAGAATACACTCCCAAATCAAAAGCCTTTCAATCATTTTAAATATTATTTGGATGATATTTGCTCTGTGGGTAGTAGCAGTTTGAATTTGTATTGAATGTTTGACCGGCTCGTGCACACATAGATGATGTATGAAATTATTATTTCATATTTTTCTAGTGTTTGCATTGCAAGTGACATCTGGTTGACAGGAACTTGGAGAAATGGGATACGAAGTGAATGCTGCAGTTACCACAAGCATCATATTTATCAAAAGGTTTCAGGTTGGTCTGTCTTTGTTTAATATATGAAACTTACAACAGTGGCTGGAAAGCACCACGTTTCACTGTTGCATGCATTTTCCAACTGAGTTGTTTAGCAAAAGAGTAGTCGAAGAATAAACTCTACTTGTATTATTTGTTCTGCTCATGAAGCTAAATATTGTGCATCCTAATTTTAAGAAAACACACACTGAAATTAGATTTGACATAATTTCCATACATTTTGTTTGTATTCGGAAAATTTACAGATTTCATGTTAGAAATGCATGCATATTGAGCACTATTCATCATTACACAGAAAAGGCAATGTGGGAGGAAAAACAGCTTACTACATTTTAAATTTTATTTTCTAATTTGTGAATGTGCAAAACTGAAGTAAGGCATGAAAACAAGTACTATGATGTTTGCAAGCTCTGACTCTGTTACAGTACACATTTATATACAGTCCTTGTATACAGTCTTCCTATTCTTGCAGGTCATGGGGCAAATCCTTAATTCTGTCATGAGAAATATCATTCATTTAACAAAGATTTATTACCCTCTTAGTGACTGAGGTCCAGTCAATTGCCAGAATATGTAGAGCATCAGGCAATTCCTGTTCTTAGTAAACGGACAGTGATGTACCAGGGGAGGTCAATAAGAAACAACCAAGTACAATTCAGGGTTATAGGTACCATGATAACAGAACAAGATCATTGATAAAATGGGAGCAAAGTGGTGACAGTGAAATGTGTTATGCATATATACCAATACCCTGCAGTGAATGTAATCATTATGCACTGTAAAAGTGTACCAATAAAAGTTAAAAAAAATAAAAAGAATGGTGACAGGAGTCCATCTGCTGTAGGGAAATGCATTATTAAATACTTTCAGTATGTCAAAGTGAGACTCACTTATTTTTTGAAACTCAAAAATTTCAGTAAATTATAAAATTCATTCTTTTTTCTTATCACTTAAAGGAAAATACTATAAGTACTTCTTTCTAGGATTTTCTCAATTTTTTTAAGTTTTGAAAGCATTATGGATAGCACTACAAATATATTATATGTATTAAAAATACTTCTTTAAAGTATTTAAAATTCAAATATTTTAAATATTTAAATAATTTAAAAATTAAAGCATTTTAAAAATGCTTCTCTAAAAGACATGACATCAATACTGAATGTACTTCCATGTTATTAACTCTCTCTCTACATAGTTATTAATTACCATATGATAGTCTGATTAGCATTGAATACTATAAATGAGCCATGTTCTACTGAGATGTTTGCTTTGCTTTCCACCTGCCAACCAGCAATTTACTGATGACTTTTGAGAAAGGGGTATTCAAGTAAAAGGGATAAACCTCCAATATGAGATTGCTGCCAAAATAAGATGTAGTATTATCAGTGTTACAAATGCAAGTATTTATTCAACACCAGCTACAATGCCATGTGCTTTACCTACACCCTGTGCCTGTTGCCATAAGACTTCTGATTCAAGTCTGCTATAGTAAAAGTAGAATATGGGCTGAATTCAAAGTTAATTCTCACTTTTGTCCAGATGTGTGGCTTCCAGAAATTAGTTAATGTCTCTGATTCTGTTTCCTCAGTTATGAACTGACAAAACATTACCACTCATTTATTTAATAATATTAAGATCATGTATAAAGTGTTTTGATTGTCATAGTATAACAGAAAAAGCCTCCCCCCCCATTTCCAGCCAATATGCTTCAGTTTGTTAGTTGCCCAGATAATAATAGTTCCAGTTCCAGTTGTTTCTGTTCCTTAGCAATGACTGGTCACTGTGATGTACAGCTGATCACTGTGATGTGCATTGTATAATCCAACCCCCAAGTGATGAGCCATTCTGCCTCTGTAATTCCTGCTTGCTTTCTCATAGAAGCCCGTAGGATCCTGATCAGTGCCCATTGACATAAATAAATCTGCTTCCTGGATATCGTTTCGGTGTTAAACGACATAATATCCTGAGTGTCGTTTCGGTGTTTCTGCTCGCCATTGCAATGGAAGATTCAAGATGAGTATGACATGTCCCGTGTCTTTGAGGAGCTCACAGATACCCTAGTGTTAAAATTGGACATGGAGATGAGCTTAACAGTTCCCAGGTAAACACATTCCTTCTGTTAGAGTAGCATCAGAGGTGGATCTTGGGTATGAGAAGAAAGCTTTAACTTGCTATTCTTCTACAATAGTATTCAATCAAGTGATCATAGACCCAGGGTTGTACGTAATTTCCCTGTCTTGAAGAAGCTTACTAGCTAATTTTGACTGTAATGCCTAGAAAAATGTAGCTATATAGAGAAGCACACTAACTTACAAAAGATGTGATGGTATCAGTCAGAGGTGATTGCGTTTAGCCAGAGTCCTTCCTTGTAAGAGATGTGTCCTTCACTGTGAACTGAGGGTCCTGGTGATCTATCAATGGCCAACTTTCAGCACTGTATTTTTAAACCTTATTATTCTAAACAAAACTGTTACTAAAATGACTAGGTTTTATATATGGACCACGGTGTTAAGCAATACACAGATCATACTCTGCGATCAGATTTGTACCCGCACGTATTAAATCCGTCCCTTCTAGAATTTCCCCAAACCTAAAACTAACACTAGAACATTCAGATCTAGTGGAAAAATTTTAAACATTCATAATTTATCAGTTTAAAATACTTCAGAAATCACTAAATCTCTCATTTGAGCCAGAAAGGTAACTTTCACATATTTTTCATTGTCTTTCTTCTATTCAATTCTACACAAAAGTATATATGAAGGTTCACCAAATTTTGAAAAGCAAATATATTTTCAAATGTCACCAACAGACTCCACTTTGAAAAAATAAAATAATCTACATCTCCTTGTTTCCTGTATCCGGTAGTGCCGTAAAACTGCTATGTAACAACAAGCTTCAAAATCCAGTGGCTCAGTTATAACTTACTTAGTTTTTAAGAGTTGACTTATCTGAGATCTGGCTGGCCTGGCCTTATCACTGCTAGTGTTGGCTCTGTCCTATATGTCTCATGCTCTTCTTGGGATATGTGTGTTAGTTTAGACATGTCCTTCTCTTATTAATGACAGACACTGATGACTAAATCTAGTTTCTTTTCAAACATCTGTTTGTAACATACCTGCTAACATCTTCCTGGTCAAAATGCAGTATGTCACCTAGCCATACCCACAGACCTCTGCATGGTTAGTTTTAGCATAAATACAGGGAGTGCTGAAGAGTAGGGGTCATTAATGCAAATTGCCTTAATTGGTCATAACATTTTCTATGAAGAGAAATGGAGTCTAAATCCAATTCCTGATGTATTTTTCACTTACTATGTGTTTTATATGTCTTCTATTTTTCAGTGACTGACTTTTTACCTCACATCCCTATCCCCAGATGAAGAAACGGAGACTGGGAGATGTTGAATAACATGTTTAAGCTTTCATGGCTTCTCATTGGCAGAGTCAGTGGCAAGAACTGAATCCTTTCTGTGGGTTCTGGGCTTTGGCATCTGTTCTTTTTACTATGTAATACTACCTCTAAGTAAAATTTCAATTGTAAAATTTAAGAACACGAAAGAATTTAAAATCTCTTCTTATTCAATCTTATTTTATAAGTAAAAAGCTGAGCCACAGGGACATAATTTTCAAATTTTGACCATACTAGTTAGTAGGAAACTGAAAAACTAGAAATATGTTTCCCGACGTCTAATTTTCTCCATAGTTTTATACATAGGTAACCATTTTAGACATAGTTTTATAGAGAGACAATAATTTACTATACTAGGGACTGTGTGGATCCAGTGGATAAAATTCTATCACAATTACAGAAATGATGAGAAACGGAAGATCATGTGAGTACCTTCTATGTGACACAATGGCTGCCTTTGTTTTCTTAAAATATTAGCAAAAATGAGGTTTCTGGACTCTTCGGAGCATGGCTACCAAGGGATAGGTCACATTCGCTCTTTGGCACTGGCCACGCTCCACATTTCCTAGAGGCCAAGTTGTTCCACAGGCTGCAGTGCCTCTCTGCAGGAGCCCGGGGCCACCCCAGATGTGGAAGGTGGGCAACTGGTGTGTTTTGGCAGCTGTGTAACAGGCAGAAATCACACTGCTGCCAGGACCCAACAGAATTAGAGCTGACCTTAAGATGGATTTTACAAACTATTCAAGCAGATCTCTCTTTTTGGAAAGTTTTCAGAGTGAAAAAGGAGAAAACAATAAAATGCTTCCAATTTGCAGTCCCTTGATGTGAGAGCTGCTGCTTGCAGCCCCCACATGCTCCCCAGCACTGAGTCATTATCCCCAGTGGGTCCTGAAAGCCTAAGACAGATGGAGAACAAAGGAAATATGACTTAGACTTCCTCACATGGCATCAGAACTGGCCTATCCACTGGTCTCTAGGTATTAGCCTCGCGAAAAGGAGGTGGATGAGAGAATAGTTGGAGGCAGCCCTCACTGAGTCCAAGAAGTTATTGGGTCAGCATGCATCATTCCTTTCTCAAAAAACAATCATGTCGACCAGGGCCTATTGCATAGTAGGTGTTAAGTAAATACGTGTTGAATGACTAATGCATGAATAAATATCTCTTTTAGTGTTTTTGTTTACCTGGTTGTGTTTCACCTGATTTTGAAGAAAACCAATTTTGCTCAGGTTTTCTTCTGGTTATTTCATAGAGGATAATGATTTAGGATCCACAGTCAATCATTTGACCAAAATGTTTGCATGCGTACTGTGTTCTAGGCATCAGAGATACAATATTTGGCAAAATCATACACAATTGTTTCTCTTGTGGAGCTTGCAATCGCATGAAATAAATCGTTCATGAGCTTTGAATCATGATGCTACCACTTACTAATGTTTGTGCGTGGATATATATATATATATATATATATATATATATATGCACATGACTCAGTGTCCTCAGATATAATAAAGAGATATAATAGTTGCACTGAATTCAATTTTATGTGTATGCATGTATGTATACAAAACACTTGGAATATTGTCTGGCACTTAATAAGCACTACATAAAATATTTGGGAATGCCTCATATATTGCTGTGAAGATTAAATGTAAAAACTCATGTGCATGATGAGTACAGTGGGGGCATATATTAAGAAGGTCATAAATAGTAGATACTATAATCTTTATAGGTAGCTTTAAATATTACAGCAATTCTAAACTTGATGTGGAGAAGGTGGGAAGAAGTAAGGAGTGGATTGGAGCAAGAATAGCACTAGGTCTCACGTAACTTACAAATCTAATCTATTTTCTTATTCTCAAACAGATACTTTGAACAACACGTGTGCACACACACATGTAATTACACATGCAAAAGTGCATTTGATAGCATTTTCACGGGTACATTTAGAAGGAGAGGTACTACATCCCTAAAATCCTAAAAGTTGATACTCATTATTCTGGGTTCACATCACATGCTATAGGCATCCCCTTGGATTTCTCAGAAGATGATGCCATACTAGAGAGGGTACCACTGTGTGTGGGAAGGGCAGCCCCTGTTTTTTCTCAGAGATTCTTCCCTATTCTCAGAGCCTGCCAAAACCTGTGGGATGATCTATTTTCCTTCCCACTCATGCTCCTTTCCTCTATCAAGTGTTTCTATCTCAGTATTACCCTGTTCCTTTGGATCCAGTGAGACCATTAGAGATCAGTCATTAATCATTTTTAATTTTATTCCCTTCTTCCTGTCCCACTGGATCAGTGCTAAGGCCTCTCCTCTTGTACAGAATCATTCCAACCTGCTATTTCTCCTCTGTGGGCTTCTTCCTCCATTTGAATAGCACACTCATAAACAGTATCATCCAGACTGAAGATAAGTAGATGTACAAGTGCCTCTGTACTTGAAGTTTCCCATCTGGGCGAATCCTCATCCTTTCACTGAAGCATGTCTAGGGCTTAAGTTTCCACAGGCCTCTTCAGCAAAAGAGGAATACTGGCTCCCTCCTCCCTCCAGTTACATACTTGTGAATGACAATGCGGTACACAGAGAATCAGAAGCCGGCTTCCAAAGGACCCTACCCCAGCCCCCCGTCACCCCACACCTGTGCTGACAGCTCATGAGAGTGACCACCCAGAGAGGAAGAGGAGAAGAGACTAGAAGAACATTGGAACACACACTTTGGGTGGGGGGGGAGACAACATAACAACAACTAAAGCAACAGTCAGCACAAATAAGAAAAGTTATTGTAAGCAACATTGCAAAGGGTTGTTCTCTGTTTTCAAAAACCAGGAGAGGAAAAAAGTGTCCTTATACTGCAGCAGGAGTGAGTTTTGCTAAACACACAGGAGAAGCACTTGACAGCAGAGTTGAATAAACCCAGAAATAAGCAACCAAGTAAGTTCCTGAAAGCTGTATTAGAAAATGAAGGACAACAATTTATTCTGAAAGGTTTAGAAAGAGTTTCCTGGAGATGAGGGTGAGAGTGGGGTGGACTTGGACCAGACAAACATATATATCATCTTGGAACTGGAAGGGATGCTGAGGGCCCACACCATCTGTTTCACAGAGGAGGCACGGAATAAATTTGCCTAAGGTTACAAGGCTAGTTAGAGTTTGATAGTGCAGGTTTTCCTACTCCAACTCCAGCACTCTTTCTCAAAACCCCAATTTAACTTGGAGATTCTGTCCCATTTTGAGTTTTTTCTTTTTTTTTAGAAGGAAGTGAAGAAGGACGAAGAGAATTAAAACAGACAGACAAACAAAAATTTTGGATAGTTGGTTTATTGTTATAGATCTCAGTAAATCCAAGACATGTAAAAGATAATCTTGCCTCTTGGGGGAGAGGAATAGTTAACTAGTAGCCATTAACCTCAAAGCTAACACTAACCCTACGCCTGTGAAAATTGCAGTTATCTCTTCGTTTTGTTCTTCAGAGGACTGGGTTCCACAGGCAGAGATGGAGCTCTGTTGAAGAGCAACACTTACCATTTGCTCCTGCAAACACATTCTGTAGGAAGGCGTGGGATTTCACAGCAGTGAGAGCAAAACTATTCACAGCAGTACCATATGCTCCCCACCATCAGGAGCGGCCGTACTGGTCACTGCGCTTGGCAGGCAAATCAACTGAATGGAAATTCTGAAGACCACAGTAGGAGTTTTCTCTTTGTGGGTTTTGGATGGTAAAATCTTCAATCTGTTCCACAGGCAAAAATCAGAGTGAAAAATAATTCTATACAAATTGTGTGTGTGTGTGTGTGTGTGTGTGCGCGCGTGTGTGTGTGTGTGTGTGTGTGTGTAAGAGCAAGAATATATTACTTCTAGAAAAGTTAAGGGAAAATAAAGTTTCAGTGTTTATCTTGTACACTCTCCTAGACAGGCAGTAGGTCACACGTTGAATGCAAAGGGCGAGAAGTCTGAGAACGTAGAAGATAGAGAAAGATTATTTTTGGTGTATGTTACATGAATTCAGCTGCTTTTTCCCCCCTCTAAGAAAAAAAGTAAGATTGAGAAGAATTTCCCAAATGCCAAGACCATTTAATAGCAGAATTACAACTGACGATAAATGCAGCACGTTTAAAGCTTGTCCTTTCTCTGTTATTAACTTTGTTCTTTCGGTTGTGCCAGAGAAAGCACAAGAGATAGAAATTGGCAGAAATATGGGTCTGAAGAACAGAAATTCAACTCAAATGAAAATACCATGAAAACCTCTAGTTAAAAAAAGTCTTTTGTTTAATAGCAATACTTTCATCATTAAGAAAAGGTTTATTTGAATTACAAGTAAAATTTAGGACAGCCTATTATCTAATCATTATTAAGTCTGTGCACATACGGGATATTTTCTATTTCCAAAGTGGTTTGCAATCATTAGTTAATCCACTCAGCATGTGTATTCTAAATTGTGTTCTATGCCTATAATAGATAAGGAGACTTGCTGATGACAGGCGGCAGGACACTGGGCTGAGGGATGGACCACAAACTCGGAGCTGGGAATTCTCATCTCAGCCACTAGCTTAGTCTACACTGGGAGCCAAGCTTGTACCAACGGGATGTCCCAAGGAAGATTCTGCTTGTTTAAAAATTTATTATATAAAATACCCTTTCCAACAATTGTCCCTAAGTCCCACATTTTAATTCGCCAGTAAGTTTCCTTAGTATCTTGCAGGCTGGGTCTGTCTTCCCCATTGGTAACATATGTTTCACCTGTGGGCAGGTCTTTCTGTAAATATCTGCATTGAAAGCCAGCACGACGGTTAGGGAGCACATTTGTAAATGCTCACCAACATGGGGAAATTTCACTGAAAGCTTAAGTGGATTGGAATAAATCAGTGGTATAGTTGTCCTTTCTTCCTTCCTTCCTTCCTTCCTTCCTTCCTTCTTTCTTTCTTTCTTTCTTTCTTTCTTTCTTTCTTTCTTCTTTCTTTCTTTCTTTCCTTCTTTTTACCTTTCCTTCTGGATAGGCATGATCCTAGTCCAAATTTATCTGAAATTCACCAACCTTGATTTCTCTCAAAAAAGGAAAATCTTCTAAGGGATGTTGCTTTTTAGTGTTCTGATGTAAGTTGTTCAATATCAACCAAAAACTAGTGCCCAATTTCTTCCTAAATAGTTTACTTGGTAAGATTTTAATTTCTTGAAAGGTCTCTTATTTGTCTTAACCATGTCATGCGGACATTAGAAATTAAATAAATAAATAAAATAAGTCAGCAACACTTCACTTACAGTCTATTCAGACATCCTTGCACTAATTGATTAATAGAAATAATGTCCCCTGAAATGCAGCCACAGAGTCAACGGGAGCCCTAAGGGGATTCACCATGGTGTCACTGGCAGACTCTGTGAAACCCAGGTTGTGATGATGCTCATTCGAGCCTTTTCAATGAGAAGGCATTCAGGTGACACGGAGTGTTAATCAGACCACAAGACGGGACCTGGCTCAGGCTGCCTGGAATGTCTGGCTGCTGGTTGGCAGACGCAGCCCTTTCTTCACCTTGGAGCTGCTGGGCTAAGGATGCTTTCATAGTCATTTTCCAGTGTCTTCCTTGATCAGTAGACTGCAGCGTTTTATCATTTTGAAGATTTTGTTTTCTTCATGGGTTATTACTTCCACTGAACTGCACTTAACATCTATTAGCTTAGGTCTCCAGAAGATCAAAGTCCCTCTGTATCTGATTATTCTGCTCTTTGCAATTTGCGTCTCCTCCTCACCCTATCCCCTCCTCACCAATCCAGAAGCCTTGCACGTTTACAGATCGGGTTTCAGCATCTTCTAGATTGTTTATAGACATAAAAACATCATAAAGAGGACATCGTGGCTTCAGAAGCAAAAGAGAAAAAAGTGAAGACATCAAGAATAATTCTTGCAATAATTCTATCTCAATGTGAACCTTTTTACACTCAAGTTTAATATTTTTTGAAATGGGATGGGCAAGAAAAAGAAGGATTGAAGTGCTAATGTCACAGAATTATGCTAATGTTATAAAAGCTAAATTACTGTTGAGATTTATTCTCTGTACTGAATCACTTACTCCACTCCCCTTCTTTTCTTTCAAAGCCCCATCCGGTCTCCCTACATTTTAGTCAAAAACATTTTCATTGTCTTTTTTTTGGGAACCGTTCACAGGGCTAACATTCCATTCATTTTATGGTTTACTGTTAACCTTAATGACTAGATTCTGATGGAGGATTTTATTTCCTTCTGAGCCTTTAGTAAATAATAATCATCCTCTAAATTTGGTCTCACAGCTGTGATGTACCAAAGCTCCTCTGTCAAAGGTCGACCCAGTCACAACAATAGACGAAAGCTGGCCAGATCAGGGCATTTACACCGGCCCTAAAAGGAATATTTATAGAAGTGGAATAAGAGGCCCTGGGTACATCTATCAGCACACGTGAAGTGGGTGCTTGTGAGTTGAGTCAGGTATTAGAAACTCAAACTAAGTCTGGCAACGGAGTGGGAGTAGGGTAGGGGAACTTTAAAAAGATTTGAATATGAAGAGGTTATTGAAATAAAGACCTGAGATTTCTTTTCTGAGGATGTTTCCTTGTCACAAATACCCAACACTTTATAGTGAACAAAAGAAGCCAGGGTAAAGCAAGGAGGAGGAAAGGGGGGAGAGAGTAAGAGAGAGACTTTCTTAAACTCCCAATTTGAGTATCTCTATGTACTACTTGGGAGCATTGTTAAACTGAAGAATGGTATCCCTGGGGCAGAGCCTGAGAGTCTAACCTGCTCCAAGGTGACAGGGTGCTTTCTGGTCACCACAGCTAGCCTGACACTGCAGCTCCTCTCCATTCACCTGGCACAACTTTCCCCTTAAGAGACAGCACTCTCTGAGGAGGGACAGGAGGAGCCCTTGAGCAATGTCTCTTAAACTAGGCTAAATGTTATAATTCCCTGGGAATCTGGAAGACTCCCAGGCCACATCCCATGTCAATTAAATCAGCATACTTGTGAAGGGGGCTCAGGGATCAGTATTTTTAAAAATTATTCCATTGTATTAAGCAATACATTTAGAACAAATAGTTTTAAGAAAAATAACATTAACCAAACAGCACATGTTGGCTGCTTTTATACAAATACATGGCCTTGTGATAAATATAGACTTTTTTTTATTGAATCATCACAATATAACCCATTTGCCAACCAGAAAAATGAGACAGATATTATATAACTTCCTCTCAGTTAACAGTTGGTGGAGCTGATATTGGAAGACGAAAAAAGCAGTATCTTCTAGGAGAAAGCCCACAGTGGAAGGGTAGAGAACTTTCTAATTAATCGGACTCATGCTTGAATCCAAGGCTTTCTTTTGTTTCCATGTTTGATTTTATTAATAGTGTGGAGGTACTCTTTAATAATTCAACCCCTTCACTTGATTTACCTCTACTGGAAGCCCTAACAGTGCCTCTCCAAACTCCCATTGTCTTCTCTCAAACTGAGCTCTCTTAAGGGGGTCAGTTGCCACTGGCTCCTGACACTGACTTGACAACTCAAGCAGGTTCTGCTTTGTCTCTTTCAATTCCTTTGGCTTTTCTTGCCCCTAACTGGACAGCAGGGGGAGCTACATCTACCAGGAAAAGCAGCCTCTGAACTGCCCCCTTTTAAATAGGTAGGATTTTCACATTCTTTCCAGAAAGAAATTTTTTTCCTAACAGCTCTTCACCACAAGGCTGAAGCTTATTGCCCTAACTCACAAATGCTGGAAAAATCACTCATGTGAGAATGGTGGCAGCAGAGAAATCAGAAATATGTAAGTCCTTGTTGGGCCCAAGACACAGTGGATCACAGGAATAAAATATCTGTATAGTCAAGCTCAGTTCAGAAAGTCACCAAAAATAGTAAATTGCATCTTTCTGAATGACAATTCTCAGGCAAAAAGGGTGAGACATTACAATAAAATGAGTAAAAAATTAACATGCAATCTTTTTATAACTGACCAAAGACTTGAGTGAAAATTTTTATTTCACTGTTTTCCCAATTTTAAGTGGTCAGGTCTGGTTGACACATATTCATTTAATGTAAGTTGCAACTATATTACTGGACACAGGGTAGGATAAGGAATCAGGAATTCCAAGACAATATTATCATGACCTAATAGTTTGAAGGAAATTTCAAAGATTTTGGAAAGGATTCTTCACCAATTCTTTCTAAAGCAGTGTACCAATTTACCCCAAACTACAGAAGCAGAGAGGTGACTTCTCAAGCTTGAGAAGATTTTCAGAATTGCTCCAGCCCCCGGACCTTGATGCTCTCCGTGGAGATCAAGGCATGTTGCTATTACCTCATTAGGATGCATCAGTAAACCAACTCATTCCATAAGAAATTCTTGCTTCCCAGTGTCTCTGAACTGCACCAGCACTCACCAGTGTCTTCAACTCTGACAAGGGAAATAAAAAATAGAGGAGGGCGTGATGAGTATCCAATGCTCTTTTCAATTCACAGTGAAAGTCACTTTTGAATTCTTATTCTACCTTTGCTTCTGGGAGTATTTGTGTGTCATCTCTGATAGGAATGGAAGGATGATGAAACCAGCATCTTTTCCTATGAACAGATTTTGGCAAATATGATGCTAGAGGCCTCTAATGTGTTGCCAGAAATTGATGAAAATTGATATGTAAACTTCATGAAGGATATCATGGTGTTTAAGTGGATTTTCAGGGAATGGGCTACATGGCATTGAATCACTGGAACCAGCACTAGCAGTGTGATGAGAAAATAGATTCCTTGCTTATTAACTTGAATTTCTCTTACTGCATTGCTTACACAGATGTGCTAATTGCTTGTGAGCACAATTCTTTTCTCTTGAATGTACTCTGGCTAGTAAAGGAGCTGGGATATTGCATTGCAAACAGACAGATTGGTAGTGACACAAATGCATGCAAAAATACACAGACAAGGCTGCATTCTGTAGCCGGAGCCTCTCTGGTAATTCTCCCGTGTTCTGGAAATTGAGTTGCCAGTTCACTTACATGGGTAAGGAGTCTGCTTCTCCTCATGGAGCTTAGTTGAGGCCTTCGTTGTGCCTGCTGTGAGTTATCTGCTCCATCCTTGCCCTGCCCAGTCTGGCTGGGACCCTGGACAAGCCTGGGACATCTGAAAGTGCATGCAATCTTTTTTAGGAAAACAATTCACTGGAGAACAAAGGAAGTGACAGTCTTACTAAGAAAGCTGACTTGTAAAAGTAGAATTTCCTTTTTGAGTCTCAGTGAATACAGAGACTTAAAAACTGGTGTAGCTGCAAAGGAAAGGTAGTTTGTGTGCCTTCTCCATCACCACAGCTCGGTGTAAGCTTACCAGCTTGTGGGACCATAGCTAAGGAGGAGAGGACTGTGTGTGGTCAGACCTGGGAGCTATGCCTCATCTGTAAGAACACAAACATGTTTTGTTTTCAAGTTTTAAAAAGATGGTGGGCAGTTTTCCCTAATGTCCTAATAGGCTGCCCGAGGCACATAAGCTTGAATCTTGTTAAATGATAATTTGAGAAGGAAAACTGAGACTATTCCAATTTGATGGAGAAAGTACGCTGAGCCTACTCCCTGCTGCCTTGTCATAAAGTGGGAGCAAGATCTTTCCAGGGATGCTTGAAGGATCCTGGTAGATGGGAGAGACCACCAACATGGGAAGTGAAAATACTTGTTCACTGCTTGGTTCTTTCTTCTGTGTCCCAAAATGCTGGCTCAGTACTTCAAGGGCACCACCCAACTCCATCACTTGATACAGGCTTCATGGATTTAGTCTCTCACCATCACATTCTATGATAAGTAAGTCCTAAGAGTGAGGAAAATGAGAATTCTGTAGGAATTGCCTGTCGTTTCACTTATTCAGGTACACCTTTCTCTCCTTCCTTTTCTTTTTATTCAGAATCAACCTGCTACAAAAAGAGATCAGATATTCCTTTAATTCACCTTTGGGACCAGATTTTTACAAATTTGAACCACAGTAATTGTTCAGATTCTTCCACCAACCTTGATGGAAAATTTCAAATGGAAGCAGTCCTTCCAAAGTCTCAGCTCCCACCTAACCCCCAGTGCAGTATTTCCGGAAAAACGATTCACTCTCCCTTTTCTAGATGGTGCTAAGCTAATAGGTGTGATGACTGCTTCTGATTTACTTGCACAGTAGTGAGCCTCAACCCCTTTCTTGCTTGGCCTTTTCTACTGTGGGTTTAGGAAGCGCTCTGAGATTCCCCGCTCTTGTTCCCAGCTTCCCTGGGATCTGCCAGTGGACTGCAGTTCTGTTTCCAATGCATTCATACTGCTACTTTCAGGAAAGCGGTTTTCATCCTGAAAAATACAGCTGGTATCCACGTATTTTTTTCCTCTCTAAAGTAGAGCTGATGCTTGGAGATATGGCTGTTACCTAGGAAGAAAGCACACGCCAAGGATTTCAAAGTGGAACTGCAGAAGGGTTCTGGATCTTTTACCACTTACTTGAGTAGCAATAGCTTTGTGTAACTTACATGGATGTTCTGGTCTCACACACATACACACACACACTGCATACATTTATATATTCACCATAAATTTCAGATGGTCTCTTTTTGGTAGGTTAGTCTTCCCCTAAATAGAATAAATAATATAAAAACCAAACCCAAACCAAAACTCTTCTCCTACTCTCCTCACCCCTCAAAAAACAAACTACTGAGTTCCAAGCCTTGTGTAAGAGGGACTTATTTACATGGTCAGGTGTAGTGTCATTTTCTTATTTTTGCCATTTCACAGATGGAACAACTAAAGGATAGAGACTGAAATCAACTTTGCCAAGGTCATACAATAAGCTGCTAAAAGCTAGGGAACAGAGCCAAGAGCTCCATAATCCCAGGCGAGGCCTCCTCTGCTCTGTCTCTCCCACTCCCACAGTTGGGAAAATGTCAAAGGATTTATCAAAAATAGCCTGAAGCTAGATTAGGTATTTTAATACCCAAAGCACTTAATTACTAATACAGTTTAAGGTACATTAACCTAATTGGAAACTTTCTGCATATGGCATAGGTTTTTTTCACCCTGAAAAAATTAATAGTAGTCTTTTCAAAGTTTTTCACGAGTCTGCCTCATCTTTATGAGCTACTATGGTTCCCAAAGCTACAAAGAACAGTATTGCTGAGAGCTAAGTTAATGTTATTTTCTCAGAGGGGAACAAATAACATGCAAAAATAATAAAATAATAAGAGGAAAAGGAAGGATGAATTTTTACCGGATAATTGCACACCTCACTACTTAGCGTGCTAGGCAGCTGGCAGGATGCCATCATCGGTACCCAGGGGTCACCCTTGGCTGCTACTTCTCGCTCACATCCAACAGTCAATCAGCACCACATCCTGTCACATCTAACATTTCCTGCCATCTTCACATTCTTCTCAGGATTACTGCAATGGCCATCTAGTCAGTCTCTTATTTGGTTCCAATCTGTTCAATGTACTGCAGTTGGAGAGACCTTTATAAAATGCAAATCAGATCTGTCAGCCCCCACTTAAAACCCTTCAGTGTCTCCCCATGGCCCTCAGCATAAAGTCCAAGCTTCTTGAAAGGGCTTCAAATGCCCTTCATTACAGCCTGATGTCTAGTCCTTCAGTCTTATACTTGATGCTTCTGCCATATTGAACTACTTGCAATTCCCCAGACTGGCTCACTTTCCCTACGTTCTAAACCTCTGCAGACACTTCTGGGAACTCTTTTTTCTTTCCTCTCTCTCTCTCTTTCTGCTACAAATTCTCAAGTCAAAGCCTTGTGATCGTCCACTCTCCAAGCAGCATCTCCTCTGAACTTCAGTTCTGATCATCTCCTCCTCAGACTGCCCTAGCGCCTGTCTCATGTGTCCCCATAGCAATTTAACATCAAACATACTAAGCTAATAAGTAAATGATTTGTTTATGTGTCTGCCCAGGGTCATTCTGAGAGCCGGGAATGTATTTTGTTCACCTTTGCATCATCATTACACAACACCACAGTGATGCTTATAAAATAGATATTCAGTAAAACAATTGTCGAATAAATGAAAGAACAAGCAAACAAACCTTGTATCAGAAACTATGCAAAAGATTAACAGATAGAAGGGAGATAGGGGACATGGCTAGGAAGAAGGGTGACTTTGAAGTTCATGAAGTCAGAAGGAGCTTTGTTTACCCTGGCACTTGGCAAGGAAAGCATAGGTCTGGCATCTTAAACTTGGGTCTCAGGTTGTCTTCAATTAACAAACTCCGAGTTAAAGGCACTGGCAGAGATGCAAGCTGTCTGTGCTGTGAAAAGGGACGTGTGTGGGACATTCTTAATGATTCTTACAAGCCACGTGGTCCAGGTAGAAAAGGTTTTCTAGTACTCTACCTAACTACACATGCAGAATTTTGAGCTCTCCTCTCTCCTTACCCTCTGCCACTCCTCTCCATCATTTCTGTCTGCTAATGTCATTTCCCCTGATGATTTCAGACCAGAGTTACCTCCAGAACTTACTTCTCCTTTATAAGCCAGATAACTTCATAAATTATCCACACACAGATAACCTGTGGAAGCTAAAGCTGACATTTCATACTAGAACATTATGTATGAAGAAGCACTAAGTGGGGAACTGATGACATTTCTCTGCACTCTCTCCTAATGTGCCTTGTTACCTCTTCGTAACAAAGTAGTTTTCACAGTCTGTACTGCTGTTTGCCTTCAGAGCCAGCACTATCTTAAAGGTAAATGGGAGTCCTGGGTAGAAATGCCATACCCTTAGGACCTCCAGAGACTGTGCTCTTCCGTATAAAATCTTCTTTTGTTTCGGACCATGCCTGTGGGTGTGGGAGTTTGCGGGACCTGATATAGTCGTAGTTCTGAGAGGGTGACCTCAGTGTCAAATGTGCTTCCAAAGAGTCAAGCTGCCTCTGAGAGATCCATTACCTGGAGCTACAGAGGATCTCAGGGTACAAAGGACTCCGTGCAAGAGGAGGCTGCGTGTGTTTGGTAACTAACTTCACTGTATGTTTAAAAACTCCACAGTGGCTCCTGGTTTAAATTACTATCACCAAATTGGGACAAGAATTGAGATGCAAGGATGTGGTCTCCTAGAGAGTCTCAAAAGATATGTTACTAGAAAAACTTAAAAGCATTTAAAAAAAACAGTGGAAGGGGTAGCCGCATGGGTATACAAAGGCTTCCTGTCTAGAATCTGGTGAGGTCTGGCACTCAGTCACTCAGTACCAACTTATGGTGAGTTCACTGCATGCAGCACAAGGAATACTTCGTGCTTTACAGGCTGCAAAGCAGTTAACAAGGAGCTTTCCTCATACTGCGGGTGATAAGAAATTCATCAAAAAGTTAAAATACAGCAAAAAAAATGCACAAGTGAAATAAACACAGAGAAAGTTAAGAAAAGGCAAAAATGACTCACACTCACAATTGCCTGAAGGCCCTCTGGAACTCCAGCGAGGGATCAGACCTTGCACTAGTGATTGGGTAACCACAGTGACTCAACTCCCACCTCATTCCCTACCCTCCTCACATTTGGACTGAGGTTTGACTTTCTGTCTTTGAAAAATCCCCTGAGAGACACTAAAAACCATGTGGAAACAATGGCCAACTTTTAGTAACTTCTTTAATGTTGTTACAGTCTTGATCTAAAATGATGCCCAAAGTATCCACTATTCAGATGTGGAGCTTTCAGAAGGGAATTGGATCTTGGGAACAATAAACTCACTAGTGGATTCATCTATTGATTGGCTCACAGCTGGATGTAGTGTTAGGAAGTAGCACTCAATTCAAGGAGCTGTCTTTGAAGAGAATATATATCACTCTGGCTCTTTCTGTACTCTCTGCTGCCTGTTTACAATCAGTTAAGTAGTTTTCCTCCACAAAGTCTTTCCATCATACTATTTCATTTTGGAGCCCGTCAGCCATGGACTGATTCCTCTGAAACCATGAACCATAACACACTTCTCCTCCTTTAAGTTTGTATGTCAGATATTTAGTTACAGTAACAAAAATGCTGATTAGTACAATGACCTTTAGAGTTCTGCATACTCTATCATTTTTATTTTCCAGTAAGACGTAATCCCTCCCATCTAAAGAAGTTTAAGTTCTCTTTCACATGACAATTTTCACTTTCCCTTATAGTTAATTTGAAAATGTTACCAGGTATGTTGAGGCATGAAAGAAGGGAGAAGGAAAATGGAAGGGAGAAGAGAGAAGAAAATAGGACAGAGGAGAGGAAGAAGGAGAGGAGAGGGGAGAAGAGAAGGGACAGGAGAGGAGAGAGAAGAGAAAAGAGGAGAGGAGAGGAAAGGAGAAGAGAGGAGAATTGGAGACTGCAACTCATCTTTTTATTATTATTATTTTAAGTGTATGTGTAGGGATATAGGATACTAGAATTAGGGAACTATTGCTTTTTGGCAGTGTGCTACAAGTTGGTTTTCTTATAGGATTGAGTTGGTAGGATTCCTATGGGTTGTTTTTCTCTACTACTTGCACCCCTAAGTGCGTAGATCTACATACACACAACCTTCACCTGGAGATGGGTACTGAGCTATCATTGATGGTAAAATACCCTTATTAGTGCACCTTGTGATGGGAACTAAAAAGAAGCACAAAAAGAGCAGGACCTATTGTTGAAAGGCATTCTCTTTTTTTTAACTCATCTATTTAATATCTTTATGTATTCTTCCAAATGGGGCCCTCAGTAATGCCTGCCTCATAAGATACATTATTTAATATATGTAAAACATTGAGAACAAGGCTTGGTGCATCATGAATACTATACAGGTATAAACGAAGAGCCCAGTACACAGTATATCTCTCTTACGTGTGTTAGCAAAAAAGTTCTGTTCTTAACTACGGCTCTAAAGATCCCTCATTCCCCTAAAGTAGCAATAGCTCTGCATTCCTTCAATAAGCAGCTGCTGGGGAGTGTTGGTTTCCCATCCATACCTCTATGTGTTTTTAGAAACCTTTTAGGAGAAGACTTAAGTTGAGGCAGATATAACCCACGTCAAGCCTGGGTAGCTACTCCTCCTTCCCCCACCTGAAATTAGGCTAATGCTTGAATAAGATCAGCATACAAAAGTGTAAAGACACCAGCTCTTTCCCAAAATTCAATAGACCAAAGTGTTGTAAACTTTTTTTGATAGTAAACTACCATAAGAAAAATGTCTTCTAGTGTGATGCAGTACACAGGTGCATACGTTTATTGTTTAGATGAAGACTTCCTAAAGCAATACCTGACTATACAGCACATTCAGACACTTTCTCTTCCTCCTAGTTCATTTTTAAAAACAGGGCTTATGACCATTAAATTGATTTGATAGCTTACCAATGGGTCATGATCTGCAGTTTGACAAACACCCAGTCAGACCAAAGATAACTTTCGGAATGGGCTAATAATAAGAAATGGGGTCCTATAAAAGCCTCTAAAAGTTCTTTAATGGAAGAAAGATGACTATTGATTCGAGTCTGTGTACCCATGTTTCATCCTCCTTGAGAATTTAAATTGCAAAGATAAATTCTCAGCTTCAGGTGTGTTTTAAAAAGTGCCCTTGCCTCGTAAAATAGAAATTCCAATAATGACATGTTGGACAGTACTCTGGGATACAGTTTTCTCTAGAACAAGTAATTACACTGTGGATTATCCACATATCCATGATTATGTCCAAACAGACATAACCATGTAATTGACTATGATGGAAACAGAAGTATATCAACTTTTCTTTGGCCTTATTCCTGATTTGTGAAAATCTTTTAAACTGGCATTCATAATTTAGGGTAACTGATATGAAAAATCAAGTTTGAAGTCTCAATCCTATTAGACAACACTACAGTTGCTACAACACACTGGTTTTGTATATAACAAATATCGGCAATGCATTACTTTTCCATAGTACTTGACAATTTATGAAGTGTTTTAATGCAAATTATCTCAACCTCATAACAATTTTAGGTGAGTATTTTCATGCATTTTTTTTACCCTACTGTCTTTTAAAACTCAACTGTAAATACTGTATATTTTTGGTTAATCATAAAAGGTGACACAATGTGGACAGAACACTAGATTTGGCCTCAAAGATAGGAGCTAAGATCCACAGTGTATGAATTACCGGGTGATTTCCACTGAGAATGTCTCTAATTCTGTAGCCTCCTGTGAAATTTTGTAAGTGGCAAGACATAGATATTCTCAGAAGCAAAACACTGATGCAGTAGAAGTAACATGACTTACAGAGTCCGACAAAAGTGCATTCAAATTCCAGTTTGTGCACAAACTTTCTTGATTTTATATTTTCTTTATCTGTAAGGTAGGATTCCAACAAAATATCACCAGCCAGTTAAAGTGCCCTCCTAACTGCTATACTGTATCTGTTTCCAACTGCTTTTAACTTGTTTTCATAGTGCCTGTTTAAAAAGTATTCTATGTCACTTTTCTATGTGAAAAATCTTCCATAGTTTCTCTCTGCACTTGAGATAGACACCAAAACTTTTGGCTTTGGCTTTGTCTGTATGGCCCTGCATGACCTAGTCCCCCTCATCCCTCCGGCCTCCCTTCATATCACTCTCTTTCCATTGCAAACATTTAGCCAATACTGCGTTTGGCTTAAATAAATAAATAAATAAATAATAAATGTCGGTCAAGAATACAGCAGAGGGCCAAAATAAAGGAATTTTGGTGCTGCTACATAGGATTCAGTGTAAAGATCCACTTATTCATCTCAACCCTTAACCAAGAGATTTTAGTGGAGATAAATCTATGACATGGCTTTGGAACTGGTGAAATTTGTGTGTACTCCATCGAATCTTCTTACCTAGTCATCAACGCCTTATCACTACCAAAAGCATACACTGAGGACTTGACTTCTCAGGCACAGGATGCCATTTGGCAGCCAGGAAGGAAGGAGTTAAAGAAATGATGTTTATGGCACAGCTGGGACCCACTAACAATTAAATTCTTGGGCAGAAACCCAGCAGGAAGCTAAAGAGGAGCTGAAGAGGCTCAATGGCCTCTAGAAAGCAAAAACTTGATTCAGGAATGAATGAGCTGTCTTCACTATGAGCTTTCTGGGAAACCTAAATTGCTCAACTAAGAATGAACAGCTATTATTAGTTAAGGGCCTATTCTATTCCTTGTATAAATCAGGCTTCTTAATAAGGAAGACAATGAGAAAGTAATTTCTAGAACTACTTTTAACACTTACAAGTAGAGGAATTGTGCTGATTTGATTTAAAAACCTTACTAGATGAGGCAATATACATTACCTGAATACATTCAGCCATTTACTGTGCAGATATTTTTTTAAATTTTTGATGACAGAAGTTTGATTTGGTAGAAATACTAATAAACACAGCAGTTCAAAGGATGTTGTGGAAGACAGTTTCAGAGTCTCACGATTTTCCTTTACGTTCTCTGCTCCCCTCACTTTATGATCCCATCTTATTGCCTGTTTCTGTTGTTCCCTTTCAACTCTAGCAGAAGCCACACTAAACATTGATGGTTTCCTAATATCCTATGATAGAATTCAATTCACTACTATTGTATGTTGTTGCCTAATGAGACTTTTTGGAAAATTCTAACCAATACTTGTTTCTCCCACTGCCTGTAATTTCTAATATGTGTATTCCACCTCTTATCAAACATATAAATACAAACTGATCATATTCACTTTGGTGTTTTATGTTGTTTTTTAGTTACTCCATTGCCTAATGTTTAAAGAATTGCCTTTGCTAAATATTGCAAGCCCTTTGATTCACAGGTATGCCCCAGGATTAATTTTATTCTCCATCCGGTTTTACATGGTACTATTTACCCAAAAGACCCTTTCAGGGTCATTAAATCTTTGCAGAACTGAACTAAGGAGTTCCATAACAAAATTGTATGGGCTAATTTAGAAGTTAATAAGCAGAAGGGGCACAAAAGACTTGCAGGTTGATATAGAAGGCCTGGTCAAGAAATCATCTCTGAATAGAGTCCTCAAGCCTCCTAAGAAATAAAAAGTCAAATGCAAGAGTACACACATAATTTATATGTGTTTTCATAACATAATTTATACTGTTTTCACAAGACTTGACATAAAAGGTGTATGCAGTTGATAACCATTTTCTTACTTGATCACAGTCCTTACTGGTTAGCACAAGACCTAGCACACTCAAGCAGATGTGTTGAATGAGCAGATGAAAGGATCAGAGATCAAAGGTGATAATAATTATTGATTATGTTAGCCAAGGAAAGCTTCCCAGGTATATGGGTAAAGATATTAATTTAATGATGAAAAAGGAAATAGTCAGAGTGAGCCTTCCTAGGAAAAAGTTCTGGCATAGGAAATCATGGGAAAGAAAAGGTAAGATAATTTTTTCTTAGGAGGAAAGGTAAGGCATGAGGAGGTAAGGATAATCATGAGTCCCAGAGAGCTGAGCTTTGGGATGGTAAATATAAACCGAAGTTGTTAGAAGCAGAAGTTTGAAAGATCATTAGTAAGTTGCAGGAGCTAAGCAAAATCAGCTCAGAGTCAGGCAGACATGAAGCTTTGGTTACAGGCAGATATGAAAAGAGGATCTTGTTTGCCCTAATATAGTTAAAGAGAATCACTTCCTGGGACCTAGTAGTACAGACTTCTGTGATGTTAATCTCAAGCTAGAAGTTCCTGGAAGATGTGGAAGACAGTTTATTGTCTCACTTTAGAAGGTGAAGCCATTGACCTCAAAGCCTAGGAATGTGTTACTTTGTTCTCTTAACAATATGGAAATTTCCCACAGCTAACAATGTACAAATGCAAGATGCCTGGACTAAGTTGAAAGTGTTTTGTGAAAAGGATGGTCCAAATGTTGATTGGCCTTGGAAATGTGTGCCAGCTTCTAACCAGCCAAACAATGTCATCTAAATATTTTTCACAGCTGAGTTAGAACTGTGAAGTTCAGACAAAAGGTTCTCTGATAATTAGGTTGTGTCTGGAGTAAAAAACCGGATAAAGAGCCTTGTTTTAAGCACCAAGAATCACCCCCACCTTTCACAATCCACCAAGACTATCAATTGGCATTTTGTATGTAGCCATACAGGAGCACAGAGTTATATGACGTAACTATAAATTCATGCAAAACGGTGATGATATTCTACAAGAAGGGTAAATAATCCAGAAACAAATGACTTTTGTGAAGATAATAACCTCAGAAAAATTCATTGCTGGAAAGAAAACATGACCATATCGCTATCAATTTTGCTTCTTATTAATTTTTCTTTAGGAATTTGACACACATTTTTCAAGTAAAAAAAAATCCACAGAACCTCTTTTTAATGCTTTAGGTAGGAATTGCCTGTGCTTTCTAATTAGACCCTATAAAAAGCCAATTCCCACACGCATGAAAGTTCTCTTGAGTTACCAATAGCGGGCCTCCTAGGAATGCTGGGAAATTCAGGCAGGATCGCTGAGGCTAATCTCATGCCATCTGCTCAGCATCCTCAAAAATGCTATTCCAGAAGGCAGTTCTTCAAGTCCTTAAACATCTTTTTGACTTGACTCAGTGTGGTTGATAAAAATAAACTTTATATTTTGAATCACAATCCCTTGCACACGTTCCTAAAAACATTGGACAAAAACTTACCAGTTTTCTGTAGTTTCACTCACTGTTCATATTAAAACTCTACTTTGCTCTGGGACCCCCTTTGCCTTCCTCAATGCCTGTGTATTAGGAGATGTCCTCTTGTTACAAAGTGTGCCAAGTGGACGTCTTCCTTTGATCAGTTGTTCTCTGCTTCTTCAAACTTAGTGTCAAAACTGTCTCCATTATGTGAATGGTTAAGTCCATATCTGCTGAACAGAGAAGTTGTTGGTAGCAGGGTGAGAGGAATGTCTTTAACTATTTATTATCTCCTTTCTGTAAACTCAACTCAAATATAGAAGGAAGCAGCCGGAACCAAAATGATATCTTGTTAAGATTCATAGTGTTTTCTCTGAAAAGAACACATTCTTTATCAAGGACTGAGAAAGTGTCCTTTTCCTTTTCCCTCTGTGTATGAAATATTTACTTGTTAGGCTGCCTCTGAAAAAACTGTTTTCCATAGAGCTGTAGCGACCCAGCCCATCAGTGTGCTGGTTAATTAAGTGTGACCTAAACCAACTTGACTTGAGCTCTGCATTAGATGCACAAAACCCATTTGAGCTGACCAGCAGCAGAAGTGGTACTCAGAGAAATTGGAAAGGATTTCTCCCAAATGCTTTCTACTTACTTACAGCACTCAAGTAATGGTTGAAGATTAGCATATGACATGACAGATTACATTAAGTCATGTCTTTCCAGTGCTTTATGACAGCACTATCACATTAGCTTCTTAGCACTGGCACATCGAGGCATGCAAATGTTTTCAGACCCTCTTATTCAAATCTACAAGCTGACATGGCAGCCCTGATATGATTATTAGTCATTTGAGAGACTTTAATTCACGTCATCAGATAACAGGTTCTGCTAAAAGGTTAGAGAAACTGTCTGCTTTTAATGAAGGTCTCAAAAAAAAAAAAAACCCTCAAAAACCCTGTTATACACCAAGAGCCTGGTTTGACTTTATTGACAAGACCTCTCTAAGAATGAACTTGAGTGGAATAATTAAATAGGCCTCTAGACATTGGAAATAGTGTCTGCTTTTCAGAGCAAACCATATTGGATGCTTGTGCTTTTCTTCTCCCTCACTGTACTCTCTCAGCTTATTCTAATTTGACTGTGACGTCTAGTACAGCATGGATGACCCAGAGACATTTTTAGTGTCTGATATCCAATATGAATCTAACAGGCATAAGGATAATTGTTCCTAGAACGTGCATTACCATTTGGGCACGCACACTGCCATAGCTCACAGTAATGGGTTACTGGTGTCTGGCCAAGCGTGGCATGACTAAAGGGTGATGTGATTGAAAATCATCAGCCTTTGTAATCCTTAGTTTGTTTGCTATAAATCAGTTTTGTAGTCAAATGTTTGGTTTTATAGTGCAGTGATCTGCACTTAGACCTCGAGAGAAGCATTCTTTGCAAAATACTTTCCCATAGGTCAATGGAGTTTGGCATCATTCAAGACCTTGTTTAATGAAGGAAGATGACATTAGAAAATGTGCTGGTACGATGAGAGGAGCACAAGAGTCCTCTACACGTGGGAAGAGTTTGGTGAAGGAGCGAAGAGAAAATAATTTCCTTATACCTGGAAAAGTAAACACTAATCTTTCTCTCTCTCTCTCTCTCTCTCTCTGTCTGTCTCTCTCTCTCTGTCTCTGTCTCTGTCTCTCTCTCTGTCTCTCTCTCTCTCTCTCTCCTCTCCTCTCCCTCCATTGCCCTCCATCTTCCCTCTCTTCCCTTTCTTCTCTCTCCGTTTCTCACTCTTTCTCTCAGTCTCTGGTTGTCTCCCTCACTCTCTTGCTCTCCTCTCTTCTTTTTAAGGTCTCAAGTACTTAATCCTAAGAAAACCAGTACTAGAAAGCTTGAAAGCAGAGAGTAAAATAGCAAGCACTGGTCTTTTTTCTTTGTCTCTTCTCTCTCTCTCTCTCTCTCTCTCTCTTTCAATGCTTAATACCAACTTGTTCAGGCAGATTTTTTCTGGAGAAAAGAAAAATATATTTGTAGTTTAAGGTAGTATGACTCTATATATTTATAGTTTAATTTGTAGTCATTCTACTATCTAAAAAAAGTCCAAAATTTTTTGATTCATGTTTTCTTTCTGTGTATAAATTTTAGTATACATTACCTTAATTAAATACAAATTTAATATTATTCATATATGCTTTTTCCTTGTTTTATTCAATTGAGCAGTTATTCCTGTGATTCATGTTTATACATGTAGATTTTCTTCTAATCTAAATTATACTGTTTTCTAGAGTAATCTTGGCTAAGCAGGTAAGCAAGGTACTGAATAGAAAGACTGCAAGAGGCATTGATAAATGATACTGTAAAAAGTTCTCACTTAACTAACACTACTCTGAAAAATGTTCTGGAAAAAAACAAACATTCCAAAAATTATGAGATACATAAGTCCAGTTCTTCTTTGTTTGTCTTTCCGTCATTCTTTTGGTTCTCACATACCTTCTCCTGCCAGCAGCAATAGGCTGAGACCCGGCTCTGTTCTAGACTGAGCAGAAATGTATGCCGTGTGTCTGACAGAAGCTGGCTCCTTGGTGAACTTCAGTAGCCATCAGGAAAATGCTGCTGATCTTCTTCTCATCACCCATTGTTGCCTGACCTATTGCACAAGCTCTGGGTGCACATTTCAGCTGGAGTGAATTTCTGCCCCAACCTAGGTACGTGCTCTTTACAGTGCTGGAAACTCATGCCAAATGTACTACCTGTGTCTCCTGTCACCTTCTTCCATTCAAGTGGTGCAGCAGAGAAGGTATACAACCTCTTGTGCAAGCTGACTTGACTGTGAAATCCCTACCTTTTTCATATTTTAGGAACAGATGAAGACCTACCCTTAGTAACCTTAACTGTACTTTCTGTTTTGTTTGATGCCTCTTCATGCATTCTAATGCTTTCAAACACCCACATTTTCATCTTTCATTTTCAGTTTTCCTTCTTTTTACTTTCAGTCACACACTCACACAATTTCTTTTCCTCTTTTCATTGTATTTTTCCTGAAAATAACCCCTCCAGACTTCAAGTAGCTCAAAGACTCAAAGATAGTGTGAGAGTAGCAGTATGTTAGTGCCTTATTCATCTTCGTGTGCCCACATTGCTTACACAGTGCCTGATATATGGCAGGTGTTCAAAAAAAATGCCTACTTGCCAAATGAATAAGCAAATGGAAAAATGCCACTGGAAACCATGATGTCCAACAGAGGTCTGTATTTTCATTCCAGGTCTCATCCTCCTTTCTCTCTGAGCAAGGCAGTCTTACTATACTGAGGATTTGTTCTGCTCCCCTGTGATCTTCACTTTATTTATGTATGGATACATGCAGATGAGTTATGTTGACTTAATTTTAATGTTTCTTCTACATCAAACATTAAGAACTTGGTAATGTTTTCATTTTTGATTCATGAACACTTGCCTCATGGATTATGGAAAAAATAGGAGCACTATATAACCTGCTTCTGTTAATACTTTAATTTCTGCCTCTCTAGAGTGGCAACCACTACAAGAAGATAGATTTGCTCACCTGCACAAACTCACCTTTGGTATGGGTACCTGAGTCTTCTAATATTTTTAAAATAAAGGACTTTTAAATCTTCTGAATATGTTCTTGGCTCACTTAACTCTTCTCTGGGTCTCAGAGAACAAATCCTGACTCTCTGGACTCCAAAACACATATGGAATATACAAATAATTTTAAAATATCACTTGGATGCCAACATTTAATATCCCACAAAATATGCACTGGCTTACTCCAATTTACTGGTGCAGTATTCTCTCATTTCTGTTTCTCGCCATCTCAGGGTTTTAAAAGAAAACAAACATCTGCATGTATAGATCGGTACCCGCCCATAAACACATGTTCCTATCAAAACCAATCAGACTGGAAAAAAGAAAGAACAGAACATTATACATTTTTCTTTAGATCAGATGTCTGATTTTCATTAGATTTAACCTTATTTCTTTTAGATCCTAGGCAGTGACCCAATATTTATTTTCATGGCTAGGTCCTGTTCTTCCCAATATTTCACTCTGGCTCCTAAAGGCTTTAGTAGAAGACTTCCAGGCCCCACCCTCCCTCGTCTCTATTGCTGTCCTTGGAGGCACACATGTGTCACATGCACCCTTCATTTCATCTCAGAGCTCATCCTGAGCCTTTTCTTCCCTCCTATTCACTACTTCTTACTTTCCCCCTTTCTTGCTGGATTTATGGTCAAATGCTTCAATTGATTCATCAAATAATCATTAAATAAAGACATCAAATAATGTCTTTATAACTCTTTTTTTTGGTGATTTACACTGTGCCATATGATTTCTACTGCTGTTTCCTGTTCTATTGATCTGTAAAAATCCTGGTGGCAATGGTTAGGATGAAAGACGCTCTGCAAACAAAAGTTATATTGTATCCTATTTGTTTGCTTTTGAATAAAATGTATTTCAGGCTCATCACATGGTATCTGACGTTAGGCAACTTTGCCGTATTTCATATATAGACATACACTTTAACTCCTAATATAAAAATAAAACCTGAAACCACAACTAATTTTAGAAACATGGACAATGACAAAGTTAACAGTCTTCAGATTCAATTCACTGACTACATTTTGTAGATCACCCTGATCCACAAAGCCAAAACTCCTAAAAGACTTTATAAAAAGAGCTTGAAGCACAGAGTAATCAGCTTGTTTTCAGAGGGAATTCTTTGTTACACTTGTCTGATCTGTTTGGACAACTCACATAAGGTGAAAAATAGGCTTCAATAATTCTAAGGATGCTCCAGATATCAACATGGAAGTGAAAACATGACACTTAACTTCTCTGAGTTTGACTTCTTTGTACATAAAAAAAAAAACAAAATAAAACATGACATTAATACCTATTTCTGATAATGTTGGGAGGATTATAGGAGAGATACATGTAAAAACTTTATAAGCAGAAGAGAGAGATATAAACTACTGAAAATATTATTTTAAAAGCACAACATGATACACTGATAGTTTTGTTTGTCTAGTTTCAAGAGCCATAAAATATATTCAGTTGTGTTCCATAAACAAAATGTTGGCCAGGATTATTTGTGCAGAAGAAATAATATGTCATATCAACTTGGAGATACCAATTAACCCAACTATACACTGCAATTTCTAAAC